>LPNX010484816.1:0-100867 GCA_001517045.1 Pseudotsuga menziesii | reverse complement strand
TATATATATATATATATATATATAATTTTATTTTCATTGTGTAGTGCCTTAACCACTATGCAACTTTGGCCCTGTCCTGTAGGGCTTCAGGAGGCTAACATTCACTAGTTGTGGCAGCATCGCTCCATCTAATTGTTGTAATTGAACACCCCCCCATAAGTAATTGAATTAACAAGATATGGACCGAGCCAATGCATCTATAACTTACCTTGATGCTTCAAGAACTTGCTATCATAGAGCAACACCAAATCTCCTTGTTGAAATTGTTTGTTTTTTATATGGTGATCATGCCAAGCCTTATGTTGATCTTTCTCGATGCACTGATGGAACCCTGCGATAAAATGGTCTTCTTCAAGCTGTATCAATTGCACCATATGCTCTTCTAGCGTTGCTTCATCATCCATGCCTATAACAATAGCAATGCATATACTAGGAATAGTGTACTCTATAGGAATGACTACCTCTTTCCCATATACCAATTTGAACGGTGTTTTCCCCATCAATATCTTGCAAGTGGTCCGATATGCCCACAATACTGTTGGAATATTTAGATCCCAATCAACTTGGTTAGTGTTACATACCTTTCTAAGTGCATGCTCCAAGATCTTGTTGAATGCTTCTACAATTCCATTCACCTACGAATGATATGGTGTACTTTTCTTATGTTCTATTTGCAATTCTTCTGTCAATACCCTTACTATGTGGTTAATAAAATGGCTGCCCTGGTCGCTCATCAATATCCTTGGACATCCAAGCCGCGTCACGATGTTGTAAAACAAAAATCTTGTTGTGGCTGCAGTGGTGCATTACACGACTGGTACAGCCTCTACCCATCGTGTCAAGTAGTCTGTTGTTGTGATTATGTACCCCACACCAGTTTGCTTCCTTGGTGGGTTGATTGGTCCCACAAAATCCACAACCCATTTATCAAAAGGTTTCAAAGTTACTTGGGGTAAACACCTCTACCTAGAAAGAAGAGACCATGGTAAAGAAGAAATAATGGTAGTTTGAAAACTTTGGTTAAATATAATGGTGTGAAAGTGTGATAAGGGGCGCGTAGGCAATGAATCATCATGGGATCCGACGGTGTAAAGTGAGGAAATGGAGATCGACAGCTTATAATGTGTCCGCTTTATGAAGATGAGAGGAGGATAAGAACATACGGGGGCATTCAATGAAATATCAAGATCAACGGTCACAAATTTAGCCCAACAAAATCTACGATCAGTGTGAAGTCCCCTCCATAAACTTGCACGCTCGATAAAATGGAGAAGGTCGACGGAATGGGTACATGTAGCCTCATCCGATGGCTAGAAAAAAAAGGTAAAATGCATCGACAGTCGTTGACGGATTCGGAGCAGGGAGTTGCACGGTGTATGGAGACAAAAAGTGGTAGCGAAATGGAAACCATGGTACACGCGGCAGTTTGTGGTGCATTCCATGAGAAAAAGAAGTTTGGCGAAAACTGCTAAAGGGGGCCTCCAGAGTGGGCTCCTATATAAATAGAGTTGACTTGTTTGAGGAACTATTTTTTATTCGCGCCAGACGAATGAAAAGGACTGCTTGCTCGCCACCCATTAATAGTCAAACTCGAAATATATGCGGCCACAGTAACAGTTAAGTCCCAAATACCCGAAATTCATCCGCCGAATTACTGTTGTTGTCTGTATTATGGATAAAGGGAAAGATTTACAAGGGTTTAAACATATTCTGGATGAGAGAGAAGAATACTTGGTTGACAGGGATAGAGGGGTATGTGATCCTTTCTTGTTTGTGGGAAGTGTATCAGTTAGAAAAGAGAGATTATGGAAATACAATTCACAAGGTAACGACATTCTAAATGTTTGTAAATCATTTTTGTATCATTTTGTTGTTGAGCAAACCTTGCATTTTCCCGAGTTTGCAGAGTGGTGTGCAGTTAACTATTCTTCTTCTTAGAGAGTTATTGTAAGTAATTCTACGTCTAGGATACTGTGTAAAATTGATGCCCAGGTCATCCATGAAAACCTGAACTTGCCTGACAATTACCCCAATAGTCGTGAGCCTGTAAACGAGTCTGTTTTAGCTTAAGTGTACAAAAATTGTGAAACTGAGGTTCATTGCAAATTCTTGTCTAGCATTTTGAACGAGGGTCGGTCACTAGATGGTCTTTTTCTGCCATATCATGTTCACATTTTCAGAGATGAAGTTCAATTAGTTGTGTCCTTAGTCTGTCAAGTCTTGGGTCTAGATGACGACTGTCATGTCAATGAAGTCATCTTGGGCTTCCTATTAAAAATGAGTTCGATGAGTCCTGAGTCTCAGTTAGTTCATGTCTTCAGTTTAGACGAGTATCTAGCAGAAGCCATACATCTCCAATTGAGTGAGTTTCCAAAAGTCAGGTTTTTTAAGTTTCAAACTTATTTGCTGAACATGTTACTATGTTCGAATGTCACCGAATTGCAGTTCTTAAGTACCATGTTCTCCTCAGATTTGCCAAAGCAAATCAACATGTTTGAATTTGCAAATTCTATAATGTCAGAAATATACAGGATGTTGTTTGATGAAGTGTTGCCCCGGTTATTGGAAGAAATGAAAAGCATGATGCAATCCTCACCTGAGGATAGGGTTGGAGATTGGTTTTTGTATAAGGATTTCACCGTTTTGAGAATATATGGTTTTACTGGAGAGCCTTATAGGCTTCCTGCTTTTCTCACTCCCAGAGTTTTTGCATTGGAGTATATGAGATAGAGAGTGCATGCAGAAGAAGAACACTTTGGAGCTTTCAAGAAATCTTCCAATATTAAGTTCCCTCTTAAAGTTGGCTATTTTATTTTTAAAAATAAAGGTGCTCTGGTGTTCATAGAGAAATTGTTGGAAAAAATGGATTTGCAAAGGGAGAAAAGGGTAAATTATGACCCCTATCATATAATTTGCCTGAGAAAACAAGCGAACAAAAATAAGCCATTTGACCACCAAGTTGTTGAAGGTCTGAATGAAGTAGCCAATTTGTTTCACTTTACGGAAATTCCAGGATCTGATGAAAATACAAGCAGTATACCGGTTGTAGTATCTCAAGTGACAAATGTTTCTAATATTTTAGTTAAAAGAAGTCTTTCTGGAGTTGAAGGTATGCAGATAGATGAGGATGGTTCACATGAAAATCCCAAGTTGTTTCGAGATGATATAGATTTAAGTGAAATTATTTTAGATGATTTAAAAAGAGTTGCTTTGGTTCCTACAAAGTCTGTACAGGTGAGTCAATTTTATTTTGAAGGTGTAGATAATACAGAATCAGGCCCAGTTTTCAAGTCTAAAGAGCAGATCATGACTAGTTATGTGGAGAAGAAAAAGCAGTCCCTAGAAGAAACAAGGAATCTACTCCCGCGGGTGAGAAGTTTAAACAATCCAAAAGCTTCTTTGATTTCTACCCGGGACGTAGAAAGAAATACTTTTAAATTGGCCATGGTAAGTGATAAGAAGATGTCAGAAATGGAAGTAAGGCTAGACAAGATCAGTGTACCAGATAAAATACAATTACATAAACAAATGGGAGACATTATTTATTCATATTTATTGCATGCTATGGTGAGAGTTAATAAATTACAAGTTTTGGTAGACAAATTGGAAGTTTAGTTAAAACATGAGAAAGTTGAAAATAAGGCTAATTCCATTAAAATAAAAAAGCTACAAGCAGACATCATAAGCTCAAGAAATGAGACAGGTAACACCTAGGAAATCAAAAGACTCCTAGAAGAAAAAGACAACGTCCTCCAGGTATTGAAGAAAAGGTTGAAGATCCCAAGTACAGAACATGTTCAATCAACTGAATTATTAGCATTACAAGAGGAAAAGGACAAGATTCATCAGTATATGATGGAGTATAAAGGAAAGACTGTAAAATTACAAGAAGAAAAGGATAAGTGGCAAGCAGAACGAAACAAGTTAATAGCACAAATTTCACTGCTGAAAAGGGATCAAAATGAAGAAAAAGAAATCATGGAGGAATTAATGAGCCAAACTCCCACTAATGAGGACTTAACCATTGTGAACATTGAAAAACCTTTAAATGACTTTTCTACAAATGACTTACTAGTGCCCATGTTCCAAGTCAGCCTAAAAGATGAAGAGATAAGAGAATTAAAGGAGGAAAATGAAAAAGTAAAATCTGAGCTAGCCAAAGTGAATAAGATATTGCAAGATAAAAGTCAGCTACAAAAGAAATTTAATGAATTGAAAGAAAGGAACATAGGAAAGGGTCCTCTCCAGGGAGTAAAGCACATAATTTGGGATACATTATCCGTAGAAATTACTAAGTTCAGGAAGTATTTGAACTTCATTGATGATCAAAGCATATTGATCAATTTGGCCAATCAAAGACTGAAGTTAGTAAATGAAACTATGGAGAGGAAACTCCTTGGCACAACTCAGAATGCATTAAATTTCTTAAATTCATTAACATACCAAAAATTACATGACATAGGAGTCAAAGACAGAGTGGCAATGGTACTGTGGGCAAAAAGGTTTATTCATAAACATCATCTAATGAAGACAGTACAGGACAAGGCTGATGAAATGATCTCACAGTTTAATGACTTCAAACAGGATTTTAAAGAATTATTTGAAGATGGCCTTCCTTCCTTTTGGGACGAGGAGGGATGAATGTTTTCTCAAGAGCACTATCACAACCTGTTGGTACAAAGCCATATGAATCATTCTAAATTTGACAATTTGGAAAAAGGGCTGACAGGGAAAGTCGTTGTAGATAAGCTGACAGAAGATTTTGAGATATTACAGAAATTCCTGATCATCAGGGGAGGGTTGCCTAAAGTGTCTTATGAAGCCTACATGGAGCTGGAGGTGTCTATTCGGGAGATGATTGAATATGATATTCCAAGCGCAGAGCAATGGAGAGCCATAGAAAGATTTGGAAAGACAAAGTACATCCTTCATTCATGAAAACAAGTGTTGCACGCTGAGGAGCTGCTTGGATGGTCCTTGTCACCGAGTTGATTTTAATTTAATAATCTGTTAGGATCGAAGCAAGTAGTTTATTCCTAAGAGTTAGGAATATAGTTACAAGACTTTGATTAAGCAGGTTATTCAGTTATAAATCTTCTTGGAAGAAGAAATTATTTTATGTATATAATTGCATTTACTTTATGTGATGGGGGTTGGAACCCATCTTGTTCATGAATGTTTTTTGAAGACATATATTTTTGAATAACAAAGCTGAATGCATTTGGTTATCAGAGATTCCTGTGATGTTTACATCACAGTCTGTATTTCCCTTCCTTTGTGATTGTTTTTCCAGTGTTACACTCCATTTTATTTTCTTCGTATCTAAAACATAGTGTTGAATGGTTGGAATTCATATTATTTATGCTCTTATCATTGTCTCAGATATTCTATGAATGTTTCTGCTAAAGTCGATATAGAACTCATCTCTTGATGCTCTGTATTGATGGACTGTTCATTATCTCTTCTGCCCCACCTGAAATTAAATGAATGACTATGATTGAATGGTTATCTTGCCTTTGATAAAAATCTCATGCATATGTCTTTGTGATATCTTTATGTATATGTGACTCCATTTCCCAATGGTTATGTGTATCGTTTCAACCATTTATATAATCTTTGAGTGTTGATTTATATCTGGCCTTGTTAAATATGTATTTGAGAGATCCCTCTCTGAAAAGAAAAGCCAGTTTCTTTTCTAAAGAGGTTTTTGCTGTTACCTTGGGATTTACCTTTCACAATCTGGGTACATTCTGAGTGCTAACAAATTGGCGCCGTTGTCGGGGAACGAAAGTGCACATCTTCCCCGGGAAGAACGACAAAGTTTGAAGAAAGATTTCTGTGGGCAAACATGAATTTTTATCAGTAAAGAAGGTTGTATATTTGCCCTGGCGACTCCATTGTAAAACTTTTTTCAAATCTTAAGGAGTCATTCTGGCTTCGAGAAGACATACACAAGGTAATTCTGATACCGAAGTCTTAAAAAGTTTCGATGATCTAGAAAAGTTGTTTAAGAGAAAAGATAAAGAAAAATTAGGTTTTCCATTGTTTGGTGCATCATCTTCTCAAGATTCTCCTATTGATGCAGAATGGGAAGTTAATGTTGGGAGGAGTTTGTTGAAAACTAAGTCTGAGTCTGATCTTAAGACTACTGAGTTTAATTCTCGTAGATTGGAATCTTATTTGTTGGATTCCCTCTGGAGAGATTTACAAAAGACTACAAAATTTGAAACATTTGCTCTACAAAATACTCAAAAGTCTTCAGTTCCTTTGAACCCACCTAGACCAATGGCAGCCAGATTTTCCCCCTTGCGTTTTCCTGCTTTATTACATGACCTTCCTCAGAATTATTCCCAAAGAATTTCTTTATTTGATGGAGAAGGTGACATAACTGCAAAGCAACATGTGGCTAAGTTTGAAGATTTCGTTGACTTGGAAGAAGTTGATTATGCAGACGTTAAAATGCGGTTATTTGCTCAAAGTTTGTTAGGTGAGGCAAAGAAATGGTTTAAAGATTTGCCAAATGGGTCTATAATGAATTTTCAGGATTTCCAGAATGCATTTCTAGATAGGTGGGATGATAAACAGAATCCTTTACAACTCTTGTCTCAGTATAACAATCTCAAAAAAGGAGGTTTCGAATCTGTCCATGAATTTTCAAGCAGGTTCATGAGGTTTTATAATTCTATTCCAGAAGACATAAAACCCTCTATAGCCGCTGCTAAACTACATTATGTTGGAGCCTTTGATAATGATTTTGCATTTTCATTAAGGGAGAGAAAATCAGTGACTCTTGCTACAATGTTTACAGATTCTCTAGAAGTGGAAGCAAATATGATGGCCAGTGGAAAAATGAAACATAGAGATATTGATAGGAGGAAGAAGGAAGAGAATTTGCCTTCTGCTTCTTCTTCTACTAATGATGTCAAATTTGAAATTATGTTGAAGATGATGGAAAAGTTGATGGATAGATTAACTATGGATAATAGGGGATTTAATAGAGAAAAATCCGACCCTCAAATCAGGAACCCCAATTTTAGAAGACCAAATCCCCCTGTTCTTCCACAAAATAGGCAGAGAGACATGAGAAACCCAAGAAATCAAGAAGAGCAGCAAATTCAACCACCATTTCCTGAAAATTATGTTGTTGATGAAGAGGACCCTACTGAAAATGAAATTCATTTTTTTGGAGAACTGGATTCAAAGATATATCTGACTGAAGAAGAACATAACATGTTTGAACAAGAAGGTAAAAATGAGGAATTTGAAAGGGAGACAGAGCAGTATCAAAGGGGTTATTTACATGCTATGGATGATGTGTAGAGGAAAATCAGATTGAGAAACAGGGAAGTTTTCATAAATAAGGGGAAGGAAAATCCAAATCAACCTTCCACGAGTTCCCTAAATGTAGAAAAGGGAAAAGAAGTGCAAAAAGAATCTCTTGTAAATAAAGAAGTTGAAAATGAGATACAAAGAGACAAAATAATGAAGCAAGTGGCCCCAATTGATGTAGAAAGGGCTGGTTCCGGTTTTAATTTGCAAAATGAACTTTCAAAGTTAAAAATTTCTGTTCCATTTAACGATTTGTTGAGAAACAATGAATATAGAGATACTATAACAAAAATGGTCAAAGGTCAAGGAGAATTGCAATCTGATATTTTAGAGTTGAATGATGATAATCCTACTATTTCATTTGGGTCAAAGGTTGAAAATTTAGAAAATGAAGAAGTCCCTCCTTTCTATTTGAGTTTGAATGTGCATGATATGGTGGTCCACAATGCTATGTTAGACTCAGGAGCATCACATAATTTAATGCCGAAGGGAGTAGTTGAAAGTTTGGGACTGGAAGTGACAAGACCTTATCAAGATTTGTATTCTTTCGACTCTAGAAGAGTAAAATGCCTTGGTTTGATCAAAGATATCGTAGTGACTCTGAATAAATTACCATCTAAAACTATATTCATGGATGTGGTAGTAGCAGATATTCCACCTAAGTTTGGGGTATTGTTGTCAAGATCTTGGACTTCAAAGTTGAAAGGTAGCTTACAAATGGATATGTCATATGCTACAATTCCTGTTCAAGATGGGTGCAGAAGGTTGTATAGTGAAAAAAGAACTCCCTATGTAGTAAGCAGTCAAGATAAACTTGAAGTTCATCATATATATGCTGTCAATACTGATTTGGGGCCTTCTATTCTCTTTAATGATGCTGTCCCATGTGAGTTAGAAGCCACAATACAGGAAAAGTCTGAAGAAGATAAGAAAGAAAAGATGAAGGAACAAGATGCTTTGGAGGCAAAACAAAAAAGGGAAGGTTTGTGGACTATGTACTTTGATGGATCTACTGCAAAAATAGGTGCTGGAGCTGGTGTGTATATAATTTATCCTATTTAGGATTTCAAAGCTTTATCATATAAATTAATGTTTGAATGCACCAATAATGTAGCAGAATATGAAGCTTTATTACTGGGGTTGCATGCTTTGAAAGATTTGGGAGCGCAAAGGATAAAAGTTTTTGGAGATGCAGAATTGGTGATAAACCAAGTGAATGGCAGTTATCAAACTAGGAATCCCTGGATGAGGGCTTATAGGAACGAAGTATGGGATATGATTGGTAACTTTTTAACAGAGCACACGATTCAAGTAGTTTCCCGACATGAAAATACTGTGGCAGATTCTTTGGCAGTAGTGGCTGGAAAATTTAAAAACCCTATTGCTGGTCAGAAAGAATATCAGGTAGACATTGTGAATCGACCATCTATTCCTGATAATTCTAAATATTGGCAAGTATTCGAAGACGACATGCATATCGAAATATTCTTAGAACTATCAGGAGAATTTGTAAATACTCATATCAACACCGAAAATGGTGATGGTGAGAGCTTCCAAGATGATGAAGAACCTGACAAAAAAAGGAAGGTGCTAAAAAGTTAAAGGGAACCCTAGGAGGTAAGGATATTATTCAATTAAAAAATAATTTCATACCAAGAGGTTTGATCCCTTTGGAAAAACTTTTTGATCAGAATGATGTTGCTAAGAATCCTAAAGTAAAGCCTATTGAGAATGCCATTGAAGACAGAAATATTGGCACTGAAGAAAATCCTAAGATTATAAAACTATCCAAAGGTTTGCCTGAAAATGAAAAGGAAGAATATGTGAAATTAATGAAAAAATATACAGATGTATTCGCTTGGAGTTATGAAGACCTTAAGGAGTATGATACATCTATCATACAACATACTATCCCTATAAAGCCTAGGGAGAAGCCTTTCAAACAGAAACTCAGGAGGATAAACCCTAAGTTGCTTCCCATCATTGAGAAGGAAATTAAAAAGTTATTTGATGCCAAGATCATTGTAACTCTAAGATTTTCAAAGTGGGTCGCAAATTTGGTTCCTGTTAGAAAGAAGAACAGAGAAATAAGACTGTGTATAAATTTCCAGAATTTAAATAAAGTTTCTATGAAAGACAATTATCCTTTGCCAAATATGGACCATATATTGCCGAAAGTAGTTGGAGCTGAGAGAATTTCAATGTTGGACGGTTTTTCCAGCTATAATCAGATCAAAGTATTACTTGAATATCAAGAAAAAACTGCATTTACTACACCCTGGGGCACCTTTATGTATGTAAAGATGCATTTTGGCCTAATGAATGCAGGAGCTACTTTCCAGCGAGCTATGGACATTGCTTTTGCAGGAGAAATTGGGAATTTTGTGGTAATCTACATGGATGACATCACAGTCTATTCAAAATCTGACAGAGAACATCTGCATCATTTGGAGAAATTTTTCATGAAGGGTAGGAAGTTTGGTATATCATTGAATCCAAAGAATTCCAATTTCGCATTGGAAGAAGGAAAGTTGTTGGGCCATATAATATCTAAACACAGAATAAAAATTAATTCTGAAAGGGTGAGTGCAATTTTGAAAGTAGGTGAATTAAGGATTAAGAAAGAGATACAATCATGTTTGGGGCAGGTGAATTTTTTAAGAAGGTTTGTGCCAAGCTTCGCTGAAATCTTGATGAATATCACAAATATGTTGAAGAAGGTTCATGAGATAAAATGGAATGCAGAAGCTAGAAAGTATTTTTGGGAAATCAAAAAAGCAATATCAGATGCTCTTGTGTTGGTGAGTCCATATTTTACCAAATATTTCTCAATATTTTCATATGCTTCAGAGTATACCATAGCAGCAGTTTTATTGCAAAAGAATGATGAGAATTTGGAACAGCCCATAGCATTTTTTAGCAAAATGCTGAAGGATGGAGAATTAAAATATGACATCATGGAGAAACAGGTGTATGCTTTATTCAAAGCATTGAAATATTTCAGAGTATATATTCTACATTCACATATAATCGCACATGTTCCGACTGCTGCAGTGAAAGGAATTTTGACACAACCTGATCCAGAAGGCAGAAGGGCAAAATGGATAGCTACATTACTGGAGTACGACGTAGAAATAAAGCCTACTAAGATGGTTAAGGGACAAGGATTAGCAAAAATGATGACAAATTCAAATTGTGAATCTTTACAAATCAATTTCTTATCTCACCAATCTAACCAGTTAAATACGGAAGTAGAAGTAATGGTTGATTTTGTGGCATCTTTATGGTATTCTGATATTGTTTACGTTCTTCAAAATTTACAAGCACCAGAAGGATTGAGCAAGTCAAGGGAGAGATCCATAAAATTGAAAGCTGCTAAATTTTGTATTATAAATCAATACCTTTATTGGAAGGACCCCGGAGGAGTGTTACTAAACTGTCTTTTAGAAAATGAAGCTCAACAAATAGTCAAAGAATTTCATGAGGGAGATTGTGGAGGACATCATTCTTGGAAGGTAACTGCAAATAAAATTCTAAGAGCAGGCTATTATTGGCCTACATTATTTTTAGATGTGTATAAATAAACTAGCAGGTGTCACCAATGCCAAATTTTTGATGGTAAGAGAAAAGTACTCCCTCTTCCTTTAAATCCAATAACGATAGAAGCTCCTTTCCAACAGTGGGGTTTGGATTTTATTGGTGAAATAAACCCCAATTCGTCAGGACAACACAAATGGATTTTGACGGCTACGGATTATTTTACTAAATGGATTGAAGCGATTCCCACCCGAAGAGCCACTGAAACTGTGATCATGGATTTTCTTGAGGAAAACATATTGGCTCGATTTGGATGCCCTAAAAGAATAGTAACAGACAATGTAGCTGCTTTTAAATCCAAGAAGATGATTGATTTTTGTCACAAATATCATATAAGTCTCAACCATTCAACTGCTTATTATCCGCAAGGAAATGGGTTAGCTAAATCTTCAAATAAAAGCTTAGTAAGGATCATCAGGAAGCTATTGGAAGATAATAAAAATTCATGGCACACCAAGCTCAAGTATGCTCTATGGGCTGACCAGATTAGTACCAAAAGAGCAATTGGCATGTCTCTGTTCCAACTGGTGTATGGAACTGAAGTCGTTTTTCCAGCATCGTTAGGTGTTCCAGTTATTTGATATTTCCAAGATCAGCACGAAGAACCAAATCACATGTAAAGGAGGATAAACCAAATTATTGAGCTGGAAGAATGAAGGAATAAGGCTTATGATAAGGTGCAGTTACATCAGGAAAAAATGAAAAATACTTTTGACAGAAGAATGAAAGAAGAACAGTTTCAGATTGATGATTTGGTCTTGAAGTGGGATGCTCCTAAAGAATACAAACATGGGAAATTTGATCATATGTGGGTAGGTCCTTATGTTGTTGCTGGATACAGAGGATGAAATGCATTTCTGCTAGAATACCCGAACGGGGTTCCTCTGGATAGTAACCCTGTTAATGGAAGATATCTGAAACATTACTTGTCCTAAGGAGGAGGGTGAAACTTGTATTATAGCCTGTAAATATTTATTTTTCTTTACAAGCCAATATGGATGGTAGGTTGAATGTGTTTGAAGCCCGAGGTGAAGGCCCTAAGATTTGGGAGGCGTGCCATTCCTTTCTTAAAAAAAAATAATAATAATATGTCTACGAAAAACAAAAGACAAGTTTTCTGGAAGTTATTATGAAAGATTAAAGATAGGAACCTGGTCTACGAGTTCTTTGATACCTCACAGGGAGGATATCATCCCCAGATGGAGCCAGTTGTTAACACCTCTACCTAGCAGAGGGTCGAAGAGACCATGGTAAAGAAGAAATAATGGTAGTTTGAAAACTTTGGTTAAATATAATGGTGTGAAAGTGTGATAAGGGGCGCGTAGGCAATGAATCATCACGGGATCTGACGGTGTAAAGCGAGGAAATGGAGATCGATGGCTTATAATGTGTCTGCTTTATGAAGATGCAAGGATGATAAGAACATATGGGGGTATTCAACGAAATATGAAGATCAACAGCCACAAATTTATCCCAACAAAATCTATGATCAGAGTGAAGTCTGCTCCATCAACTTGCACGTTCGATAAAACGGAGAAGCTCGACAGAATGTGTACGTGTAGCCTCATCCAACGGCTAGAAAAAAAAGGTAAAATGCATCGATGGTCGTTGACGGATCCAGAGCGGGGAGTTGCATGGTGTATGGAGACAAAAAGTGGTAGCATAATGGAAACCACGGTACACGGGGCAGTTTGTGGTGCATTTCGCAGGCAAAAGCAGTTTGGCGGAAATCGCTAAAGGGGGCCTCCAGAGTGGGATCCTATATAAATAGAGTTGACTTGTTTGAGGAACTATTTTTTATTCGCGCTGGACGAATGAAAAGGACTGCTTGCTCGCCACCCTTTAATAGTCAAACTCAAAATATATGCGGCCACAGTAACAGGTAAGTCCCGAATACCCGAAATTCATCTGCTGAATTACCGTTGTTGTCTGTATTTTGGATAAAGGGAAAGATTTACAAGGGTTTAAACATATTCTGGACGAGAGAGAAGAATACTTGGTTGACAGGGATAGAGGGGTATGTGATCCTTTCTTGTCTGTGGGAAGTGTATCAGTTAGCAAAGAGAGATTATGGCAATACAATTCATAGGGTAACGACATTCTAAATGCTTGTAAATCATTTTTGTATCATTTTGTTGTTGAGCAAACCCTGCATTTTCCCGAGTTTGCTGAGTGGTGTGCAGTTAACTATTATTCTTCTCAGAGAGTTATTGTAAGTCATTCTACGTCTAGGATACTGTGTAAAATTGATGCTAAGGTCATCCGTAAAAACCTAAACTTGCCCAACAATTACCCCGATAGTCGTGAGCCTGTAAACGAGTCCATTTTAGCTAAAGTGTACAAAAATTGTGAAACTGAGGTTCGTTGCAAATTCTTGTCTAGCATTTTGAACAAGGGTCAATCACTAGATGGTCTTTTCTGCCATATCATGTTCACATTTTCAGAGATGAAGTTCAATTAGTTGTGTCCTTAGTATATCAAGTCTTGGGTCTAGATGATGATTGTTGTGTCAATGAAGTCATCTTGGGATTCCTATTAAAAATGAGTTCGATGAGTCTTGAGTCTCAGTCAGTTCATGTCTTCAGTTTAGATGAGTATCTAGCAGAAGCCATACATCTCCAATTGAGTGAGTTTCCAAAAGTTAGGTTTTTTAAGTTTCAAACTTATTTGCTAAACATGTTACTATGTTCGAATGTCACCGAATTGCAATTCTTAAGTACCATGTTCTCTTCAGATTTGCCCTAGCAAATCAGCATGTTTGAATTTGCAAATTCTATAATGTCAGAAATATACAGGATGTTGTTTGATGAAGTGTTGCCCCGGGTATTGGAAGAAATGAAAAGCATGATGCAATCCTCACCTAAGGATAGGGTCAGAGATTGGTTTTTGTATAAGGATTTCACCGTTTTGAGAATCAATGGTTTTACTGGAGAGCCTTATAGGCTACCTGCTTTTCTCACTCCCAGAGTTTTTGCATTGGAGTATATGAGATAGAGAGTGCATGCAGAAGAAGAACACTTTGGAGCTTTCAAGAAATATTCCAATATTAAGTTCCCTCTTAAAGTTGGCTCTTTTATTTTTAAAAATAAAGGTGCTTTGGGGTTCATAGCGAAATTGTTGGAAAAAATGGATTTTCAAACGGAGCAAAGGGTAAATTATGACCCCTATCATATAATTTCCCTAAGAAAATAAGCTAACAAAAATAAGCCATTTGACCACCAAGTTGTTGAAGGTTTGAATGAAGTAGCCAATTTGTTTCACTTTACGAAAATTCCAAGATCTGATGACAATACAAGCAGTATACCGGTTGCAGTATCTCAAGTGACAAATGTTTCTAATATTTTAGTTAAAAGAAGTCTTTGTGGAGTTGAAAGTATGCAGATAGATGAGGATGGTTCACATAAAAAGGCCAAGTTGTTTTGAGATGATAAAGATTTAAGTGAAATTATTTCAGATGATTTAAAAAGAGTTGCTTTGGTTCCTTCAAAGTCTGTACAGGTGAGTCAATTTTCTTTTGAAGGTGTAGATAATACAGAATTATGGCCAGTTTTAAAGTCTAAAGAACAACTCATGACTAGTTATGTGGAGAAGCAAAAGCAGTCCCTAGAAGAAACAAGGAATCTACTCCCTCGGGTGAGAGTTTAAACAATCCAAAAACTTCTTTGATTTCTACCCGAGACGTAGAAAGATATACTTTTAAATTGGCCATGGTAAGTGATAAGAAGATGTCAGAAATGGAAGTAAGGTTAGACAAGATCAGTGTACCAGATAAAATACAATTACATAAACAAACGGGAGACATTATTTATTCATATTTATTACATGCTATGGTGAGAATTAATAAATTACAAGTTTTGGTAGACAAATTGGAAGTTCAGTTAAAACATGAGAAAGTTGAAAATAAGGCTAATTCCATTCAAATTAAAAAGCTATAAGCAGACATCATAAGCTCAGGAAATGAAACAGGTAACACCCAGGCAATCAAAAGACTCCTAGAAGAAAAAGACAATGCCTTCCAAGTATTGAAGAAAAGGTTGAAGATCCCAAGTACATAACATGTTCAATCATCCGAATTATTAGCATTACAAGAGGAAAAGGACAAGATTCATCAAGATATGATGGAGTATAAAGGAAAGACTGTAAAATTACAAGAAGAAAAGAATAAGTGGCGAGCAGAACGAAACAAGTTAATAGCACAGATTTCACTGCTGAAAAGGGATCAAAATGAAGAAAAAGAAATCATGGAGGAATTAATGAGCCAGACTCCCACTGATGAGGACTTAACCATTGTGAACATTGAAAAACCTTTAAATGACTTTTCTGCAGATGACTTACTAGTGCCCATGTCCCAAGTCAGCCTGAAAGATGAAGAGATAAGAGAATTAAAGGAGGAAAATGAAAAAGTCAAATCCAAGCTAGCCAAAGTGACTGAAAATAAGAATAAGATATTGCAAGATTAAAGTCAGCTAGATAAGAAATTTAATGAATTGAAAGAAAGGAACATAGGAAAGGGTCCTCTCCAGGGAGCAAAGCAGATAATTTGGGATACATTATCCATAGAAATTACTAAGTTCAGACAGTATTTGAACTTCATTGATGATCAAAGCATATTGATCAATTTGGCCAATAAAAGACTGAAGTTAGTAAATTAAACTATGGAGAGGAAACCAATTGGCACAGCTCAGAATGCATTAAATTTCTTAAATTCATTAACATACCAAAAATTACATGACATAGGAGTCAAATACAGAGTGGCAATGGTATTGTGGGCAAAAAGGTTTATTCATAAACATCATCTAATGAAGACAGTAGAGCACAAGGCTGATGAAATGATCTCTCAGGTTAATGACTTCAAACAGGATTTTAAAGAATTATTTGAAGATGGCCTTCCTTCCTTTTGGGACGAGGAGGGATGAATGCTTTCTCAAGAGCACGATCACATACTGTTGGTATGAAGCCGTATGGATCATTCTAAATTTGATGATTTGGAAAAAGGGCTGACAGGGAAAGTCGTCGTAGATAAGCTGATAGAATATTTTGAGATATTACAGAAATTCCTGATCATCAGGGGAGGGTTTCCTAAAGTGTCTTATGAAGCCTACATGGAGCTGGAGGTGTCTATTTGGGAGATGATTGAATATGATATTCCAAGTGCGGAGCAATGGAGAGCCATAGAAAGATTTGGAAAGACAAAGTACATCCTTCATTCATGAAAACAAGTGTTACGCGCTGAGGAGCTGCTTGGATGGGCCTTGTCACTGAGCTGATTTTAATTTAATAATCTATTAGGATCAAAGCAAGTAGTTTATTCCTAGGATTTAGGAATATAGTTACAAGACTTTCATTAAGCGAGTTATTCAGTTATAAATCTTCTTGGAAGAAGAAATTATTTTATGTATATAATTGCATTTACTTTATGTGATGGGGATTGGAACCCATCTTGTTCATGAATGTTTTATGAAGACATATATTTTTGAATAACAAAGCTGAATGCGTGTGGTTATCAGAGATTCCTGTGCTGTTTATATCACAGTCTGTATTTCCGTTCCTTTGTGATTGTTTTTCCAGTGTTACACTCCATTTCATTTTCTTCGTATCTGAAACATAGTGTTGAATGGTTGGAATTCATATTATTTATGCTCTGATCATTGTCTCAGATATTATATGAATGTTTCTGCTAATTTCCATATAGAACTCATCTCTTGATGCTTTGTATTGATGGACTTTTCATTATCTCTTCTGCCCCACCTGAAATTAAATGAATGACTATGATTGAATGGTTATCTTTCCTTTGATAAAAATCTCATGCATATGTCTTTGTGATATCTTTATGTATATGTGACTCCATTGCCCAATGGTTATGTGTATCGTTTCAACCATTTATATAATCTTTGAGTGTTGATTTATATCTGGCCTTGTTAAATCTGTATTTGAGAGATCCCTCTCTGAAAAGAAAATCCAGTTTCTTTTCTAAAGAGGTTTTTGCTGTTACCTTGGGATTTACCTTTCACAACCTCAGTACATTCTGAGTGCTAACACCAGTGACATATCATCTTTCCGCAATGGTTTTCCAGTGTGTTGACAGACATCCCAGCTTCACGCATAATCTTCCGCATCATTAAGTAAAGTGGGCCACCAGAGACCTATGCGAAGAACCTTTCTTGCAGTAGCACGACCCCCATAGTGTCGCCTAGCAACTCTTGTGTGTGTTTCCTCCAGAATATTCTCTTGTTCATGTGGTAGGACACATTGTCGTAAAATTTCATCTGGTCCAAGCTTATACAAGTGTCCAGCAATTAACTAAAAATCAGAATCTTTAACCACCAACTGCTTCTTTTGACTTGTGGAAAATTCTTCTTGTGCGGCTCTTATCACCAAAAACTAGATGATTTGAGCATAATAGTCATCTTCCATGTCAATTCTGAACAGTTGTGCATCGGGTAGGCTTTCTTCCATATTGGTAGGCTCCTCGCCTGTATCAATTCTGGACAAAGGATCAGGGCCAGCATTCAAGCGACCCAACTTCAGAATTATTTCAAAATCAAACTCTTGAAAGAGAAGTAGTTAGTGACATATCTTTCCAATATGTTTCCAATAGCTTCCAATATCTTTGGCTCCCAGTATTCACAGGGTAAATAATATAGCCTGATCCAAACTAGGGCAATGTGTATATCCTTATTATCTAGGTTGAATCATTCCTTCCAAGGGCATGGCTACAAGCTTACCGAGAAAAAGAAATATTGTCCTCCCAACAAGATCTTGTCCCAATCCTCTTGATTGAAGAATATGATCATGAAAAAACCTTCACACCCGGATGCACATCATAATGACCTCATGGGTTCCAGGCTTCTTTTATCCATCTCAACAAATCCCTTTCCTTCGGCCATATTCCTATGAAGTTTCCAATAAAATATTTATCCTTCCATTGCTCCACTCGTTCCCTTAGTTTTTCAAATTTGATCTAGAGTGAAGGGTTTTCTATAGATATTGGAAGACAACCTCCCTACCTACTCTGTCGATCTAGATCTCCCTTTCTTTCCATGTCTTCGCTCGCAAGTTCCCCTTCTGATAGGTTCTTTGATGAATATGCCCCAACCAACATATTTTTGCATGAATGGGGTGAATCCACCCCTTATATGAGGCCCCATCCAAAAAACCCTTGTTCCTTACGTGATCCCTCTTTGAATATTCAAAAATGGTCTTACTGCAGTCCGTTGAAAATTCCTCTTTGAGTTTGCACTTAAGATCGCCTAGTTCATGCTTATGTTATGTGTATGTTCATGTTCTTTTTATGTTATGTTCATGATTGTGTTATAACTTATGTGAAAATATTTGACACATGTTGAAAAAGCAAGTTTAAAGTGGCTAAAAATACTTGACAAGAAGTACTTCCATTCAAGGAGTATGGATGAAAGTTTTATACACCATGAAAAACAAATATGATTAAGAATATATGACAAGGTTATGTTCTATGAGAAAAGAATATTGTGAATATTTTATCTTATACCATGATTTATATGCATATCATGTATGGTTAACATATAGTATACGTACATGAAAATCACAAAGTAAAGCTTTGAAAGTAAAATGAACTCTTTATGAAAAGGAAACAATAGGATGTTTCAAAGAAATTATGGTTTATGTTATTTCTGATTTTTAATGACCGTGTGTATGTACATGTGTTTTGTGCTAAAATTATGGAAATAACTTGCATTGCTTATGCAAATACAGGTTTGAAAAGAAAGAAATATTGAAGACATTCCAGCAAAGATGCCAAGCAAAGCAAAACAAGCTGGAAAATTGTAATTGCAAATACAAATGAAAAAGAAAGATAGATTTTCAAAGGGTACGAACACCAATGACAATGTTATTCTTAAATGGGGGAGGATGTAATATCCCACTTCTTTTCCCTAATACTTGTAACCGAAAGTCATGAAAGTGGTTTGCAAATACTGTTCTTTGCCTTATCCTGACACCAAAATACAACTCTTTGTCACAGATATTAAAGTTGTAAGGGTGCTCAAGTTTGATGATGTGATATGAGGTGACAATAGGATATGGTAAGACAATTTCAGAGCAGAAAACATACTCAGCGTGACATCAAGATCTCAAAGCTGACAAATCGATGGACATAAACCTTTCAGGATCATCAACATGCTCACCTTTTAATTTTGGAGGCATCATCCTGAGTGCAAACTGCCTTGTACATGTGGCAATAGCAGAGGAGTTCAGGGTTGCAAAAGTAGTATTTGAATACCACCTTTCTCATGATCCAGAATCTTCCAAACCACTTGCCTAGGACCCAAAGTCATAAGGCCTGCTAAGTTTTATAATCATCCTCATCAACCACCATCGATTCAGTAATGTGACTGGATGGGATATTAGATCTTAATGCAACAGTGAGTTTCTCGACGCTCAATACTTGAGAAGATTTAAAATTTTGGCAGATCAATCGTCATGAAGCAGTCAGGCTAAGGAAGTAGCTCACTCGTTATCTAGAGGTTTTTTAGGCCTAAAAGGAAACTAGCTTGGACATGTGGCATGAGTAGACAAGTTCAATATTACAAAATAAGTTTGTAAACTACTGTCTATTTTCAATCTTGAAACCATAAACCTCTCTACCATCTCATGACTTAAACCACCAGTCTAAAGGACCTTCAATCAATAACCCATATTCACGTGTGCTCCCTCCTGTAATGGCTCAAAGATTAAATACACAAATACCTCCATCTCATACATGCCTATCATAATGTTCCAAGTGGAAGTCACATTACCTGTGTGAATTTTCTTATATAATTCTTGTTCGCTTTCATTCTCAAATTTAAATCTTATGAAGGAAAACTGAGCATTGAGCATTCACAAAGCCAACCCTCTGATTTTTCCCCTGCATAGTAAAAGAGTGTGAATTCTCACCTTTAACATGTATTTGACACAGTTGTCTTCACTTTCAACTTGTTTACCATCCTCTTCCATACCTGATCCTACTACAGCTTCCATTATCCCAGAAGATCACTTGGTAGAATCCTTCTGCGATATTTTTGACACAATCACTTCCATTCTCAATATGCATCATGTAGCAAGACAAGCCAAATAAAGATTTGAAGCAAGTGGTGATGAATTACATTTTTGGAATTTTGTTCTTCCTCTCATCGGTTGAGCTTAAAAAACATGTACATTCGGTCCATCCAACAGACCAACAATGAAGTCAATGGTTGACTTCGCTGTTGGTCCGTTGGATGGCCCTCTCATCATTGTCATCTAAATGCACCATTTCCCCAAATTCAAGGGTTTGTGCATAGATTTGTACTCATAAGCTACGTTACCAGAAATGTGACGGATGGATGCGTTTTTTGAGAAAACGGAACAGAAAAGAGGTCGAAATGAAAAATGTGATTTTCTACAACGTTTCCCGTTTCTAGAATGAAGAAAATGTTTCTTAGGAAATAGAACGTTTCCAACAACGATTTCTGCAGAAACGACTTTCCGTTTCTTGGGAAACTTGGCCCGTTGCTGATCATTAATAATTATATTATCAATTTTTAAGTATTGATGATTGGTGGGCAAGGAGTTTTCCATCACCTAAATGAGATTGCACGACTAGGAAGATGTGAAATTTATTGAGAATTGACTGCTCCATGAGGAATCCTGCCACCTACCACTTATTCAAATGTATATGCAGCTCAGTTTTGTTTTGGTATATTCCATTGTCAAGCGATCTTCAAGCAGTATCGTCGATCCATGAAGGGGTCGACCAGAAGAACGGAAAAATAAGATCATTTAAGGTCCTTGCTATTACGCCAACCAAAAAGAATGGATATAGTTACTTAGATGGGTAATAAATGGATTATGATGCCAATAGGCCATGAAATATTCACCCTTTCATTGAATCCTATAAATTACCTGTTTATCTATGAAATCACCAATGATACCTTAAATGAGTTTATATGGCAGATGTCCTGGGGATTGAGGGACCTACTAGAATGGAAACTATAATGGTGCAACTCTATTTTTGCTTAGGTCTGATTTGGTAGAGACCCCTGTCAAGCGCAGATAACCAGAACTGACAAACTGTCTTCCTGGGTGGTGAAACTGGTGTGAAGAATCGACAAAGCGTTATTTTTCCAGGTATTTATCTTAATTAATTTCATGTGGTTGTGCCTGTTATGATTTCGAAATTTAAAGTTGAAGTCTATATTGAGAATAAATTTTTCCACGAAAGGCAAGCTATTCTGTATTACATCCCAAGAAGTGGAGAATTAGTGTGATAAAATTACAGGTCACATTTTTAAGAATCAATAGAACACCATTTTCACCGAAAAGATGATGGGGTATTTTCGTATGATCATAGGGAAATAGAAAACTCTGTGTAACCAAGTAACGTTGGATTTATACTACAGGGAGTTGGCGAAAGAGAAGGTAATTAAGGCCCTTTTGATTTGCTTTAAAACAGATCACGTTTCACCATGCTAAAAGGTCACAGCTTGTCTTTCTCTAGGGAATAGTTGAGGGAAGAATGCCTATACCGATCAAGTGGTTTAGGATCTGAATTGTTCTTTCTGACTTCCCATTAATTGCGTCTCTATCCTATTCCATCCTAATAGGAGCTATGTATATATTTCCATGGTGGAAAGGAGGTTCTAAATCGAATAATGGTCCCTTTTAATCAGCATCCACTTGCCTTTGAATTTTATTAATTCTAGCCTCTGCTTCTCTTGATTGGTGCATAGCACATCTCTTTCACCCACTGCGATCGAATCACCAAGATTGATTAACCAATACCTTGAATAAGTAGGATGACCACTTGATTCAAAGGGAAAAAACACAATCGTTACCTTTGCAGATAAACGTGGGCCGGTATGACTCAAAATCAAGTAATGGGTAACTAACCGATGAAATTTATGTCTGTAGACTACTTTCTTCACTAAGGATTTGGGGCCTTTCTGGTCTGTACCGGAGTACAGGAAAAGCTACCATGGGAAAAGCTAAGTGGTTGATTTCAAAGAAAAGGAAAAATGTGAGGTTGGATGAGTATATTCACCAACCATGAGATATGTTGGATAAAATAGCCAACTCGGACAGTTGGGAGGAAGTCAAAAATATCATTTTTCAAGAGGAGGAAAATAACTCTCAAATTGTGCCAACACCGGCTAAGGAAAATGCCAAGTTAAAAAGGAATCAAATTAGAAGAATCTCTAACACGGAGATGGAATATGATCAACATGAGGTGCTAGATGCTAAAAGACCAAAAATTGAACCTCAATCTTCCATAGAGGTTTTTCAATCATAGAGAGGCACACCATTATCCTCTTCTGACTCACTTGTCCTTTTTGAAAAGTTTCCAATGACCAAGTGGCCACAAGGTTCAGAGTGATATCCTTCTAAATATCTCTCATGCACATCTAGATTGGTAGGATCCTTCAATTCTATTAGGGCCAAGAGTGCAAAGTTGAAGAAAGAAATGTTCCAGAAATATTAGTTCACATCACGTGGTCAGTCCAGATTACTATTATGATATGGATCTTAAGCAAGGAAGTTTCAAAATTGTAGTGTTGGAACATACTATTATTGGAAAAATATCACTCCATAGAAGTATAAAACCACCCAAATGAAATTAAATATGGATAAGTTTAGTGTGCTTAACAAGGTCCAACTGCATAGGAAAACTATAGAAACGTTATCAAGGGATGTACTAAAATCAAGCATGCTCATTAATAAGCTTCGGACATTGTGAGGAGGTTGGAAAATATGCTCAAAGATGAGATGAGAAGGTGGAAAATAAATACAAAGTTTTAAGAATGTCATAATTCGAAAGTAAAGTGGTTGAGAAAGGGATAGACCTCCTTAACCCTACTCTTGCTCAAGGATTGTTAAAGGAAAAGGAAAAATAGATTCGAGCTTTAAATCAAAAACTAGAAATACATGTATGTGAGCATGTCCAAATTCTAGAGGCAGTAGCATCCCACGGGGAGACATAGAAATCCAGAAAATTGGCTCAAGAATACAAGACTAAAAGTGATAGTCTCAAAAAATAAATAAGTGATCTCAAGCACGAAAATTAAAAAAATTTAACCTCAAAGGGAATTGCACTATTGTAATCTGCTTTAGCTAATCCAATTGATCAATTATATAGAATCATGTTTGATATGACTTTCGAAGGCATGGGATTAATTCAAGAAAAGGATGACCTCATAAAACACAAGGAAGAGGTGGAAAATCTATAACAAATAGGGTAGACAAGATATGTTCTTTCTTATCCTATACCTGCAGACCACCAGAGACATGATCCAAAAAGAAGTAGATTATATTAGAAGAAAACATTGGTGGAAATATCCCTTCTTAGGTGCAAAGCACGTAGCTTAGGATCGAATTTAAGCAACCATAGAAAAACATTGGATAAAATTCATTGTATCTCAAGAAGAGTGGGAATTAGCATCCCCCTCGATTCTAGAATAAAAATATGCTCTCTCTAACCTGGATGAAAATTGTGAAATATATATGATCGTGATTGATATCTTAAATTCTAGAATTTTCCAGGAGCTAGAAGCTTTTACAAGTACATGATAGAACACCTATTATTATAGAAGTTTATAAAGTGATAAAAAGGAAGAAACTTTCTCAGATGGTTCATGAAAAAGAATTACCGCTGGTCAAGGATGTGAATTCATTCAAAAATATTTTTGAATATTGCAGATTACAAGGTCTACCATCTCCCTAGGATGGGAATGGATATATGTATGCCCGGAAACATTATAATATGTTATTATCTTATTGTCTAAAAATGATCATAGGATTGAAGACATTGTTGGTAGTATCAAAGGACAAGTCATCTTAAACAAATTAATAAATGGTTTTGGTCTACTCTCTAATATTCAAACAATTTTTAAAATTTTACCTCCACCCTCCTATTTGCACTTCGCTAACTTAGATATGTGTGCAAGGGAGTTAAGGGTTTTTGAA
Source organism: Pseudotsuga menziesii (assembly GCA_001517045.1). NCBI lineage: Eukaryota > Viridiplantae > Streptophyta > Pinopsida > Pinales > Pinaceae > Pseudotsuga > Pseudotsuga menziesii. The sequence continues at coordinate 76,984 of LPNX010484816.1, read as the reverse complement.
TACCCAATGGGGAAACACTGGAAAAAAATTGCCAAATATGTCATCCTAGCCACCATACCACAAGTTCCATCAACTTTGCTTCCAGGAAAAGTTGGCTCGCATCCTCATCTCAGCCTCCTCGGTAACAACTCCATATACCAATTCAACAAGATTATCAACTTCTAACTCAGCAAATCTTCTAGGTGCCACATCAATGGTACATTCAAAGGCCACCTCAGACACAAGGTAAACATTCAGGATAGAGATTGACCCAACAATCCACGCCAAGGACAAATACACATCATAACCACTAATAACATTAGAGATAACATCTAATTGAAAGATATTGTAACATAACTTTTGTAACAAATAGAGTTTTTTATATAACAAAATTTGTTGTAGCAAGTTGTAAATCCAAGGGATATAAATAGAGTCTAAGACTTCTGATAACAGGAAAAATATTTTTGAGCTAAGTGTAACTTTTCATGAGGTTATTTGATCAATTTTGTATGTAATAATCATTTTCTATTTTTTTAATTAGAGTAGTGGTTATTTAGAGCTTTGATGATGATAGAATGTGTTACCTTCTTTTGTATCTTCATATCTTCCATCTTCATGTGATTGTTGTACAAAATATATAATACAAGCCCATGAGGCAGCCTTTAATCCTACATTTGGTTCAAATGTCATTATGAATGTTTTTCTTTTGGGTTGATATGTTATGAAATTTTCATGATATGTTGTTTGAAGTTAAAGGTTGTTGTCTCTATGAGGATTTGTTCATTCTGCCACTACATTCATGTTTAAACTATTGAATTTGGTTTCTTAGTATGTTTTGTGTGATGTGAGATAAAGATTTATTTTTATAAGTACCTTTCCTAATTCCATCCATTCATTTCTTTCATCCTTTATTGTATACAATGTCAAAATGATTCCCACCATTACACATCTTTTCACTGATATCAGTTAGGTTGATTCTTGATTCAAGCAAGTTACCATATTCTTTTAATAATCTATCCCATCTCTTTGAGAATGCCACTCCACGTTCAAATATAACTTTATTCATACCCTAACATAGCTCCAAAACATCCTTGGAATGTTAGAATTTGTTATAATGTTGTCTAATAGCTTGATGTAATATTGTACTTAGTGTCATAATGATGATCATTTTAATATCATTTTTGGGGCACTTATACATCTATCTTTTCCTCACTAAACTTTTGTAACATTATACATCCAGAGATAATTTTAGGAGTTATTTGGTAGTTACATGTTTAATATGTAACATTAACATACACTAATATTTTATTTTTATCCATCACTTATCCCTTATCTATTTAGTAGCTTATCATCAACCTTTATGAATTGGCTGATCTCCACCCTTGACTGTGCCTTATGATCAATGGTTCAATTTTATCTAAATTACTATAAATTGAGGCCATTAGTATGGAATCAAGAGTGGAGGATGGTTTATGGTATTAATATTTAGGAAATACCCTATAGTTTCATAGGTTAGATCACCCATATGTTGGAGAGTTATATGGATCTGATTTGAACTCCACATATGTGTGTGCACTAGTAATTGTTATTGGGAGGAGTCTGTTGAAGAATAAGAAGGCCTTACTTCCATGGATGTTTCTTGTAATTTGGAGGAGTCTCTTGATGAATAAGAAGGCCTTACTTCCTTGGATGCTTCCTTGCTTTGGGTTTTACCACATAAATATTGTCTCCTGTCTCTTGTTTCTTAAATAATATTGTTTTGTTTTGATGCTTTAAGTATGATTTTACATAGGCTAGATTTTGTGGTTATATGGTAATGCATATGTCCCTGATATTACAATTATAACAAGGTGTGCATGTACCTTTAATAATGTATTCTAGTTTATATAGTGTTGTTTTTTAGATTACAATTTAAACTAGCTCATCATTAGAGAGAAGTATTGTCTTACACCAACCCATAAGTTGTTGCATTTAGTAGTTTATGTACTTGAGAAACTATAGGTTTTCTAAAGTGCCATCTATAATTCATCTATAAAAAATCTTATGATTAATTAATTTGTAGATTATATTAGACTTGTTAATCCCTTCATATTACTTTTATTATTAAGGTTTTGAATCTATGAATCCATGGTTTCTTAGGAGAAAATACATGTTCTAACACTTACACACACATACATATAAGAAGGGATGGTACATTGTAAGTGAATGTGGTTTAAATTAATTAATTTCTTTCAAAAATTGTTAGCAGTTAAGGACTTTGCCGATATGAAGTATTAAAGAGTAGTTATCAAAAGCTTAAGAAGAAGATGAAATTCAAGTCAACTATGTCTAATCTTTGCAAAAAAGTTGAAGATAAGACTATAATAGTGGTGCTCACAACACTTTCCTATTAGGTATATTTTGGGTTGTTTAAGTTTGTTTCAACTTGTATCTCGGTTTCATATAAGAAAATAGAGTAGCAATGTTCTCTATCGTTTAGTATGGGTATATGAGGTGTAATTTTATTTTGAACTTATAAAAAATTTAATATTCTAAAATTTACGCTTCAATAAATTGGATCCCTTTAGATGCTTGATAAATCCAAATTTAAGGTAAATCTATATTAGTCCTAGGACAATCATATGCCTTATTTTTTAGTAGATTAATGTGATCTCATGGCATCTCATCCTGCTCCACCACATACAAGAAACCCTTTACAAGATTCAAACTCTAAAATGAATGCCAATTTTCAAGTGTCAATTTGTAGATCTTAAACGTGTCTATTTTTATTATAACTATGCACTCTTCTTGGAAGCTACAACTTGGAAAGACAAATCCGTATATTATTTTATATTTTAGCCTCAATGCACCTCGTCAACATAGTTGGTGGTGGTTGTTTCATATATTTATTTATTTCATTTTTTTTATACAGGAAAAATAGGCAATTTTGTTGAAATTATAGCAGCTACAGGGACCGATTCTCATCATTGAGAGTTCTAGAAACTTTAACCCATCACTCACAATGAAAAGTATGTATGGAAAATACATCACATATACCACTTATAATGCTCAGAGCACATAAAGTCTCTTTCATGTAACATTACTATGTGAATTGATTTTAGAGAATGGAAGCTAAAAATCCTATAATCTAAAATTCTATGATTTGGGTTAGAATAGGCTGACTTTTATGACACAATTTTGATAAACTCTAGGTTATAGTTTTCAAGTTTTGGAATTTTGGGTCACTTGAGAGTTTATTGAGGGTGTTGAATCCATTTCTCCCATCAAAATTGGGATTAAAACATAGTTACATTCAGATTTTGCAAAATAAAAAATGTCAAATTCTAGGAAAAAAATGATCATCTGATCCATATCGTTGAATTTTTAGACATATCCAATGATATATCTATGTAAGAATAGAGAAACCTCACAATAAATAGACTTCTTTTGTTAATGGCTTCAACATTGTATCAAGTGGTTCGTTGGGAGTATCACCTTGCACTTTGTTTCCAATTTCTCATTATGGAATCTAGGTCATGGTTTCCTATTCCAAGGCCAAAATCGTAATGGGGGCTTACAACTGAAAGCTTCATCAGAAGGGACTACAAATACCAGGTAGCTGTATTTTTATCGGAGATGTCTAAAAATTTGATAATTTGGTCTAGGAAACCATTTTCTTCTCGGAATACGACTGTTATCTCTAGGGTTGTTCCTAGTGTGTATTTTTAAATTTTTGATTACCCTTGGTTTTTATTGTTTTAATTTTGTTGTGTTTTATATTTTATGTTTGATTTCTCACCATTAGGGTTCCTTTTGTTACCTTAAATCATCAAAGTCTCTACTCATTGATTATGAACCTATGAATCTGCAAAAGAGCATGTGTTACAGGGTGAAATTCTTACCACTGGCAGCATATTATGAGGTTGCAGCATGTTGATTTCTGGTGCCAAGATGTCAAATGTTTTCTCTGGAGACTACTGAATTCATACAAAGCTGTTGGTTAAGGACATGTGTGTTCCATGTGCTTGAATCCAACACCAGTAATAAAGAGTGGGATGAGTCGAATGCACCTTGTGCTCAAGGCTCATTGATCTAAAATTCAATTAAGACTAATAGTTACTTCCATTTGAGATTTAATCTAAATTGTCATTGCTTAGCAACAAATGCAGTGGGCATTCCAGTTCAAGCTATGGTCTACTATCCGGGATGATCAAATATGCCGTTTTACTTCAGATAGTAAGGAAGGGTTTAGGGGCAATGTTGGTGTGGTTGTCACTACATACAATATGTTTCTTTTGAAGGTAAACGATCTGAGGAGTCAGAAAAAATCATTGAAGAGATTAGGAACAGGGAATGGAGCCTTCTTCTTATGGATGAGGTACATGTTGTTCCAGCACATATGTTTCATAAATTCATTAGCATTACAAAGTCCCATTGTAAACTTGGGCTTACAGCTACACTTGTCCGAGAGGATGAGCGTATTACTGATTTGAACTTCTTGATTGGGCCTAAGTTATATGAAGCCAATTGGTTAGATTTGGTGAAGGGAGGATTTATTGCTAATGTTCAATGTGCTGAAGTTTGGTGCTCTATAACAAAGGAGTTTTTTTTTTTACAGAGTATCTGAAGAAGGAAAACTCTAAAGCAGGCGTTGTATGTGATGAATCCTAACAAGTTTAGGGCCTGTGAGTTTCTCATTCGTTTCCATGAGCAACAGCGTGGAGATAAGAGATCTAAAGCTGATTGTTGTTCAAATGCAAATTGCGTGGAGGAGGCCAAGTGTTCTTTCTTGCTGCCAGTAGTGGAGATACTTTTGAAATGTTTTGAAATATGCAGGGTTTGCATAAATAGTACACCTTCCTGGAGTGTTTAAAGGAATCTGTTGTCAGTTGCTTATAAAATATAGTTCACTTGCTGCTTTGTAAGAAATATCAGATGAAGGATGAATACGTAGCTGGTTTATGATCAAAGTTGTAATAAATATGAGAAATCAAATGCAATTATCAAAATTACATAAAATGCCCAGCAATAGGTGGCAATGGGAGATATATAAGTCCTAGGGCCCTTCTCTGAGGCCCTGCATTCCTTGTCTGAAGCCAGGTGTGCGTTTTGTTTCCAATCCAATGCTTCGCAAGCCCGCCACTTCTGCTCCCAACCTTCACAGGCAATTCAGCTCAAGGGAGTCAGATTCATTGAGGCACGAAGGCTTAGGGGACTCACATTCAGGCGGTCACCACAAAAACAGCTCAGAGCTTAGTGCAAAATCGTTAGTTGATACAGGAACCAGGAAGTGGTCTATATCTTCCAGGTATCATTTATTGTCTGGTCATGGCAGGAATGTTTCAAATAGCAGAGAAAGTCTTACAGATAATGGGCATTTTCAAGCCGATTACCAGTCAACTAGACGTATTCCTGATTCCTATAGAGGTGGCAATGCATATACGTTAAATGTTGTTCATTGTCGCCAGCCTAGAGCCCGTGAGCTCGACAAGGTTTTCAATGATACGAACAGTGTAGGTCAAATGGGGTTTAGTAGCTTGGAACGAGAGAAATCAAGCTCACTTTTCAAGAGGTTTACGACTGAATACAAGTGCAGTACTCCTCAAAAGGTAGCAGTCTAACCAAAGAACTTTCAACACAGGATTGAGAGGGAATATGGCGTTGGTTCGAGAAGTAGTATCTCTCACGCCCACCTGGACAACGTTATTTCTAGGCATAAAAGCCAAGCGTGAAGTGCAAATCAAGCCACATGGAAGGGAAGCTTACGGGGAATGAAATTTTCGATTTTCCTAACAATTAGTCAAAACTTTGAGTTTCCAGATGTCAAGGGCGTTGAAGCAAGTAGTTCCCAAGAATTTCATCGATATCTTTGGCATCATTTTAGCATTAAAAACAGAATACAGAGTATTTTGTGATCTTCTTCAGGTTGGTTCCAGAAACTTCTACATTGAGTCCCAGATCCTGATATAGATTCAAACACATCCACGAGCATCTACAACTATTTCAGATTTATTTCCTAGAATCAAATCAGTTCCTAAAATCTCGGAATATTAAACTGTTCCAGCTCATCTTATTGTTATTTTTAGCAATGGAATATTTTGTAATCGAGATCATCCAGGAGGATTGGGAGCTCAATAAAATAAAATAAACTCTATATATTGTAATATTTGAGAGGTCCCAGCCAGAAGCTCGAGAGCAGAGAAGGGCGAGTTCTTCCTTTCAGGAGAACGCAGGGGACTGTAAGGTTGGCTGTCTTGGGAGATATGCTGGAGGAATTGTAAACATCTTTGTATAGCATAAAATCTTTGCAGCTTCAACAGGTTCTAGTTTTGAATGAAATATAATGATGATTTGTTTCTGTACTTCATGAACTGTTTCTTTGGTAATTCTTTTACATATATGGTCATTCACAATCCATTATTGTAATTCTTATTTGAAGAAACAGTTATCTTTACTATTCATACACAGTCACAGTTTCACTTTATGTTATCAGGATCATAGAATCCTTTTTATTGAATGCTGTTATGTATGTTTATGTTATATGATCTTTATGATTTTTTTTTTGCAGCCCTCACTGTTTTACCAGCCTGTCATACACTCTGCTTTTCTTGTGAATACTTGTATCCAATTCTCTATGACATATACCAGCTGTATATATCTGTGATATTATGATCTCATACCTGAAAACTGTACAAACATATGATATCAGCCTAATACCCTATAGTACTGTGAGAATATATTAGTTACCAGCTTTTATTGTGAGTTTGATTTCATTTGATTTGATTGTTTTCAAACTAAGATTTCCTTAAGCTTGGATCCCGTAGTCTAGGTCCAACTTTAGGGATAACAACGACATTTTTTTTATTTTTCAAAATTTGAATGTAACTATGTTTTAATCCTAAATGTGATGGTATAAATGGATTCAAGACCCTCAAGAACCCATGTGGCACCGAAAATTCCAAAACTTAATAACTGTAACCTAGATTTTGAAAAATTCCAACCGGATTTTATCAAAATCGTGACGAAAAAATCAACATATTCCAACCCAAATCATAGAATTTTTAGACTATTGGATATCCGAACCGACCAATGAGGAGGATTAACCTTTATTGGAAGGAATATATTGAACTATCTAGGCATTATACTTAGGAAACAAAATGATTGAAAACTACAACACACAATATATGATTATTACACAACTTCAAACCCAATGCTTGAGATTCTTATTTTCTCACTTATTGAAATTGGAATATATATATATATATATATATGGAAAATTCTGACTATTATTAAGGTTAATTTAAACCATAGTAGCATAATTGGAGCATAAATAAGGATAAGAATATAATTGGATATTGGAAAAATACCTAACAAAAATCCAATACAAATAAAATATGAGAGTATATTTTTTATATACTATACTTTTAATTACACAAATCCAATACAAATAAAATATGAGAGTATATTTTTTATATACTATACTTTTAATTACACATGTTATTTACAATCAAAATTACTATTTAAGAAACAAAAATATTGTGAGAGATGATGTTTAGTTATTAATAAGTATTTTAATGAGAAAATAAAAATGTATTTACTAGAGAAGAATTAATGGTTAAGAAGTATAAAATTAAATGTTATTTATATTTTATAGTGTTTAAATAATTTAAATTTAAATTTTTAAAATTTAATTTTCCAGTCCATATTATACCTACATGAATACATGAAATATTCAATAAATTTCAAATTATTTTAAATTTGTACACACAAAAGTGCAATACAACATAATTATAATACTATAGTTTAAACTCATCATTTCACATTCCTTATCTTTCTCTTATCAAATTAACTAAGATTTTACTTACATACCATGGTTATATTTGATATGCCCTTTATGGTTTGTGGAAATGAAATAGTTTAATTTGTGCACCCTTGATATATTTTTTTATCTTTTTGGATTTTCTAATTAATTTTTTTCTTTAAATCATAATTGTGTATAGTATTTATTCATGAGATTGAAAAGATTCAATAAGTTTATAATTTACTTTTAAAAAATGATTAAATATTTAGATTTTTCAATATGAAAAAAACATCACATTTTTCATAAGTATTTCTTTAAAAAAAAATCAACAATTTAATTTATTAAATCTTTTCCATAAATAAAGTGGAAAAATATTTCATAGATTCTCCATTTTAAGTGCAAGTCTCAACTCTATTCTACAAGATTGCAATTGAATATTTTTTTCTATTAATTCCTTGATAGTCTTATTGCAACACATCCCATATCTCCTTTGACTTTGTTGTTCCAACCAGTCTCATAAAAATAGAATCACGCACTACTTGTTTGATGAAACCTTTGTTCTATTTTCCCTTAATTGATCTCTTTGTAATTGAGGTTCAAACAACAAAAACTTGAGCAATATCATTTGATTCTATACAACGATTTTCCACAAAATCTCATAATTCTAACTTTTTGGGATTTGAAAGTGTATGTGTGCCATGGTGTAGACATACTTCACTTTGGTTGGAACTCAAACATGTAATTAGATAAAGAGGTGTGTTTATAACTCATTATGAGGGAGATATTAACACACTACATTATAGATCTATCTTAAACCTGAATCTATCCATGAGAGGAATCCAATTTCTTGATGTGTATTTATTTTTTAAATTTTAAATTCAAGACATTTGATCCCTCTCTTACTTGATAGATATGAGTTTAAGTTTTTATTTTTTTATTTTATAGACGGACATTGATTTTTTAAATTAATTTTCATAATTTTTATTTTATGAGCAGCCATAATTTTTGTTAATTAATTTTAATTTTTTGGTAATGTAATGTTATATTACATTACCTTACATGATAACATCTTCCTATATTGAAATAAACTTGTATTTTATTGAAATAAATTTTATATTGAAATGAATTTTAAATTTTATAGGAAAGTAAATTTTAACATCTTATAATTAAGAGTTAAGAGCATGAGTGGGCCTAATGGTTAAGAGCATGTGTTTCTTCTTAGGAGGTCACGAGTTCAAATCCAGAGGGAGGTAGTGTAGGAGTTAAATCGCTGCGCAGAGGGGGGTCCCTTGTCCCACAAACAAGGGGGTCTCATACACCAATTTGGTGTCTCACTTGGCGGTGACCTTAAAAATAGATTATTATTATTATTACAATGACAAAATTTAAAAATATAATCTTTATTTCAAATGGAAAGATTTAATTTTATATAAATTTTATAAAATAAATAATCATTTTCAAAGTAATATTATTTTATATAAATATATTTTTTTCCAAAATTTTACAATGTTAAAAGGTTAATAAATTATTATAATTTTAATATCAAAATTAATACTATGCATACTTAGTAATTTCACATGTATTCTTTATGGTGCTTGTTTTCTTCTTGGGAATTTCAAAGGATTAAACATAACAATGTCAAATAAAAAAAATTGTGAACAACCATATAAGAGAGGATTTTCATGTATATTCAAATGGTGAGTGAGCATCACATATTAGATTCATATTGGGAACATATCACAATCATGGGCGCCATGTTTGTTGTATATCTTATTAGAAAACAAAAATGGTCGTACACTTGAGTTTTTTTTTTGTTAAATGGTATTCACTTTATCAAAACACTATAAAAGCCACGAACACAAATTTAACATGGTTGCATTCCTTTCTTATGAGGTAGGTTAAGATGTCTATAATTTGGAGATTACTAATATTTATACAAATATAAAACTAATGAAAAGCGTCTATCAAGTATATTATTTTAATTCAAGTATGTTATTTTAATTAAGAATATTAATTATGCATTTTATTTCTTAAACCATAAAAAATGTATGATATACTAGATATTAGAACATAATCCATATTATATAAGTATAGGGATAGCATATAAATTATATTAAACCTTCTTTCCTATATTAATTAAGAATCTCCTTCATAAATAATAAAAATTGCATAAAAAATGTTGCTCCAAACATAAAGATTGCATCCATCCATTTGGATGTTTTAGGGTTTATGATAAGGTAGAGGAAAAAGGACTTAAGGAGCATTTCAAATATTTGACACTTAAGTATCATTCTCAATATTTCTAGAAACAAGAAGATTAAAGTTAAAGATGTAAAATTGGGGAAAGGGGAATGATCAAAGGAATAACGAATTAAGAATTTAGAAATCTAAATGATTTGAATCACACTCACAATTTTCACTAACGGAATCCCAAATTAGATTTTGTGATGTTTACAAGGTTCATTTTGTGCAACATCATACATAAATTTATCAAACATATAAGTTATTATTGATCTTACTAGAGTTTTTATCCCAAAATAAAATCATTAGTACATAATTTTTTGTGAAACTAAAAAACTATGCATTATCTTTACAATGAGCTTGATGAAACTTGTACAAGATAAATGGATTGTTGAGAAATATGCATTCACATATTAATTATGTGTTTTTTCCTTATCTAAATGAGGTTCCATGAACTACATTTTAAGTGGTGAAAAGGTTAGTGAATGTTTTCAAATAAATAAAATATTAGAGACCAAAGCTATATAAATGTTCTATTTTTCAAACATGTTAGATAAGAGAAATGAAATATTTAAACATGAATAAAATGAGATGGTTTCTTTAAATTTAGTTGATGGTTATTTTTTTATCTTTAAATTATTATTAAATCCCACATTTATAATGAATATTATTAATAATAAGTGTCCAATATCATTACAATATACAGCTATGACTCATAATTAAAATTTATTATTTTTTTTTTTCATAGCCAAAGGTATAAACAAAGATTTAAAAAAATGACATTACCATGAATGTGGAAGGCATATTAAGTATAGATTTAAATGTCCTAGAAATTAGGACTACAAAACAAAAATGAAAGGGAATATTTAGAAAGATAAGTTATACACATTTCATTGAGTATTATTATTGTAAGATAAGATAAGTTAGAAAGATAAATCATAGACATATTCCTGCATTTTTCCTATGGTATCATTATTGTTCTTCCATTTGCGAAGTGTATATATCAAACTCTTAGAATTAACGAGTTAAGATTATATATAATTATATAATTGTCTTTTATAAAAATAAAAATAATGTTATAATTTTGTAATAATATGGAGCAAGTTTTTAACATAATTAATGAAAACTTATTGAAACTCTTAATATTAAAAAAAACTTCAATATTATAACAAGAGTCATATAGTTTACAATTCATTTTTTCAATAGCATTAAAATTGGTATAATTTCAAATAAATATAATAATTACAAAGTAACACTCTTTGATTTACATTAAATGTGTATATTTAGTTTAATTACTAAAAAAAATAAATCATTATATTCAAAAAATAGGTGGATACATAGTCACTAAACTATTAAAGAAAAGATTTATTATACAATAATAATTTGAAATGATTATTTTTTCAAATTTAAATGGTCAAGATAATATTGTCAATAATATTGCATTTTATTTACTTCATAATAAACCAAAACACATTTTTTAAGGCATACTTGACACTAATAATAAGGATACGTAAATAATTTAATAAGAGTATAATTTCCAATAAAAAAAACAAGAAACAAATCACTATTTTATATTATGTTTATGTTTAGTTTAGTTAATAAATAAATTAAGCCATTATATTTAAAAGGTAAGTGGATACATAGCCACTAAATCATTAAAGAAAATATTCATTATACCATAGTAATTTGAGATAGTTATTTTGCCAAATTTTGGAGATAGTTATTTTGCCAATTTTTAATTGTCAAAATAATATTGTTAATATGAACTTGAATTCAAATCATTAATATTTTTTCCTTTGAAAAAATCATATTTTTATTTACTTCTTAATAAACCAAAGCACATTCTTTAAGTGTACTTAGAACACTTAATATTGCTTTAATGTCGAAAAAAACTAATAATATTTCTATGTTACAATGTTATAACACACGACATTTGTTTCAATTTAAATCCTTCTCCATATAAATAAAAGCTAAATTGCTTTGTTGTATGAGAAAATAAAAGTTAATACTAAATAATACTATAAAATATAGATTGAAGAAGAAAACTAAAATTAATTTTCAACTACAAAATTTCACCCATAATATTATTGAGTACATTGCATGAGAATATTGATTTAAAAGATATATTAATAACACCTATAAAATATTGTAACTTCTTAGTTGAGAAAGTTTTAATAAAAACATAATTATAAAATTTTACCACATAATATTATTGAGTATATCATAGTAGATAGTTTTAGTATTAATATGGATATGAATTTGATTTGATAGGGGAAAAATAAGTAAAGAAAAAAATTTAGTAGCATAAAATAAGGAAGTAGGTTACTTATAAATTTAAAAAAATGTATTTTTCACATTTCAAAAAAATAAAAATAAGATGTTAATTCCATCGCAATGATTAATCTCAATTCGCAATGGGCATATCATACTATCACATTTCGGTATGAACTTTCAAAGCTCATTATATTTCTATATAAGCATAATAATAAACTATTCAATGTCTTATAAACATAATAATAAACTATTCAATGTGTTGGGCCGTATCGTATCGTATCCGTACATTGCCAAATATTTGTCAAATTCCGAATTTATACAAAAATTCAGAATGCAAAACCCCAATTGGGACGTATAATGTTACTATGGAATATATTATATGAGATACTGATTTAAAAGATAAATAAATAACACTTATTTAAAAATTCTAACTTGTTAGTTGAGAAAGTTTTAATAAATACATAAACTATTGTAATTTTCTTTAACTTTAATTTTAATTTTCTTTCATTTTAAGTTTATATTAATTTTTAAAATATATTAAAAAAAATAAAAAATTAAGTATTTTATATTTGATAAGCTATAATTATAAAATTATTTTGACGTGATTATTTGATGATGATGATGATTAATGGACTTTAAGACCAAATTTTGGTTTATTTCACTTAAAAAAACAAATTACTAAAGAAAGCAATTATTAAAGACGATGCATTAAAAGAAATCATAAAAATATTAATTTTGCATGCTTATAGGTAATATTACAATTTAGAAGGAAGGAAGTGATGAAAAAGAAATGAAACGTAGCTTAGAAAGGATATAAATTGTCTTAATGAGATCAGGTTTTAAATTATGTTGTTATGTTATTTTGTTTTCTTGTTTTATATAAATAGTTTGTTGAAATATATATAATTATGAAAAATAAAAATGCAAATTATGTTGTCATGTTATTTTGTTTTATTGTTTTATAGAGATAGTTTGTTAAAATATATAATTATGAAAAATAAAAATCTAAATAGATAAAGAAAAGAGAATCATGATTTATATAGATGGTTTTAGGAATAAAATTGAAAGCTTTGGATTTTTTTTCGTTTTTCATTATTCACATCATTTTATATATCAATAATTCTATTCTTCAGGACCTTTTATATATCAATATTAAAAATGTTTAGATATAGTAACATGTTTACATATTCTCCATTACCTTTGTTTTAAATCCACGTTCTAAAACGATATGAAATTCCTATTTTATATTTACCTTATACACTAGCCAGCCTCATGATCTTTGAAGTTATTTTAAATACAAATTTTGAAATGAAATGAAATGAAATGCCTCTCTTTTTTTAAAGGCTGAAAAGAGTTCAAACTTTATTTTTATTTTAAGCAAGTAGCATATACATTTCTGGCGACCCAGACTGTCCAAGGAATATAAACCAAACTTTTAAGGAAGGGCCACATGCTCCCCCATCTTCTTACACTTAAATTTGTTGAATATATCTCAATGCTTCAACTCCTTTTTTCATCACCGGCAATAAAGAACAGAACACTCTGAAATTCGCACTTGTTGTCACCAACTTTTGCCGAGCTAACAACCAGCAAGGGGGGCACAGCCTGCTAAAGCTGTAAAAATTCGGAGGATCCAAGAACTCTAAAGAAACGCCAACAAACCGGAGCTACGGAGCTTTCTCCAGACACAGTGAATATGATTAATAGTCTCGAAACAATGAATCCCAAAGGAAAGGAAAGACAATAACAATGATAAAGTCAGAAGTAAATTAAGGTGGTATTTAGCTTTCTAGAGTAGAGTCAAGGTAGCACTCCATTGATCATTACTGGACCCACCAATTGCACTATAGTTGTATTAGGTCACATTGAGTTGTATTGAAGTGGACTCTTTCATTTTCTTGGAATTGATTTCCACTATTGTTGATATCATTCTCCTTTGGACATTTGTAAAGTCTTAAAATTTCAGTTGGGTGCATGGATTTCCAATAGCATATAAACCTCTTTTTATTTTATTGTTGGTTGTGGTTAGAGACTATTTCATTTATATTTTATTTCTTATTAGTATTGTGTCATACCATATAATTAGATATTAATGTGGCTACATTGAAAGTCTTTTATGCGCGTCCTGTTTGCATGTTGATATGTAGGTTTAACACCGTCATTACCTAATTTATCAATATGCTACAATGGATAAAACAACGATAGTTAACCATGAATTGTGTCAAGCTAACTTGTTGTTATGTGTCTTGGTACTCTCACAACTAGTCAATTAAGATTGTCAAGGAACCTGCCTTTAGTAGGTTGAGTGAAGCTTGAAGGGAAATATATCAAAAATTATATTCAGAGTAGCTACTTGGAGGTAGCGGTCGAATGGTACTATAAAACTCAAGTTTGGGTTGCAGTGTATGTAATTAACTCAATCTTACAATTTATTTATATTCCCAAGGGATATTTACGATAAACAATATTACGAGCATATCGAGAGCCACTATGCCCGGTAATTTGACTCCCTTGTGCAAAATTGACAATGCCTTCACTGAGAAAAACCCTAGTTCCAGAGAAAACACAATAGGACTGTTTGTGAGAAAGTGAGTGACGGTACAGGGGTCCCCAAATTGAAACTCAACATCCCAAATCTATCAAAATCGACGTATTCGCTACCGAAGACACAATTTTGGTTATGTGGCCATTTTTGTGACGCACACTGGGGCCATTCAAGGACACTTTGAGAACTTTCTACAGGTGCACAGAATAAATGATTTTAAAGATATATATCATGCATATAATGTTTCATGTGAGAATTTAGTATCAAAGGGACATTTGGTGTGATTTGATCAAATGCATAGTTACAGAAACTTATTGATTTCCTTCACATAAAAGTAATTGGTGAACAATGCATAAAACATTGTTGACTCCATGGTGGTATTGTTGGAAGGATTTTGGCCTAAGATTGTGGACAAGAATGATGATGCAAACTAGATAAGGAGCATGGAAATTGAGAAAAATAACAACTCAAATATTTCTCTGAACTAATAACATGTAAATTGATGTGTGGTTAAAGTATTCTCTCTTTCGTTGCATTGTAATATTTTTGGTGTTATTCAGTGTATTAAACAATCGTAAAAAAATGTTTCTACAATAACCTGATAACTATACTAGAGTATAAGTGACATCCCTTATTCCACTATTTCAGGTTGTTCAAGGAGTATGTCTTACTCCTGGATTAAGAGGATATTTCTCAAGATGGGTGGTATCTAGACTATGGTGCCACATGCCATATTCCAAGGGAGTGCACAGAGAATTCACCTTGTTGAGCAATATATTATAGCGTTCATTCATAAATGTGGGTTTTTAATTGTGAAAAAGAAGGCCAATATATTGTAGGTATTGGGGGGCAGGGAATAGGGGATGGGGGATTATCGATATTGGGGGGTATAAAAAGGGGTTTCTAGTAAAAATAAGGAATATATTGTAAAAATAAGGGTTTTTTAATTGGAAATATCTATTGGGAGGGGGGATAAATAAAATGATTTGTGTAGGTAATTATCAATATCTAGTGAAATTAGGGGTATTCTTTAATATCCCATGAATGAAGGTGCTATGAAATGGTTTCACTAAGTGAATACCCTATGAGGGAGCGTGATCTATTTCAACCATCTAGATTAATGGCTACTATATTCTTAGTGAGGTGTGCGATCCACACAGAAGGAGCAGTCAGTAGAAGAGAGGGTTTTGTTGTATTTGAGTTAGAGTTGGGATGGACTCTATCCTTTCATGGTATTCTATATGTTCCTTGTCTGAGAGTGAATGTGATCTCACTTTCAGCCTTAGAGGATCAAGGTTATATAGTTGAGTTCAAAGGACACATAGTACAGTTATGGAAAAAGGTATCTATGTATGTTGAGGACTCCATTACATTGAAGATCAGAGAGGGATGATTATACAGAGTATGGGGTCGACCTCTTAATAGTCAACTGAAGGACATAGGACTAGTTATGCATCATTTTTGAGGTGGCAGGAGGACTTCCTTAGCAGACTTACTTGGTGGGAATTGACCCAGCTAGAAGAGATGCTATACTCAAATGACTTCAATAGAGCTTTAGTAGGTAGACACAACACACATGAACTCAAGTTTCTAGAATCTTCCATTTATAGTTAAATTGTATAACAATTTTGTTTTTAATAATATTTACTAATGTTTATTAGAATTGTTGCATGTTTTACGTCATTCCAATGACATCTTAGTTGTAACTTATTTGAAATTTTATTATGGTATATGAAATTTAATATTGATCTAATGTGATTATGGTTTTATTTCATGTGTTGTAATATTAGAAAAATAACATAAATTTTAAATATTGCATGAAATAAATAATAAATTTTCATTTTTAATGTTTTTTTGTAAAACACGGGTCTTGTAGAATATTTGATTGATCTATACAATGCTATAGATCCATATTATGTTGAGTCTAGTATCGACGCGAGAGATGATGAATATGAGGTCGTTATAGGAGATATCGAGGTGGATGATGATGATGATGATGGTGATTATCATGATGATGATGATGATGATGAGGTAGTTGTTGGTAGTATCTAGTGATGTATTTGATCATATAGATTGCATCATGGATCATTGTTGATATTATTGAGTTCTATCATTTTCACATGTATTAGTTTGACTTGTATCATTTCGACATGTATCATCTTGACTTGTATAATTTTGACATGTATCAGTTTGAGCTACATCATTTATCATTTTGACTTATGTCAATTGGGAACATGTATCATTTTGACATTTTACTAATCTACTAGCATATTTGACTTTCACTTGTTTCTGTTATATATGATGATGATCTTATCAGTATTGACTTGTCATATATATATATATATATATATATATATATATATATATTGTAATACCCTAGTTTTGACCCCATGGTATTAACTTGTACATGATGTATAGATTGCATTTGAATCATGGCAAGGAGCTCAAGGCCAATGCCCTACCATTGATTTGGTGTTTGTGTAAAGGTGATCAAGGTCGATGTCTATCATTATAGTGTTGTTTCAGACACTGTAAATTTTTATGTATGATGTAAATATGCCATTAATAAAATACCACAGCAAGCTATGGGACTGCAACATGAAATAGGTGGGGCATGGTCCCACAAGGGATAGGGAGGGGAGTTATCCAAACCCCCCGATCCAATAGGGTGATACCTGTTGGAGGAGCTAGTCGATGAGACGACTAGTCGAATTGCTGACTAATTAGAGATTAGGTCCGCTGCATAGAGTCATGTATATTTATCGAACTAACATGTAGTTATTTGTAACTATTTGTAATCATATATATTAGGCTATTGAGCCAGATGAAAACTTGGCTTAGTTTTTGTATATGTATGGACCCTCATGTGATAATATAGTCTGTTACTTCCTTATCCATTCTTGTCTCTTATGTCCTTTATGTTTATATGTTTCTATGTGTATTATTGGTAACCTTCAATGATTTGTGAGATTACAAAATTGGTTCCATTGCCGGTAGTACATATACGGATGTAATGAACATAAGCAGATGATATCATAACGAGAGATTAAGAACTGGTGGGAGCGTAAGATAGCAAATTATTTGCAGAACTACGAAGAAGAAACAGATTGACCATTGCTTAGGTGAAGAAGAAATTCTTCACCAAAACACATGAGAAGTTTGTAGAATCGGTAAATCACCTTTTGAAAAAACTTCTAGATCAAAAAGCCAGAAGCAGCTAAAGACTAAGAGCAACTAGAGAAACTGATTCGAGGTGGACGAATAAACTTGTCGGAGTAGTTTGAGATGATCATAGATGAATTCTGCGAGAAATAAGCCATGGAAGAAAGAGTTTTGGTCTAAAGCATTGAGAAAAGGTTTTATACAGACCTCACCGAGAAGTTTCTCTGCTCCTTACCGACGCTTTTGTTCAAATTCCTAATAGAGAAGGGAGTGGACCATATCGTAGAACCTCGTCTGTCACTATGCAAACCGCCACCAAATTCTAACTGGGTGAAGAAACAGAAGAAGTGGGAAAAATTCATTTCCAAAAGGGAGTGGGAGTACTTCCTAAGAAAATAAAAAGAACTATCTGAGCTTTCTAAAAGCGTCCGGTAGGCTATGGGGGGGTATTTGATCATGTGTCAGGGTAAAGTAAAAAGGATTCTAGTCGACTGAATAAAATACCATCATCAGCAATGAAAAGTCAACCTAAAAAATAAATCAAAAAAATAGTGACACATAAAGGTATGTCGAATTTACAGAGAATAGAAAGAGAGAAGAGGCTGAAAAAAAGGGAAGAAAGAAGAGAATAGGCTATAATGCTACAAAGAGGGATGACTATTAGGGTGACAGACCAAGAAAGAAATTTTCCAGAGTCGGGTCATGACCGACAGGAAGAAGGCATAGATGAAGATGCATCACGCATGGAAGAAGACTTATGGATAGAGAAATGAGAAGCTCTCCAACTAGAAATTCGCCGAGAGGTAAGACCTCTCTCTCCAATGGAACCGAGTACCAGAATTTAGACCATTGTCGAAAAATACCTGCAGCTAAGAGCTGGTGAGTTCAGTATATGGAGCCGACTAGACGACGAGGTAAATGATGATAATCATCTAGTAATCCGTCGAACAAAGGAAGGAAATTGGGTAACACTTCAGGTGTACCCTTCCAACCGATGTATCCACTTGCTCTACTCCACACATGAAGGAGAACCCCGCTTCCAAACACAGATTTACAAAATTTAGAACAGTCATACCTGCAAACAAATTAGTGCAGTTGGACATTGACAGAAGAGATCGACCCGAACTGACTGCTTGTCAGAGAAGAAACGAAAAACACAACGACCGAAAGGAACGAAATTTTTGTCGACAATAGCTCTGAACAACGAGACAAACAAAATATCCCACTACCCCTACCACCACCACCACCTCCTAAAGAAAATAGTGAGAGTAATACGGACATGGGTCACGGATCAACACATATCACTCTATACGAGGGTGACGAAGACCCTAGATGACATTGGTTTGTATGTGAGTCAATATGGGAGGCAAATCAAGTTATGGTCGAAGAACGACAGATGGCACAGTTCGTTGGTGATTTACAGAAAAGAGCACTAACTTGGTATATGATTTATATCGAGAGAACTCCCCAAGCATCCAAAGCAGACATTAAAGCACAATTATTGACGCAAAACATCTGGCAGCCAAAAATATGAAAACAACCTCTCAGAAACTAGCAGAGTCTATCCGGGAATATGACAAATGATGGAAAGACCTCCTCAGCCAACTAGACTATGTAATTGATGAACAATTATTAATTCAATGGTTTCTTGCAGGTCTATCACAGAAAATCATGCGGCACATAATATTGGAGTCATTTAAAACATATGAAGATGCACTTACCAAAGCTCTACAAGTAGATATGGATGAAGATTTCCCAGCATATCCTGTTGATACTAGACTGGAAGAACAACTAGAAATCATGCAGAATATTTGAAAGAGTTGAACCTCATGAATCAGGGTATCTGGTGCACAAAATGCTCCATGACTGGACATACTAAAGATAAATGTTGACAAGACATTGGGTTTGTTCAAATGAAATGCTTCTGTGACATTTTCCAGGAACATGGAGAACATACAACGAAAGATTTCCCATATAACATGAAAAATGGAAAAGCTTCTTGGTGTGGAATCTATGAGGTAAAAAGTCACGCAATGGTCGACTACCACCTAAATTTAAAGAATCGAAAAAACTACCAAGCAGTCTACCAAACGAATGCAGTCGTGCAGAATAATGATAAAACCCAGAGAAGCAATGATTAACACAAGCCAATTAATCAAAGATATGAAGGCCGTCAATATGAGCGCCGTTTCAACAACCATCATGGAGGATATGGAGGTCGAGGACGATTTTTCAAAAGTCAGGACAATCGACCACGACGACCCATCCAGTGTTTTACATGCTACAAAGAAGGCCATCTCTACACATATTGTCCATACAAGGACATAAATGATCTTAAGTTTTGTACTAGCCGTGGTGTGGGTAATCAATAATTAGAGGATTGTCCCACCATGCTCGACAAGATTAATAAAAAGAAAAATGTTAATGTCTTGTCGTGTTTTCAAAAACATGATGTAATGAATACAAAGAACTTGCACATAGTAACCTGACAAGGGACAAAAAATGGAAATGATAATCCACGTATAAGTAAAATCAAAGAAAATAATGATTATCCTAACCCAACTAAACACAAACAATTATATAATGAAGCGACAAATATGTTTAAAGAGTTTTCTAGGCAGGAAGAAGTCGATGACAGTCAACAAAACACAGTTAAAGCATTAATACGCTTAGTACAGGATGATAAATCAATATCTCAATTCATTGACTTATTGTATAATATGAAGCATAATAATAATACAGAAAAACAAACCAAAAAGACAAGAGCGATGCCGACCCACTAGTCTATCTTGAAATCGAAGGATACCATGTTCGACAAGTTGTACTCAACTTTAGTTCACAAGTAAATATTATGACTCTTGATACTTGGGAACAGTTGGGTAGACCTCGACTATATGAGTCACACATATACCTCAAGTTAGCCAACCAAAGACTGATTGAACCTATTGGGGTTTGGAGAAATGTCGATACGACAATAAAAGGCATATCGACTAAAGTTGACTTTGAAATTATCGACCCTAAAGAAGGATCCATCTCCTTCCCATCCTTGGTAGGTCGACCATGGGGAAGAAAAATGAAAGCATCAATATCTCTAGATAAAGAAAGAATACAATTAAAAGGAAATGGACAGAAAGTCATAGTCCCTGTTCACCCTTCCAGAGGAGAACCTTGGATAGAACTCATTGATGAAGAAGTCGAAATTCGACAATTATACCAAATTTAAAACAACGAAGACTACAATGAACCCAATATCTATGGTGAGCTTCACTTAGGCAACCAAGACTCAATGGGATATAATTCGAATGCAGAATTATACGATTGGGAAGTCGAAAACTACAAGACCCAAGAAAGAGGTTGTTGGACCATTCAAGCTATACAGAAGAAACTAGTCCATCAATGTTTCTTAGTCTCCATCATTCCAAAAATATTCGAAAAGAAAACCAGAGAATACCCTACCTTAACCCCAACAAACATAAGTATCAAAAAATTCACATGGTATAAAGAAAGAGAATCCCTAGTTCTGCATATAGAACAAGTCTCTAAAAACATAGGTGAACATGGTTGACTACAAATCCTGGTAGAAACCTTTATAGGCCAAGCTGCTCAATGGTGGGACACCCATCAATAAAGATTGCATACTTGGACAATAGCTTCGACTTACTTCGTAGAAATATTTGGAGGAAGGAAGCTAACCAAACAGGCACAAATACCTGTCTTCATCCAAGGGCAAGACCTAGAGGATCACATAAAAACATTCAAAAAAAGAATGGAGAAGACACGGTTATAAAGACGAACATACATGGCCAAAGAAGATAAAAACATTCATAGAACTGGCCAGGAACAACATTCTAATACAAAACTATGATTGACCGACAATAGCATGAAATAACATACAAACCAATATAATACCACAGTCAACAAGACTGCAAATGGAAAATGAAAAGCTGAAAGGGAAAATCTTTCAATGGAAATCATATCACTTAGAAACAACAAAATTAATTTGCACAGTACTTAAAGTTGAACAAACCGAAAAAGAAGATATCGACCGAATGACCACAACAGAATTGCCTACTACATTCTCACAATTCAAAGAGTTTGACATATCAAATGATGAACGACCAAAAAATGGAAAAAATTGGTGATTACTAGAGCGAAGAGAAAACGACCGAAATAGTAAACCTACTGAAAGAATTCCAGGATGTCTTTTCTAGAGGTTATAAAGATCTCAAAGGGATAGTCCATGAAATGGGTGAAATGAAGATCGACATCAAGCCCAATGCCCAACCTGTAAAGAAAAGGCCATATAAATTATCTAATAAATACAAAGAGATAGTCAAGAAAGAGATCGATAATATGCTCGCAACAGGAATTATCTACCCTATCGATTAGTTGGAATGGGCAATCCCGATGGTCATCCAACCAAAGAAACACGACCCAACGAAACTGAGGATTTTTGTCGATTTCAAAGAATTAAACAAAGTCACTCTAACAAACTCATTCCCAACACCATATGCAGATGAAATCTTAAATGAAGTTGCAGGACATGAATGCTACTCATTTACAAAAGGATTCTCAAGGTATAACCAAGTACCAATAGCCAAAGAAGATCAGAAAAAGAAGACATCTGTATGTGAATTTGGCTCATTCCCCTACAAAGTTATTCCTTTTGGTCTCAAAAACGCACCTGCAGTATTTTTGATATTTTCGAGAATCGTTGTCAAAACATTTCAAGAATATATCTACAAAACAATGGCAGTATATTTCGATGATTGGACAATCTACTCCATGTTGAAAGATCACTGCAAATGGCTAAGGCTCATGCTAGAATGATGCCTACAAATTCAGTTATCTCTCAACATAAGGAAATGCATCTTCTTAACCCCTATAGGAATACTACTAGGGCACATTGTATGCAAAGAAGGCATCAAGGTCGACTTTGAAAAGATAAAAATTATCCTTGCCTTGAAACCACCAGTGAATCCAAAACATGTCAGGGTATTTCTGGGACATGCGGGATATTATAGAAAATTAATTAGATACTACTCAAATATGACCTATCCATTAGAAGAACTATTAAGAGAAGATCAGGAGTTCGACTGGACAAATGAATGTAATATATCATTTGACACATTAAAAAGGAAACTAGTTGAAGCACCTATCCTCAGATTCCTGAATTGGTCGATCAAATTCCATGTACATATCAATTCATCATGCCTAGAAATAGGTGTGATCTTAACACAACCAGGGGACGATGGAATGGATTACCCTATAGTATATAGCAGCAGAAAACTAAACAAGGAAGAAAGAAACTATTCGAAAACATAGAGGGAAGCATTAGGAATGTTCTTTGTGCTACAAAAGTACCGACATTACCTACTAGCCAATCCTTTTATCTTCTATACTGACCACCAAGCATTGAAATACCTCGTAAACAAACCTTTGCACCACAGGAGGATTTATCGTTGGCTGCTACTATTCCAAGAATCTGAATTCAAAGTCATCGTTAGACCAGGGAAATTAAATGTTGGACCCAACCACCTATCAAGAATCGACATGGGAGAGGACCCGACAGGAGTCAAAGATGACCTACCGGATGCACACTTATTTCGAGTAGAAGCTGTCCCAGCAGAATTGGAGGAAATAGCTCAATTCTTAGAAAATGGTCAAGCACCAGAAGGCATGAGCATGAAAAGAAACAAATATTAGCTATGAAGGTTGCACCATACAACCTCATAAACATATTTTTATATAAAATGGGCTTTGATGACATCCTCCGGCGATGTGTGTTAGAACATGAAAGAGATAATATCATGCACGAAGCACACTATGGACTAGTGGGAGGACATTTTCAAGCAAATTCAACCTGCAAGAAAATCCAACAGTGGGGGCTATGGTGGCCAACATTGTACAAGGATTGCAATTTTTTTTTTATCCAATGCGACCAATGCCAATGACTGGGTCGAGCTATGCCTACTACAGAAATGCCCTTGATATCAGTAAACCCAAGTTTGACGTTTGAAATTTGGGCCATCAACTTCATAGGAGTATTATGGGCTTACAAGATAGCATACAAACGATCGACCGACCAAACACCACTCTGACTAGTCTATGGCCAAGAAGTAGTCATTCCACTACATTTTCGACAACAAACACCTATCATAGCAGATATCTTGCACATCAATGTCAAAGAAGGCGGGAAGGACCGATTGATGTAACTAATAAAGCTAGAAGAACACCGACTGCTTGCTTTACAACATCAAGAAATTCAAAAACAGTAGCAGAAGGCTTGGCATGACCGCAATATCAAAAACAAAAAAAATTTGGTAGGAGATCTTGCTATGCTATATAACATTCAAGTGAAAGGAAAACCCAGAAATCTACACACAAGATGAATGGGACCTTACATTGTCGAAGAAATTCATGGCAACAGATCAGTCCGACTGAGGACGCTACAAGGCATAGTATTTTGGAAACTTGTTAATGGTGCCCAACTAAAACGGTACAAAAATTAAGCAAATACATACATACATACATACATATATATATAATGACCATAACTGTTCAGAAAAACCTATAAAAATATAAAAATCCCAGAAACAACAAATAGAGCCAACACCCATAAGCCAAAATGACAGAAAACTTCGAAAGATATACTAGAATGCACTTCAACAATCGACACACCCCCCATTGACATACCACCATCGATCACCCGCATGATCGACACCGAGCAATGACTTCAAAGGTCAAATCAAGCCTTCATGACTATGGTCAGAAGGAGCACCAAAATCAGAATGCATTTAACGCAAACTCAATAGACCGTCTTGGGCCATCATTTCCACCATTAATACCTCCATCAACAAAATTGTCATCCACCCCACCTATAAATACCACGCTAGAGAAATATTCTTTACCGTGTTTCAAAAAAATAAACCAACCAATTATTCATAAATTTGAGAGCAGAAACCTTATAAAGAAAGCCGACCAAGAGATCGAAAAAATGGCCCCCAAGAAAGTCAGAGCCGCAACTGCCAAAACAAAAGAGCTAGGGTCTACTGAAACCCCACTTGTAAGGAGATTAATAAACATTAAAAATGCAAAGGTACAAGAAACCACATGGGCAAAAACTTGGGCAGAAATCAAAGAATAGGCCTATGTGGACAAGAAAATGACACAAAAAGTAGAGAAAATAAGCCACAACACCATTATGAGTTACATGAATACACCTTTCACGGCAAGTTTCGGCGGAACAAAAGAAACAACTGTAAAATTTATCATCAGCCGATATCACAATGGCAAATTCTACTTCGACAGACCAGTAGAAATTTCCAGCAAGGTCATATACAAGCTTACCGGTCTGTCAAACTAGGTCGACCCTGTTCCTATCGACATAAAAGAAGGATTGGTAGAATGACTAACAGGAACACCATCAAGGAAGAACTCAAAATGGTTAATGATCGGTCAAATACAAGCCGGGACACTACAAATCGTGGCCAAAATCATAGCGACAGGACTTACCCCTACAGGTCGAGTGAGTGATCTAAAGCTAGATATGTTGGAAGTAGTCAACACAATAGTAGACACAAGAAAAATTTATCATTGGGCTCAGTATGTCACCAACATGCTCAAGACCATATGTGAGAAATGCCAGGAGTTTGCTGGAATTATCAGGTTCCCATCACTAATAATTTGGATATCCATGTACCACTTATGTCTAGATGAAGATAAGCAGTTCCTAGAACCTGGAAAATATCACATGTGGAGGTTCAAACTATTTTCACAGAATGGAATGCTGAAAGAACTAGAAAATGGAAAGGTAATATTGGAAAATTGGTTCCAGACTCTAAAAGTCCAGACAACTAGATGGAGGGTGCCTCAAAACATCCAAAGAAGTCTACCAAAAAAAACACATATTCAACTAGAACTCGACCACACTACACTCTGGTACGTGCAGGGTGCAAAATAAAAAGCAAAACCTCTCAACTATTATCCAACAATCGAGGAGATTTTCTAAGAACTAGCTCGATAATCCAATACCAAGTTGTAGATACCAGCAAGGGCTAAAGAAATAAATCAACCAATTGAAGAACCCTTGAACGACCAGGAAAAAGAGGAGGATTATGAACTACGCTTATATATCAGTACTTTCATGTCGGAGGAGATATCGACAGAAGATACCAGCAAACTCCAATGGACGATTAACCCACAGCCTCTCCAAATCGAAAGTGCACCAACTGAAAACCAAGTGGTCGTGCCTACAGAAAAAAAGTACCATCCTGACTCATCATCGGGAGGGAGGAGAGGAAATAGAAGAAGACATTGAATCAGATAATCCAGAGTATGCTATGACAAAAGAAAACCTAAAGAAAATAGAAAAATAAATAGCAACCTAAAGGAAAAGAAAAAAAAATCAGGGAAAAGGGAAGGGGAAGCATCAGCTTATCCTGTCTGAATCAGAAAATGAATAAGAACTATTGGCTACTATTGTCGACATCATAGAATATGCTACAGCAAACAAAATATCAATTGAGAAATAGTTTAAGTGGTTTTTCAACGTAGGAGTGAAACAAGGAAGACAGAAAAAGGTAAAAACTACAAACCCTGTAGTCACTGAGAATATTGTTGACTTAGTCTCTACACCTCCACCCCCATCCCCAACCTAGATCACACAAGAAGATACCCCACAGCTACCCACCATAAGCCCTGTCAACATCTATAAGAATGGTATGCCAAAAATGCTAAAAGAATGGTTCGACCAGGATGGCGAATTCCAGGCATTCATTGAAAAGCTCCCTGAATTATTTAGATCTGCCCAGAAAATTGCCACAAAATGTCTGTTAATCGAGTCTAGCTCAGCATGCCAGACCCTCTCATAGCAGAGAGGCCAAATACCCAAAAAACCAATATATGTGGGAACTATCAAATCCATATTCTAAAGGAACCCCGACAAGACATTTCAAGTTGTCGCAAGCCGCACTTCATCATTTACCCCATCAGATATATCCCATCCCTTACCAGCCAATGAACCAGTAAGAGACTTGGAAGAAGATAACCGGGAATATATTTTAGCAATCAACTAGGTGATTGACAACCTACTCTCTGATGACCCATCCAATTCACCACCAGAAGTCAAAGATCCATTGTCGGCTGCAAATATCCCAACTACACCAATTACACCAGACCAATCACCACCTCCCAATCCAGAACCTTTGCCAAACCCTAAACCACCTATTTCAACTCCCCTAGATACACACTGAGCTACAAGTTCTACCCAAGAAAATCAACCAAAAATTCCACCTGCCAATGAAGATTAGTAGCTGCGAGACCAACCACAGGGAAATAAACCACTTACAAAACCATAGGCAGAATGACAGACAGACTAGCATAGACACAAAAGAAAAAGAAAAGACAAAAATAAGAAAGAACACCACAAAGAACAAAGGCCGACAATAATCCACCTCAACCAACTTGGATCGACTACTGCAGATGACACAACGAAACTAAGAGATGGAGAGTTGGGTCAAATCCTAGAAACTCTCACCACTAAAGAAGCAACAAGAAACCAAACTAGACGAGAGTAGCTCGACAACACTAAGAAAGAACAAATTGAATTTATGACAAAATGCAGGAGTCTGATTCAAACAGTAATATCAGGACCAATAGAGGCCGACACCGACAAGCCACTGGAAAAAGCATATCAGTTATTTGAAAGTGTGGTGTCGACCCTACAAATACACCTACAAAATACAAAAGAAGATCAAAGAGAGGAAACAACCAGACTATTAAGGCAGTAGTATACAACATTCTCGGAAGCCCACAAGGTACTACAGGACCACTTGGGAGATTCTATCATCATAGCAGAAGTACTCCGTGACTATCCTACCTACTACAGACAAGTATTTCAGCAGACCCTTCAGACTCGTGAGCAAATCCAAGTGCTAGAAAAGAGGCGAGGCATCGACGAAACAATGAGAACTACAATACAAGACCAGATCGTATTGGAAATAGACAAATTATAGAAATTGGAGAAACAACCACACCACTGGGTACATCAAGCACTACCGAGCGTCTACAAGCTAGACACAATCTGCCCACAAATGAAGAGACTACTGGCTATAGTAGAAGAAAAGACTCAATTTATAGGACCCGATATGGAAAGCATCATAGATATTTCCATCCAAGAGAAAATGTTGACTCTTTCAAGCATCACAACTTTGACTATTGACATCCAGAAAGCACTACAAAACTTGACAGAGTTTCAGCACCAACTGGCCATTACAGCAGAAACCATTGTGGAAGTATGTGTGCAGAAATGACCAACCATCCGACTACATAGTCCATGAAAACAAACCATAATAGAAGTAACCACCTCAGACAAATGTAGTGTTTAGTGCCTCCCCTGTTTCTTCGGGACGAAGAAAAATTTTGTTCCTAGGGGAGATGTTGGAGGAGCTAGTCGGTAGGTCGACTAGTCAAATAGCCGACTAATTAGAGATTAGGTCGGTTGCATAGAGTCATGTCGGTTGACCAAACCGACAAGTAGTTATTTGTAACTATTTGTAATCATATATATTAGGCTGTTGAGCCAGATGAGAACTTGGTTCAGTTTTTGTATATGTATGGACCCTCATGTGATAATATAGTTTGTTACTTCCTTTTCCATTCTTATCTCTTATGTTTGTTATGTTTATATGTTTCTATGTGTATTATTGGTAACCTTTAGTGATCTATGAGATTACAACAATACCATATGTCAATGAGGGAACCCATGAACCCTCAGCTACCTTTTTGTTCTATGTCCTCAATCATTCATTTCTTCCATAAGTTCGTTGAGGCAATTAATGCCTTGGGAAGAGAAAGGCATGCTATTCTGATTGTGTCTGAGCAAACCTACAAGATTGCAGTCTGGGAAGTCACGTTATTACTTCCAAAGAAATAAAACCCTGGAATGTGTTCCCAATCCATCATTTTCATGGGTCGTACTGAACATTTTGGTTAACATTCCATCCCCTGGGCATTTTGTTCACTCTAGTATTCATGATTGCATAGGGGACGCACATTGTTTGTGGTTGACTACCCTGACTCGCAGAAGTTTTGTTCTGCATTAATTCCTCATGTATGCAAGTGAACCTTGTTGTTTCTTTGTGTTACAAAGTGGTATGCAAACCTGTTTATCTATGTTTCATAGTGGATCATTGTGTTGTTATGTCTCCCTATGATTTGTTGTGTTGTGCACCCTGGTTTGGGTCTGAACTGTATGCAAGATGGAGGAGTGGAAGAGACGAAGAATGGGCTTGGTAAACCTAGTGCAGAGAGGAACCTCATGAAAAGATAAGAGTGGCTAGTGAATCTGCTCTGCACACCCTAAAGAGCACTGAGGGGGAAGGCATATCCTGAGGGACTGTGTAGTAGAGAAGGGGATGCTTCCTTATGTTGGGAGTGTAGGTATTGTGGATGCCAGGCCAGATATATCTTGTGGGGGTGTCCCTAGAAAGATCTTGAATGAGCCACTAACTTATTCATTATACCTTTCCCTTTCCTTAAAAACCTGTGACACCCAAAGGAGAGTGGCTTGGCAGATAGCATGTGAAACCCAATTGTATATTGGCATGGCTAGGAAGCTTGATAAACCCACTTGGATATTGTCTTGGATGAGTAGTCTGATAAACCCAACTAAAGG
The DNA here is from genome assembly GCA_001517045.1 of Pseudotsuga menziesii. NCBI lineage: Eukaryota > Viridiplantae > Streptophyta > Pinopsida > Pinales > Pinaceae > Pseudotsuga > Pseudotsuga menziesii. Next base: position 47,326 of record LPNX010484816.1, on the reverse strand, counting down.
TTCGATTGACTATGTCTTGCTGTGAATGTTGGTTTGACTATGTACAGTATGAGAAACCCAATTGTTTGTTGGATTGACTGTGTAGCCTGTGAAACCCAGCAGTATTTTGGCTTGTTTTCTAGGAAGTCTGATAAACCCAATTGTGAGATGGCTTGGCTGTGTAGCATGTGAAACCCATATTTTGGCTTGTCTGTGTGTTATGTTCTAGCTATGTGTGAGTCTATTGTTCCCTAGTTCCTTGTGTAAGTCATTCCCAACTCGAGGGTGGCAGTCGTGTTGAGAGATTAATGAACACACTAGCCTATGGTTGTGTCAAACGTTGCAATGACATAACTAGTTGTGGGACAACTTCATCATCAAAGAAAAGTATTATGTTTTGTTATTTATGCAATGTGTTGCCTATGAATATGCTGATTATGTTGAATACTTGTTAATGAATGAAGTAGAGTTTATTTTTGATTAAATGTTCCTGCATTTGCATCTGTATATGCCATGTATGTTTCAATGCATTTTTTTGAAGTCCTTGGTGGCTAGAATCCTAGTTACAGGACCAGAAATGAGGATATATTAAGGTAATATGTGTGTTTCCGCACCCTGGAATCCTCTTGAGGAAGGCATAAGGTGGGAGGTAGAAATAGCAGTTGAAAGCAAGGAAGAAGGATATGTTTCTGATTCCCGGGATTCATCAACAGAAGGCAGAAGTAGAAAGGGATAAAAGTCCTAAGGAAAACTTGAACTTTTTATTCCTCAAGTCTGTTGTGTAGGGAGGAAGTCAGAAGAACCAAAAAAGGCTAAGGAAGAAATTCAAGTTTCTAAACCCCTAAGTCCAAAGTCCGAAGAAGGAATTTGAGAAACCGACAGGTAAAGCAGTGATTTCGTGGGTTTCTGCATTCTGAGGCTGGAAGTCGAAAAGTGGAATTGTAGCTGAACTATTTTTTTAGTGTTAAGTTCTGATTCCTGAGTTTTGAGGTCAGAAAGGTGGAAGTGCGAAAGGAGAAATGTGGCCGAATGATTTCTTCAAAGTGTTAAGTTTTGATTCTCGGGTTCTGACGTCGGAAAGCGAAATTTGAAAAGAATAAAGTGTGAAAGGCAGAATGTGGTTGAACGATTCCGTCAAAATGTTAAGTTCTGATTCCCGAGTACCAAGGTCGTAAGAGAGGAAGGTAGAAGTCAGAAGAGTGTTCAAGTATTTGCGTCGCACATTATGTTTTCGATTCCTGAGTTTCGCGGGCAGAGGAGAGAGTGCAGAAAGGACAGGTTTGGTGTGAAAAAGGTGTTTCCGGTCACATATGGGATCTGTCAAGGGAGGAACGAATGTTACAGTGGTTTTTAAGCCGGATAATGAAGGTTAAAGGATGTTGCATGACCCACGACTGCATTAATGAGAAAGAAAATAGAAGTTTTAAATTATTCCACATATCAGTAAAGTGTATCGGCACTAGGTACATGTACATTGTGGTATATCAGAGGAAGTAAAGGTGTAGCGGTTTCCCTGCAAGGCGAGAGGGGACGTTACATTGTGGTATTAGATATTTGGTTACAACATTGGGACTATATGGGCCAAGTTAAGTGGATGCAAAGAGAAAGTTGTAGTAGCGCAGGTGCTAAACCACTAAATATAACAAGCGTGATTAAAAGGTGGACTTGAAATTATCGGTGAACCTGATTACATAAAAAATTGTGCCCACCTCTTGCTTTTAACTCACTTGCTAGTTCGTCAGCGAAATGAAATAACAACCGTTGGATCTAGATCAATTGTGGACATCAAATAATTAAATTGTATTGCATGAGAATTTTGTGCACATCAAAATTTTCTTCATCAGCGCTAGTTCACTCAGTGAAATTGTTGTCAGCCATTGATCTACTTGAGGATCAACATATTTCGTTGATTTGAAATCTCCTTATAGGTGATTAGTTTCCAATTTCACAACTTTGGCGCCCTTTTATCCGCCTCATTATTTTGATTGTGAAATTCACCCTTAGTCGTAGTTTGGTTCTACCATTATCTCGACCGTCCACATCTGTAGTGAATAGTCAGTAAATTATTTTTGAATTTTGAGATTATCATGCGGCTAACAAACATGTTAATTAACACATTTTTGTAGAGTCATAGTGCAGATTGGAAAGTTTGTTTTTGGCGCATCCATGAAAACCTACAGTATGAATAATGCATAGGATCCCTGTGTGCATGAGGCATATGCTACGGGGGAGAACATTAGAGTTGGAAATGATGAGAAAGAGTCTAATGGAAGAATATTTCAAGAGACTCCATTGGATATTGCACCCACCGTGGGAAGCCTAAGGGTGGAGATGCATAGTTTGGCAGAGAAGACAATGAAAGACTGATAAAATCTCGGGAAGAGCAGAATCAGCTGAATGCATCCATGCTGTAGAGTTTAACATACATTCACATGAAGATAAACTCCAAGTATTGGACCCCAAATCTGCAAAGAAATAGGAGTAGTACTAGAAGAAGAAAGAGATCTTATAATGGATCACTTGACTCTGAAGGATCTACTAAGGGTTCTAGCTCTTCATCTTACAAGAATAAGAGGAAGAGGCGTTACAGGAACCGCTCATGAGATGACTTCAAGAAGGAAAATCCTCCTACCTTCAATGGTGAAGTAAATACTGATCAAGAAGCTGAAGCTTGGCTTCTGGGGATGAAGAGATATTTTCAGGTCCAAGACTAATCTGGCAATATCAAAAGCAAGAGTATCTATCTTCAATATGAATGACATAGAATCTATTTGGTGGGAGCACCTCAAGAAATTAAAGGAGCTTAATGAAAGGAAGATTGTGTGGAAACAGTTCAAGAAGTATTTCAAGCAGAAGTACCTCTCTGATAGGTACTATGATGACAAGATTAAAGAATTCCATGAGTTGATATTGGGGCAGCTGACCATGGAAGAGTATGTAAATAAATTCTTGGAGTTTTTGAGGTTTGTCAGGTACATCAAGGATGATAAAGAAAAATTCCAACGTTTTCTGAGTGGATTACCTCAGTCCTACAAGGACAGGATTGAGTTTGATGAGCCTAGAAATATAGAAGAGGCTATCATGAAGGATAAGTATTGTTATGATCAGAAGAAAAGAAAACCTGATCATCATAAGGCCTAGAAGGATTAGAAAAATGAGAATTCTGACCGGAGAAAGAAAGGTTTCAAACCTTCTCATTTTCAAAATCGATAAAGGAAGCCATTACAAGATGTGAATCTACCAACTAAAGTGATGGGAGAAAGGCCAAGACTTTTGAATGCGTGCACTAGTGGAAAATGAGAGATTAGCGATCACGAGACCAAAATTTTTGGTCACCACAGGTTTTTTAAAGGGATAAATGACCAAAATTGATATTTCTAAGTGAGCAAACTAAAAACGACCAAGATAAATGACCATGTTTGGTCACGAGATAAAAACCAACTAAAAACAACCAAGATAAATGACCAAATTTTATCATGGTATATCTAGATTACAAATGACCAGATTACAATTGGTCATTTATTTGGTCATTTTTAGTTATGTCACTTTGGCAATGGAAAAAATTATAAATTTGACAATGAATTTTTACATTTTACTAAATTCTAACACTACAGATGGATTCAGAGACCCCATATGTAGTGTTAGAATTTAGTAAATTGTACACCCCCTCATGTTTCATAGCTAGGCTATTATACATAGTTAATCATTATACATTTTAATTCAATTATTAAAATATTATAATCTCTTATATTTTTAAATTATCATAATATGATTCCTATCTTGAATCCATGGCTTAGGTTTTTATGTATTATCATTTTTGAATCCATATATATTGTGCTATATACACAAGAGACCCAAGGCTAGTGAACACATCCACCAACATTTGAAGCTATAGGGACCTCACTAGATGTCTTGACTAGAGACCCCCAACTAGAAGGGGGTCTCTGAATCCATTTGTAGTAGGGACATCTTAAGTAACATAGCCAATAAATATTTAAGGACATCTTAAGTAACATAGCCAAGAAATATTTAAGGACATCTTAATTCACATAGTCAATTCAAAGAATATTTAGGAAAGACCCAACAAATGTTTATACATATTAACTCACATAACCAATAAATATTTAGTAAAATCTAATTAAAATATATTTAGTACAGACCCAACAAATATAGAAACATATTAATTCATATAACCAAAAAGAAATTAGTATACCCTAGAGATGTTGAAACCAAATTTAGTATACCCTAGAGATATAAGATGGCATCCTTGCATGCTTGTGTAAGAGATATAACCAATTTTTTTTAGCCATCTCCCTAATTCTAACTTCCTAGCAGTGAACCATTTCTTAACCAATTTCATATGGATGCGACTTAAGAATCCACCTTAGAAGAGAAGGTAGGTGGAATAAATCTACTAAGACGAATCGCCACAGCGACAGAGGGAATGAAAAGATGGGAGTGCAAACACCACAATCCGGGTCAAATTACTATGAGGATTCGGTAATAACAGAAAATACTGCTTGGTGGCCTAGTTAGTAAGTGATCTACTGTTATATGAATTTTGTTTGGTTATATGAATTTTTATTGACAATAGTTCATCATCTCTTATATTAGAATTGGAGGCCAAGGTGGATATAACTCTTTGCATTCTCCTCTCTTGGTTGGGTCTAAAATACTTGGCATGGATGCAAAGTCGGTCTTAGTACGGGTCGATTTCCCCTTCCATTTGGGGCTTAACACGATTTGAACCCTGACCCACCTCGCCCCATTAAGTATATTTGTAGATGTTATAGAAATTGTAGTGATTTTGATCATAATGGTGGAGGATGTCCTGTAGTATGTAAAGAATACCCCTAATTTAGAGGCCTTTACTGGTTTTAGCATGATTCCTTATGGCATTGGAGTGGAAATATATACCTTTGAAGGGCTCAGCATGGTGCTTCCCCTGGAGATTGTGGCAGATTAGAAGCATAAATTTGGGTGGATTCTGGGCCAAACCATGTTTATCATTAGTCTTACCTCTCGTGCTTTCAGGATTTAGGTTACTATGCATTTGGATCTGATACCAAAGACATCATAACTTCGAATATGGGGAAAATTTGGGTGACATTTCTTGTACAATTGGCTCTGTACTTGAATCTATTTTTCTCTTTTCCTTTGATGATTAATCTCGTTCATGAGGTTGTGGATAGCAGGTTCAATGGATGTCAGTATTCGTTACTTTTGAGGTATGTCTCTATTTTTCTAACTATAAAGGAAAATAGTATATTTTTGTTTTCTCCCGATATAATGCACAAAGAGGATAAACTATTAATAACATTCCAAGCAATTGATAGTACCAGTCAAAGATTGGGTTCCAAGTATAAGTATTGTGCAAAGTCTTAACTTGCAATGATTGAAAAATGTTTGGAAGATTATCTTTTAGTGCAATTGTAATAATAGAAAACTGAAATGTTTGTTTCTCCTTCATTCTCTCCTGGATGGATGTCCTCTCAGCCAGTTGGACAGATCTCAATGGAATACACTCTCTAGGTAAGATGAACATATTTTATATCAAGCCTTAGGAGGCTATTGCGAGTCTTTTTCCTGGTCCAGCCAGGCATATTACTTACGAGCATCCATCCATGCCTACCAGGAATACCAGGTGCACCCCACCTTAGCTTGAGTTCAGGACTATTCTTGAACACTTTCTTATGGGGCTATATTTTAGACCCTTCCTTTTGAGTAATATCTTCTTGATCACATAGGATCTTCCAAAGACCTTGACCTTGAGTGTGATATGGGTGGAGTGATTCTTTATATATGTGCTTCTTGAAAGTTAGAGATATGAGTGCCAGTCTTGGAATGGATTCTCCCTATAATTCTCCCCTATGTCCCCATCCATCATATCCATGTATTTCTTCAAGAGGATATTCACGCCAGACCCGGGATTCATACAAGTAATCAAATCCCTAATCTAATAAAATAAATGGATAAAAATTCATAGAATTAAGAGACCCCTCACCTGGTGGTCCTTCCAATAATATTGTTTATGAGGTAAAAACACATGGGGTATTGAATTGAAATAACAGTTGCTACACAACCATGGTCATTTGCTTGGCCATGAACCTATAGAAGTAGAAATATAAAACTCATCCCTCATAATTTCCACCAATCCTTAGATAGATTTGAATAAATAACTAAGAAAGAAATAGTGTTAGAAGAAACAAAATGAAACCAATTATCCTTCTGTTTTTTCTTTAAGTTAGTTAGGTATCATCTTAACTGCGACACATTCTCTTTTCTCCACACGTATTTATCCCTGGAGGTTGACCTGCAATATGATACAATTGGTAATGTCAGGTGGTATAAAGGATAGAAACGTAGTATCCACGGTTCAAGATATTTTGTTTTATGCATTCCCACCCGGGCTGGGAAACTAATAAGTCCAATGGAAAAAATGAATGGAATTGAGGGTTCTACCATATGCCTTCTATTGATGCTTTTCCCTTACCCTTACCTTGTTTACCAGGAACCTACTCACCCGCTATAACTAGACATCGATATTTAAATTAATGGCTAGTTATTTTACGTGCAGGGTGAATTGGCCTTTTCTGTGCAATAGTTGATTTGGAGCCTCCAAAACTATCTATCCTTCCTGAGCTGGTCACTCCTTGGTTGATGGTTCGGTTATCTTACCAAATCTTCAACCTCTTCGAAGTAATATATGTAATGCATCATTGGCTACAGATTTTTGGCATTTCTCTTTCTTTTTCCGATCGATTATTATCACAATCTCTTGAAACTTACATTTTTTTATATTCACTTATAGGTGGTTAACCGAATTCTGGAGATGGCTAATGTCATGATATTTACCCACCTATGTAAGTATCATAGGTCTAGACTTTGATCTATCCTTATGTACTATGTTGTTGCTCACTTCTCTCACACTGTTATTTAGTCCTGCCATAGCTTTCAAGAAAATCATTATATTCACTGTTGATATGGACATGTGGATGTGGGTCACAAAAATGTTGTTATGACCTGACTAATTGTCATGCTGAAATGGTATTCAAAATTATCAAATATTAATGATGGTTATAACTTATCAAATTATTAGTTATGGTACATGGATCGCTAACATTAATATCCATGAAAATTTCCTTTTTTGGTTATGACATAATTCTACTTGTGATTCTTGAATGGGATTGATTCTTGACTCTATTTTATTTATTTATTGTAAATTACCTTTTATTTTTTTTGTACTTGTTGTTACCTGATACTGTCTTTCAAAAAATTTGATGGATCTGCATCCCTATGGTCAGACCTTGACCATAATTACATGCTAATGGATACTAGTTTTCCTTTTTGCAAATATCCTTTTCTATGTTATGACATACTGTATTTTTTTCATATTTCTTTATTGTTTTACAATAATTATACCTGCACAGATGTAGAACAAGTTTCATGATCCATATTTTTTTTTGTATGAAGCTCCTTCTGCACTCCCACTTTGGATTAGATTGATGTAGACTTTTAGACTGGTTCCATTGACCTACTTCATTTATTGAACCCTAATACTATTATCTTTTAAGAACTACCATTTTTTTCATCCCAATTTTTATTTTGATGCCTCTTTGTGCTTATTAGATCTGCAATTAGGACAGATCTACGCTACTCTGGTCTTATTTAACATGTTTCCATAAGAGCATTTATTGTTAGCATTCTATGACTACTTGTCATGTTATATATTATTTATATTATAGGTTTCCTATTTTACAATGTGCATGGATTGAAAAACATGGTGTATGCCATAGACATCATTTAGCAGTAGGTACTTAAAGGATAAAGTTATCTACCTTGTCTTACTATGTCTCTCAGATTTATTGTTCACACTTGTCCTTTTCAGGCAACTTGTAGTATTTCTTGTGGGTTATCTAGTTGTTGATTCAATGGTATTTATATTTCTCTTTGCTGTGGAATTTATGGTTATTCTCTTATAGTTACCTTTAATATATACCATGATTTTAAATTGCCAACCCTCATTGGGATTTAAATCCAGATACTCAATACTCAAAGATTCCAAAAGAATGAAATCAAGGTCCTACTCTTGCATGGATGTTCTAGTTTATTCCAATAGCCTTGTATTGTACATTAATATTGTGGATAAATTATTGCTATCTTGGCCGTGTCCTTGGTGTTATCATTCCAAGGATGCATGACATCATAGCATGCCCATTTCATAGAAAATTGTTGTATGTCACATTCGACAGCAGATTTCTTGATTTGAGTGGTCATGTGTTTGGCTAGAGTTGCTTATTTATGAATTCATTGGAAACTGTTTTGAGAAAAATATGGATACATTTGAAATTCTGACAAGTTTGGAACAAGATAAAAGTTTGCAATTCCCAAGAAATGAAGTGTATAGATGAAAAGAAGGTCATTTTGGATATAAGCATACTATAAGACATGAATATGCATAGTCATTAATGTACTATATTATTTGTAATATGGGCTGAAAATACTTCACTACAAGTTAGGGAATGTGATAGTTGTCGAGTGTTACTCCTTTTAATTAAGTTTATGTGATTCTATGATTTAATTGGTACCAGTTATAAACCATATATAGGTGATGTAATTCTTTGATAGTTTATGCTCAACAAAGTTCATACCATAAGATGGAATTTTGAAACTTGTTAATGAAAACATTTATTTGTGTTCTTTACTCTGATCCTGATGTTAGGAACCTAATTTTGTATCCAATTCCATGGTTTTGTATTATTTACTCACACTGTGTTTCTTATGATTTATATTTTGATGAAAGAATCTGAAACTTTTTCCTTTGATGTATAATTGATACAGATTGTGTTGGAGAGCCACATATTTTAGTGGGTGAAATATGTGACTCTCCAAACTGAAACTTACAAACTGAAAGTGAGAAAGTTTTCGGCTAGAAAAGAGCCAAAAAGGGAAGCATCTCTTGGATCTCAGGAAAATCCTTCTAATTGTTGTACACATGTTGTTAATGCCCCAGAGACAACATTTGGTGGATTTGTACTATGCAGGTGCAATTTATATTAATGTAAAAGGATGTGTTTTCCTTTAAAAAATAGTTTTTAATAAGAATTAGAATGCTAACTATGTTCCAAATATATCCTCTATTTAATTCAATTTCTAAGAGTCCTTTCTGGTTTTGATATACATCACAAGAACTTGAAACATTGTAATGCTGTTTCTATCCATATAGTCTATACACTTGTTTAAAATATTTAAAATTTCTTATTTAGTATATATAGACTTCCTAAGAACTTCTTCAGATGCAAAAAGTTATTAACTTTATGAAAATGATGATTGAATTTAATCTTTCCAAATCATGTGTCTGAGTGACTATTTTAAATGCTCCCATTTCATGGCATATTTATTCCCTGTTGGTCATGCCCATCCTTTAGAAACAAAAGTATTCAAACTCTTGTTCATATATTCCAGAAAACCATCACAATCTTCTTCTACTTACATGAAAGTCTGTGTGCAATCTGATTCAAATCACCCATCTTTAACACTAGTTTTTTGGAAATTGTAAAGTATGTATATTCTCTTTCATTGAATTCTCTATATCCTTTGTAGAACCAACACAAAATTTACTTCCTTTGTAGAACCTATTCATGAGAAATATCCATTAGTGTCTGGAAAGAATGAGGATTATAAATATTCAACTCTACAACTTTTCTCAAATGGAGTGCCACTGTTCTGCACTGCAAGATGATGCATACCTGCCATGTGTCTGAGAGTGAGTGTATCAGTGGAGGCTATGGTATTGAAAGAATGGGAGAAAATTGTGAAGCAACAGATGATGAGAATTCTAAGAGAAACAGATATATGTATTATCAAAGTATGTTGGAAGCAAATCCTAGCAATCCACTTCTTCTCAACAACTATGCCAAGTTTCTGCATGAGGTAATTGATTGCAGATACCATGCATTTATGAACTAGATATGAAATTGGAGATTACAAATACCATGCTTTTATGAACTAGATATGAAATTTTATTTTTATGATTGAAAGATATCGATTCTCCAGTGGGTTTCGAGATATTGGATTTGATGTATTTATGGGTATCATATATTATATTGATTAGGTGTTACATGATATTGTGAAAGAAAAGTAATACTATAGAAGCGTGATATTGGAAATCTTGGAATACATAGAGTTACTGTCACTCTATTCCAAGTTCGCATGGGAAACACAAAACGATGCAGCTCAGGCTGAAGCTTCCTTTGTTCTAGCAGTGAAAGATGTCCCTGATGACTGGTGAGATATTCCAGATCTCGTTTACTATACCTTTTGCATTTATGCCTAATTTTTCCAAGAGTAGTATTAGATCATGAAGCTGCAAATCATAAATTATATTCATGTTGACCTGCTAGGTTTTGTTTTTTGTAGTTATGTTGTTTTTTAACCTACTAGGATGCCAAAGTGAACCAATGGAGGGCCAACAACTAAGCCTATAAGGATGACATATTAGATAAATAAATCCTTCTTGACCTCAAGTATACATTTAATTATTTAAAACCCATCTTCTAGCTGTTGTATTTTTGAAATAGAACAATAGAAAATGTGAAAAATGACTTGCTTCAGATCTTGGGTGCCTCCATAGTTCATTTACCATGGTAGAAAAATTGCAAGGGTATTTTCACGTCCTCTTTATGACGTGTTCCATCTCCAAAGTCCTTTCAATTCCTACTTTGACCTCCATCACTAGATCAAGATGACCAACTCTAAGCTACAACTCTTCTTGAAAGTGGTCATCGAGCCTTGCTTTAACTGCAACAGTGAAAAAAGTGAAAAAAATAAGTGGTGATGGATTAGGGAATTATTAGGGAATTTATTATTAGGGAATTATTAGGGAATTGTTTATTATTAGGGAATTTTATTTTCTTTAACCCAAGCTTAAATTTTAGACTTTTGAGACTTGGCCTATATAGTTTGGTGAACTTAAAACAATTTTTTTTAGTCTTCTATGGAAATGATGAAATTTGTATTTTTATGTGTGTATGTCGTAATTGTTGTGAGTAATTTTATTGGATTTTTTTTTTAGTTGATACCTTTATTTCATGTTATACTATATATGATAGGATATATTAGAGCTTAATTTTCAATTGTTTTCCATAGGTGTTTTATGAAGTGAAGTGTTCTCCAGTCTGTCCTTGGGGAGGAGCTTTTGGGATGACTCCACTTTGTCCTCTGAGTTGTTTTGAGTATAACGGTAATCTAGATGTCTATTATAAGATTATTCTACAAGTGTCTTTTTTTCTTCACCGATTTGAATGTTTCTTCTGGTATTACAGAAGGTTGCATATGCTGTGTCACTTCAGAAGGTTCATGCTTCTAGAGAGAATTCTAATTGTGTTGCAGTGACATTGTAGGAAAGATTCTCTCACCTATAGAGAGGTACGGATGCAGGTTTAACATTGGCAGCTATAACTACTATAAGTACCCTTCTAGAAAACATACTTTAGTAGTCTCTCAAATATTATTTGGTTTTTGTTTTCATTTTTGTGGAAAAAAAAACTATTAAGTACCATGGATTATGGTGTTTTTTGCAAAGAAACATAAAATATTCAACGAGGACAAAAGAAAGATGCTCGTTTGTAAAATATGAGCAAGTAAAGTTGAAAAATTTAATAAAGAACAATGGTGAAGTTATACAAAGGCTATTACATTTGTTGGTATTTATACTTTGTATAATCACTTTTGTTTGAGTTCTCTTTTATCTTCAAAGCTAGTAAAGAGTATACAAAGGCTTTCAAACTTGCTTGCATATATATTTTGTATATAGATACTTTTCTTTGAGCTATAGTTTATGTTCAAAACCAATATTGTGTATAGATACTTATGTTTTTCAACATATGTTTTGTATGGACACTTTTGTCTAAGGAGCTATCCTTTATGTTCAAATCCATTGCTCCAATGTTGTGTATAGATACTTTTATTTGTTTTTAAAGAGTTGTGTTTAAAATATTTCTGTTGTAGTACACTTGAATTTATGTCTAGTTAGTGAGGTCTAGTAATCCAAGCACCTACATCGACAATTCCAATTATTTGATAGTTATAATTAAGCATGATTGTTGTAATTTAATGTAGTAAACTGAATTGTACCATTGCACTTAGTTGTACTTATAATATACCATTGCACAATGGTTTTTAATTTCTCGTACACCAAATAATTGCATGAAACATAATACATTAATGTGTTTTGAATATTGATTGTTTTGAATTCTTAATTTGAATTTGTTAGATTAGATTTTCCTATTTTGCACATGAAATTGGTTATTGTTGTCATCTATTGAACATTATAAATCATTTTCTTCATTGTTTTTCTACTTTACAAGTGAGATTTTTTTATAGGATTTTGTAGGAGTGAACTTAGCTAAGTGGGCCATTGAGTATGAAGAGCCTCTTGCTGAGGATTTTCCATTGCATGAAGAGCCTGTTGCTGAGGGTTTCAAGTTGCTAAGTATGGTTTTGAAGCTATCGCAGGATCTAAGTATGGCTTACCATTTAATTACAAGTGGGACGGTTTAGCCATTGTAATATTTTGAAAAGGCATCGATGTACTAGATTATTTTCATGTAAAGTTATATGGAGATAGTTTTTGAGAAAAATCATATTTATTGTAATACTTGACATTTCATATAATATAATTTGTGCAGTTTAAAACTTATATGGTTGTAATTTATATTATTTATAAGTGTTGTAATTAACTAATTAACATGACATTACATAATTCACATGTGTATTAGATGATGATAAATAATGTATGATTCTTTTTTTAATTTAAACATAATATCATATTAAAAATTTATATTGATTAATAATGGACACCATTAAAACAACTAAAATATAATAACCACACATAAAACGACTAAAAATGACTAAATTAGTGACCAATAAATGAGAATAATGACCAAAATTCTCATATAAAATGACCAAAAAATGAGAGATATGTGGCCAAACAATGAGATATAAATGACCAAAAAAACAACCAAAATTCGCATATCAATGACCAAAAGGTAGTTTTGGTGGCTAATTTACGGTCTTTTATTACGCGGCCAAATTTGGTCATATTCTAGTTTCTCATGTGGTCATTAATTTGGCCATAAATGTGGTCATATATTTCGTCATTGATTCAAATATATGACCAAATTAATCACCAAATATATGACCAAATTAATGACCAACTGACAAGCTATAAATGACTAAAATAAAAATGACCAATTTTGGTTGTGTAATAAAAGACCGTAAATTAGTCACCAGCGATTGCCAAACCAAAAGTGGTCATTGATATGTAGATTTTGGTCACTAATCTCTCATTTTCCACTAGTGATGGATGAAGAAGGAAATCCAAGAGTTATAAGAGGAATTCCTAAAGTGATTTCTGTTACGCAGATTTCAGCTATGCAGTTGAAGAAGTTATGTAGGAAAGGTTTCCAGTTGTATGCAGCCAATGTGTTGGAAGAAACAGAGAATGAAAATCCTAGGATGGAGGAATTTCATGTTTTGCAAGAATTCAAGGATTCTTTTCCTGATGAAATTCCAAAGATTCCTCCAAAGAGGGATGTTGATTTCACAATTGAACTTGCACCAGGAGCAGCACCGATGTCTAAGACACCCTACAGGATGAGCACACCTAAATTTCTAGAGATGAAGATACATCTGCAAGAGTTGTTGGAAAATAAGTACATCAGACCATGTGTGTCTCCTTAGGAAGCACCAGTTCTGTTTGTGAAGAAGAAAGTTGGTACACTCATTTTGTGTATTGATTACAGACAGTTGAATAAAGTCACTGTGAAGAATAAATATCCTTTACCTCGAATTAATCACCCTTTTTATCAAATGAAAGGAGCAACGGTGTTTTCCAATATCGAATTGAGGTCTAGTTACCATCAAGTAAGAATCAAGGATGAAGGTATTCATAACAAAACCTTCAGAATAAGGTATGTACATTATGAGTTTGTAGTGGTACCATTTGGTCTCACAAATGCAACAGCTACATTTATGTGTCTCATGAATGGTGTTTTCATCAAGTATTTGGACAAGTTTGTTCTAGTCTTCCTTGATGACATTCTTATTTATTCTAAGAATTAGGAAGAGCATGTAGAGCATTTAAGAATGGTTTTTCAATTGCCAAGGGAGCATAACTTGTATGCCAAGTTGAGAAAATGTGACTTCTATAGAGATATAATTCATTATTTGGGTCACATTATCTTAGATGAAGGCATATCTTTGGACCTTGAGAAGATGGAGGCCATTATGAATTGGCCAACTCCAAGAAATGTGAAATATGTAAGATATTTTATGGGACTTGCAGGGTGTTATAGGAGACTCATTGAAGGAATCTCCAAGGTTGCACATCCAGTCACTTCTTTGCAAAAGAAGGGGATAAAGTTTGAATGGACATCAAGGTGTGAAGAAAGCTTCCAGCAATTGAAGAATCTTCTCACAAGTGCACTAATTCTGAAAATTGCAGCCCTAGAGAAGGGACTTTGTGGTGTGTATGGATGCATGTAATCAAGGACTTGGAGGAGTTCTTATGCAAGACAACCACGTGGTATGCTATGAGTCCATAAATTTGAAGGATCATGAGAATAACTATGCTACTCATGACTTAGGACTTGCAGCAATAGTACATGCTCTCAAGGTGTGGAGGCATTACTTAATGGGCAGAAAATTTGATTTAAGGACAGGCCACTGTGGTCTGAAATATTTGTTTGATCATTCAACTTTAAATTCCAATAAAGCTAGATGGCTGGAGTTTTTATGTGAGTTTGATTTTGAAATCAAACACATAAAAGGAAAAGATAATAAAGTGGTTGATGCACTCAACAGGAAGGTGCATGAAATGCATGTGGCATCTCTTAGTATTTTCCAATCATATTGTTGAGGATGAAATGTATGTACAGGTAAAAGACAAGTTGCAGCAGCAAAGTCTTTAAAATAAGTATGAGGGATATAAATTGGAAGAAGATGGAGTTCTTACTTATAAGAACATAATTTATATTCCAAATGTAGCAGACTTGAGGAGAGTTGTTATGGATGAAATCCATCAAGCTCCATATTCTGGTCACCCATGATATCAAAATACAATGGCTACAGCCAGGAAGCATTATTTTTGTCCGGGAATGAAAAAAGACATTACTGAGTATATTCCTAAATTTGTGAAGTGTCAACAAGTAAAGGTTGAGCATCAACACCTAGCAGGTTTGTTGCAGCCTTTGCCAGTTCCAGAATGGAAATGGAAAGTTATTTCCATGGATTTTATCACAAGATTTCCAAAGACTGTGAGACAATATGATTCCATCATGGTTGTGGTGGACAAGTTGACAAATGCATCACAATTTATGCTGGTCAATTCCACATTTAAGGCTAGTGCTATTGCAAACATTTTCATGAAGGAAATCTTTAGATTGCATGGATTTCCTAAGGCAATAATTTCTGACAAGGATACCAAGTTTACTTCAAAGTTTTGGAAAAGTTTGTTTGCATATTTGGATACAAAGTTGAACTTCAGCACTGCCTACCATCCTCAGACTAGTGGATAGACAGAGAGGGTGAATCGTGTGCTTGAAGACATGCTTCACATGTATGTGATGGAAAAACACACCAAGTGGTAGGATTATTTACCCTTGGTAGAGTTTTCCTATAATAATGAACATCAAGAATCCTTAGGGATGACACCATATGAAGCTTTGTATGGAGGAAGGTGTAGGACACCAGTAACTTGGGATAATCCAATGAAAAAGATTGTGCTTGGTCTAGAATTACTCAAGGAAATAGAGCAATAGGTTGCAAAGATCAGGAAAAGTCTAAAGGCATCCCAAGACAGATAGAAAAACTATGTTGACAAGCATAGAGTGCATATAGAGTTCAGTGTTGGGGATCATGTTTACCTCAGAGTGAGGGCAATGAAGAGTTCCTTGAAGCTTGGAAGTTGTGCCAAGCTATCACCTAGATACTGTGGGTCATTTGAAGTGCTTGAAAGAATAGGGCCAACTGCATATAGACTTCCATTTACTACTAGAACTAGGTATTGTAATGTTATTCATGTTTATTTGCTTAAGAAATATGTATATGACCCCAACCATGTGATTGTTTGGGATGTGATTCAGGTGGAACCCGAGGGAGAGTTCCAAACCGAGCCATTGCGCGTCCTCGACAAGAAGGTCACTGTGATCCAGAATCGAGCCATCAGAAAAGTAAAGGTGCAATGGAAGCACTACATTCTTAAAGAGGCTATGTGGGAGCTGGAGGATGCGATGTAATTGGCACATCCAATTTTGTTCATTTTTGTACAACACTGAGGACAGTTTTATTGTAAGGGGGAGGGTAATATAATACCCCAGTTTTGACCCCATGGTATTGACTTGTACATGATGTATATATTGTATTTGAATCATGGTAATGAGCTCAAGTACAAGGCCCTTCCATTGATATGGTGTTTGTGTTTAGGTGATCAAGTTCAATTCCTATGGTTATGGTGCTGAGTCAGACACTGTAAATTTTGATGTATCATGTAAATATGCCATTAATAAAATACCACAGCTAGCTATGGGACTACAACGTGAAATAGATGGGGACATGATTCCACAACGAATAGGGATGAAAGTTAGCCAAACCCCTTGAGCCAATAGGGTGAGACCAGATGTCAATGGGGGAACCCATGAACCCTCAACTACCTTTTTTTCCTCAGTCCTCAATCATTCATTTCTTCCAGAAGTTGGTTGAGTTAGTTGATTCCTTGGACAGAGCAAGGCATGGAAGTCTGATTATGTGTCTGAGAAAACCTACAAGTTTGTAGTCTAGGAAGCCGTGTTCTTAATTCTAAAGCAAGAAAACCATGAAATGCATGCCCAGTTCGTCGTTTTCATGGACCACGCTAAACATTTTGGTTAATCTTCCATCCCATGGGAATTTTTTTCATTTTAGCATTCATGATTTCTCAGGGGACACACATTGTTTGTGGTTGACTACCCTGAGTCATGGAAGTGTTGTTCCATAGTAATTTCTCATGTATGCAAGTGAACATTGTTGTTTCTCTATGTTATAGAGTGGTATGAAAACATGTTTAACTATATTTCAGAGTGGAGCCCTGTGTTGATGTGTCTCCTTTGGATTTGTTTTGTTATGCACCCTAGTTTGGGTCTGAACTATATGCAATACTAAGGATTGGAAGAGATGAGGAATGAGATTGATAAACTTAGTGCAGAGAGGAACCTCATGAAAATATAAGAATGGCTAGTGAATATTCTCTACACACCCTAAAGAGCATTGAATGGGAAGGCATAGCCTGAGGGAATATGTAGTAGAGAAGGGAATCCTTCCTTGTGTTGGGTGTGTATGTATTGTGGATGCCAAGCTAGATAGATCTTGTGGGGGTGTCCCTAGCTCTTGAATGAACCACTATCTTAGTCAGTCTACCTTTCCACTGCCTTAATATCCTATGAAACCCAAAGGAGAGTGGCTTGGCTGATGACCTGTGAAACCTAATTCTATATTGGCTTGGTTGGGCAGCCTAATAAACCCACTTGGATATTATCTTGGCTGAGCATTCCAATAAACCCAACTGAAGGTTTTTCTTGATTGTGTACAGTATGATAAACCCAACTGTTTTCTGTCTTGGTTGTGTGTCCTGTGAAACCCAACATTGTTTTGGCTTGTTTCCTAGAAAATCTGATAAACCCAACTATGAGATGGCTTGGTTGTGTAGCCTATGAAACCCATCTGTTGGCTTGACTATGTGTTATTTTCTGGCTATGTGTGAGTCTTTTGTTCCCTAGTAACTTGTGTAATTCATGCCCATCTCAGGGGTGGTAGTGGTGTTGAGAGATTAATGAACAAAATGGCCGATGGTTGGGTGGAACATTGCAATGACATAGCTAGTTGTGAGGCAGGTTCATCATCAAAGATAGGTATTTTTTTATGTTATTTCTGCAATGTGTTTTCCTATGAATATGATGATTATGTTGAATACTTGTTAATGAATGAAGTAGAGTTTATTGTTGATTAAATGTTCCTACATTTGCATTTTTATATTCCTTGTATGTTTCAATGTGTTTTGTTTAAGTCCTTGGAGGCTAGAATCTGAGTTACAGGATCATAAATACAGCTATCTTAACGTAATCTGTGTGTTTCTGCACCTGAGAATCTGCCTAAGGAAGGAGGAAGGCGAGAGGAAAAAAGAGCAGTTGAAAGAAACACAGAAGGTTGTGTTTCCGAATCCCGAGATCCTCCTGCGGAAGGCGGAAGTGGAAAAAGGGATAAAAGTCCTAAGGAAAAGTTGGACTTTTGATTCCCGAAGTCCATTGTGGAGGGCGGAAATTGGAAGGTGAAAGTTGGAAGAACCCAAAAATATAAGGCAGAAATTCAAGTTTTCGAACCCCGAAGTCCGAAGTCCGAGTTCGAAAGTTGGAACACTGAAGCCAGGAAACTGACGGGTAAAGCAGTGATTTTGTGGGTTTTTGCATTATGAGGCCGGAATTTAGAAAGCACAAGTGTTGCCGAACGATTTCGTCAAAGCGTTAATTTTAGATTACTGAGTTCCGAGGTTGGAAATAAAAAGTCAGAAAGATGAAATTGCAGAAGGCAAAATGTGGCTGAATGATTTCATCAAAGCGTTAATTTATGATTCCCAAGTTCTGAGGTCGAAAAGGAGAAAGTGCGGAAGGTGGAATGTGGATGAATGATTCCATCAAAATGTTAAGTTCTAATTCCCGAGTTTCGAGGTCGGAATGGCGGAAGGCAGAAGGTGAAAGTTTCGTCAAGTATGTACATCGCACATTATCTTTCCTATTCCCAAGTTCTACAAGCGGAAGGAGAAAAAGAGAAACACGGAAGGTAGAGTGTGGAAAGGATAGGTTTGGTGCAAAAAAGGTGTTTCTGGTCATAGAAGGGATCTGTCAAGGGAGAAATGACTATTATAGTGGTTGTTAAGACAGATAATGAAGGTTAAAGGATGTTACATGACCCACGACTGTGTTAATGAGAAAGAAAAGAGAATTTTTAAATTATTCTGCATATCAATCAAGTGTATGGGCACCAGGTACATGTACATCGTGGTATGGTAGAGGCAGTTGAGTTGTAGCTTTTTCCCTCCAAGGAGGGAGGGGATGTCACATATATATGAAGTGGTTGATGATTTTTTATGGATATTTATTACGTATGATGATTTTAAGTTATTGTTGATGATGGATGTTGAAAAATTCAATTAAATTATAGATATTTGACTCACTTGTTTTATTTATAAATGATGGTCATGTTAAAATAATAATGTTGTTATTTTATATATATTGGTTGTTGAATATTTTGTTTCGATGGAGATTTAATAAATATAATGACGTTCTTATTATGTATGGATGTTTGTTTCCCTAAAAATTGTTTATAAATGTTATCCTATAAAATATTTAAAATGCAACATGACTTACTCTATAATCATATAAGTTATTTAAGAGGCATGATATATTTAACTAATAAAATTGAAATAAAAATTATTAAATTAAAAAGTCAAAGAAAAACAAGAATCATTGTTGGAAGCAAAAACGAAACCAACAATGGAAACCAAACTAGATAGAAACTAGAAGCAATCTCGAAAGGAAAACTTCTTGCTAAACAAGAAGCAAAAATAGAAGCAATTCAGGTAGAAAACAAAGAAGTAATAATGGACGTAATTTAAAGCAACAAAAGACATCATAATAGAATCCATATTAGAAGCAAAAAAATATGTAAAAATGAAAAAAAAATCATAAGAAAAATTTGAAGCAAAACCATAAGAAAAAGTGGGAGAAAAACTGGAAGAAAAATCAGAAACAAAACTTGAAGCAAACCAAGAAGTAAAAGCAGAAGCAAAAGTGGAATCAAAATCAGAAGCAAAAGTGGAATCCAAATCAAAAGCCAAAATTGACGGGGGATTCACCTTCCTGAGCAATATCCTATCACGTTCATTCATAAAGGGGGGATTTTAATTATGAAAATTAAGGCCAATATTTTGTAGGTAATAGGGGGTGGGGAAAAGGTTATGGGGGTTTTATAGGTATTGGGGGGTGGGGAAAAGGTTATGGGTGGTTTATAGGTATTAAGGGGTATAAAAAGGTTCTTCGAGTAAAAATAAGGAATTTATTGTAAAAATTGGATTTTTTCAATTGGAAATGTATATTGGGATGGGGGCTCAACAAAAGGACTTTTGTAAGTAATGATCAATATCTAGTGAAATTAGAGGTATTCTTTAATATCCCATGAACAAAGGTGTTATGACATGGTTTTATTGAGTGAAGTCCCCGTGCCAAAATTGAAGCATATTTGGAAGAAAAAGTGGAAGTAAAACTATAAGCAAAACCAAAAGAAAAGCCAGAAGTGAAAATGGAAGCAACAAAGGACATCATAATGGAAGAAAAACTTATCCTCATTTAGGAATCCAAAAAAGAAGTTAGTTTTGATGCATTACGAAAATAAAAATAGGAAGAATAACTAGAAGCAAAACTAGAAGAAAAATAGGAAGCAAGACTAGGAACAATACTAGAAGAAAAACATGAAGCACAACTAGGAGCAAAACTAGAAGTAGAAATGGAAGCAAAACTGGAATCCATCTTAGGCATTATTGTCGGTGTCATTTTAGGCACTAAAGTAGGAGTTAATCCCAACGCAAAATATGGAATAGTTTTATATGCCACATTTTTGGCACTATATCTGGAGTTTTACTAAGCATTACATCTAGCACTATTTACGACGTTGAAGTGAACATGCACTGTGGTGCTAATTTTTGTGATAGCAAATGTGCCCAATTTGTGAACTAAAATACATTAAATTTTGGCTCTGATTTAGGCACTAATTATCTATTTTATTGTAGTGAGTGATGGGTTCAAACACTCCTTCAACTTCTAGTCCTACATTATTTAAGTATGTTATAAAGAATAAATCTAGCAATTTGAATGCTTCGAAGCATTTTTTATTCATAGTGATTATATAGTGGAACATGTTGAAGAGGTTCCATTTGTGTAGATCATAGTGATAGAGATAACCCATATACATTCATTATATGAAAAAATATACAATTGTGTGTAGATTTAATGGGTATTAGCCTCCTACATTGACTTAATTTGTTTTATTTGATTTATTCGACTTGGACAAAGAATTATTAGATCCCACTCCAAGGGATTTTTTATTGTTCAATTCTATGATCATATTGATTATGAGAAAGAGTTTGAGGAGGGTCCTTGGATTTAGGGAATCAATGAACTTTTTTTTAACTCCTTGTTTCCCATAATTTGATCCTAACGTTATTTATGTTACTTCAATGAAAGTTTGGATTCGTCTACCCAATTTTCCATTACAATTTTTATATTTATCAGTTTTTGAGGATATGGTGAATGTTTTGGGCACTTGCATAAAATAAAATATTGAGAGAGAGGTAGCATTTCTATGCACATAAGCATGCATAAGTGTTGACATATACCATAGTATTAAGGGCCTTCCAAACAAAATGGTTCACACAAAGAAAAAATTTAAATACGCTCACTGTGTATTGGATTATGAGGATACATCATTCTAATGTAGGTTATGTCATCCTATAGGATATTTACAAGCTACTTGTGTTCATGCTCAAGCTCATCCTTCCAGGGAAAAAAGGAACCAAAACAAAACCAAAGCGATTGAGTTTTACATATGAACTAAGTCCATATACCGAACTTGATCATAATGAGGTAAATCAATATTGGCAAGTGTCACTTGGGGAACCCACACCTTTATTGGGGGGTAAAGTAAAAGAATTGATACTGCACTTTCCTCAATGAAAGAGGCTGTGGTAGTTGATGCCACTTTGATTCTCCCCTAGGTGGAACAAAATGAAAACATGAAACGGATACCTCCAATTCAAATAAGGTACTAGTTTCTTAACATATTTTTCTCTCCCACCTTCCAATTCATAATTAGTTACTATGACTACTACTTCAGTAGGATGGCAAGAAGCTAAAAAGAAGAAATGGAAAAACACAAAAAGGTTGAAGATTATTTTATAAAGGGTAAATAATGAATTGTACATCAATTATGTAATTTTATCCTTGTAAGTGTTGATATTGCACCTATACTTGTGTAAGTATAGTGCATGTACTTTTTTTACGAGTATTGTGCTTTGAGCACCTAAACACATCAGAGCACATATGTCCTCCAAAATTTAGCGATATATATTAACATGGATTCTAGAGTTGTTTTAAAAACTATGCATACTTTCTGTTCCACTAGTCATTACAACTATGTTACACGCAAGCATCTTTTTAACCTTCCTGTTGTTGTAATTTTGTTCTTGAGAGGTCTGCTTTGGTTAGTAAGCGGAGATGACTTATTAAGAGGAGATTGCCTCAAGTACAACCATTTAATTGATATTTATAGTATTAAAAGGTAATAATGACTAGGCACACTACAACATCATCAAAATATTAACAAAAGATCAAAATTATTTGGTCTCTCTAATTCTAGGCCAAGGAATTGGCCTTTTAATTATATGTAGTCTTTCTTGCTCCTAGACATCTACAAGGAATTCAACCATTTCATACATCAAAAGTGGTGAAAACTAGTCATAATAGCAATTACATGTAATTTCTAAAAATCACATTTTCACATAAAAATTTTGCAATAACAATTATCATGACAGTGAAATAAAATGATATTCCATATAAACTTTCAAACAGAGGAATGAGATGAGATGAGGAAATGGCCTCATGGTTCCAATAAATCTGGTTTAAAACGGTATCCACCTAAAAGCAACATGACATTAGAAACAACATTTAAGTGAAATGAGAATGGCCAACTAAGAAAGATAAGAAGTAAGATAAGTTATAAAAAATTTAAGAAAAAAATAATAAAGTTAAGATTGATTAGAAGAAAACTTGTAAAATATGAAGTGAGAATAAATTTAAGAATGATGAAGAAAAACATATATTAAATGAAACATTAGATATTAATTTTTAAACATTAAATTACTTTTATAAATATTTTAAAAGGAAAATTATTTAGAAAAATATGAGATCAAAATGTATATATTGTACCAGCTCATTCTAATAAATAGGCAATATCTAAATGACGGTTGTGCATAGAAATTCATTTTTATAAAACCTTTGTTAATCGAGAAGGATATACAAAGTGAATGTTATTCCAATTGCGTATAGAAATTTATTTTTATAAAAATCCCTTTTATTTTAAATCTTTAAACATTGTCCCTATGGTTAGCCAAAAGGAAAAAGCATTAGACTAAAGTATATAATTTTTTTTAGTCTTCCAGAAATGATGAAATTTGTATTTTTATGTGTGTCTGTCGTAATTATTGTGAGTAGTTTTATTGGCATTCTGTCTTAGTTGATACCTTTATTTCATGTTATACTATATACGATAGGATCTATTAGAGCTTAATTTTCAATTGTTTTCCATAGGTGTTTTATGAAGCGAAGTGTTCTCTAGTCTGCTTTTGGATGACTCCACTTTGTCCTCTGAGTTGTTTTGAGTATAAGGGTAATCTAGATGTCTGTTATAAGATTATTCTACAAGTGTTTTTTTTTTCTTCACTGATTTGAATGATTCTTCTGGTATTACAGAAGGTTGAATATGTTGTGTCACTTCAGAAGGTGCATGCTTCTAGAGAGAATTATAATTGTGTTGCAGTGACATTGTAGGAAAGATTCTCTCACCTATGGAGAGATAGGGATGCAGGTTTAACATTGGCAGCTATAACTACTATAAGTACCCTTCTAGAAAACATACTTTAGTAGTCTCTCAAATATTATTTGGTTTTTGTTTTCATTTTTGTGGAAAAACAAACTATTAAGTACTGTGTATTATGGTGTTTTTTGCAAAGAAACATAAAATATTCAACCAAGACAAAAGAAAGATGCTCATTTGTAAAATATGAGCAAGTAAAGTTGAAACATTTAATGAAGAACAATGGTGAAGTGTATACAAAGGCTATTACATTTGTTGGTAGTTATACTTTGTATAATCACTTTTGTTTGAGTTCTCTTTTATATTCAAAGCTGGTAAAGAGTATACAAAGGCTTTCAAACTTGCTTGCATAGATATTTTGTATATCGATACTTTTCTTTGAGCTATAGTTTATGTTCAAAACCAATACTGTGTATAGATACTTATGTTTTTCAACATATATTTTGTATGGACACTTTTGTTTAAGGAGTTATCTTTTATGTTCAAAGCCATTGCTCCAATGTTGTGTATAGATACATTTATTTGTTTTTAAAGAGTTGTGTTTAAAATCTTTATGTTGTAGTACACTCGAATTTATGTCTAGTTAGTGAGGTCTAGTAATCCAAGAACCTACATTGACAATTCCAATTATTTGATAGTTATAATTAAGCATGATTGTTGTAATTTAATGTAGTAAATTGAATTGTCCCATTGCACTTATTTGTACTTATAATATACCATTGCACAATGGTTTTTTCTTTCTCGTACACCAAATAAGTACATGAAACATAATACATTAATGTGTTTTGAATCCTGATTGTTTTGAATTTTTAATTTGAATTTGTTAGATTAGATTTTCCTATTTTGCACATGAACTTGGTTATTGTTGTTAGCTATTGAACATTATAAATCATTTTCTTCATTGTTTTTCTACTTTATACTTCATTGTTTTTCTACTTTGCAAGTGAGATTTTTTATAGGATTTTGCAGGAGTGAACTTAACTAAGTGGGCCATTAAGTATGAAGAGCTTCTTGCTGAGGATTTTTCATTGAGTATGCAGAGCTTGTTGCTAAGGGTTTCAAGCTGCTAAGTATGGTTTTGAAGCTGTCGCAGGATCTAAGTATGGCTTAGCATTTAAGTACAAGTGGGATGGTTTATCCATTGTAATATTTTGAAAAGTCATCGATGTACTAGATGATTTTCATGTAAAGTTATATGGCGATAGTTTTTGAGAAAACTCATATTTATTGTAATACTTGACATTTCATACAATATAATTTGTGCAGTTTAAAACTTATATGGTTGTACTTTATATTATTTATAAGTGTTGTAATTAACTAATTAATGTGACATTGCATAATTAACATGTGTATTAGATGATGATAAATAATGTATGATTCTTTTTTTAATTTAAACATAATATCATATTAACAATTTATATTGATTAATAATGGACACCATTAAAACTACTAAAATATAATAACCACACATAAAACGACTAAAAACGACTAAATTAGTGACCAATAAATGAGATTAATGACCAAAATTCTCATATAAAATGACCAAAAAATGAGAGATATGTGACCAAACAATGAGATATAAATGACCAAAAAAACAACCAAAATTTGCATATCAATGACCAAAAAGGCAGATTTGGTGGCTAATTTACAGTCTTTTATTACGCGGCCAAATTTCGTCATATTCTAGTTTGTCATGTGGTCATTAATTTGGTCATAAATGTGGTCATATATTTGGTCATTGATTCAAATATATGACCAAATTAATGACTAACTGACAAGCTATAAATGACTAAAATAAAAATCACCAATTTTGGTTGCGTAATAAAAGACCGTAAATTAGCCACCAGCGATTGCCAAACCAAAAGTGGTCATTGATATATAGATTTTGGTCACTAATCTCTCATTTTACTCTAGTGATGGATGAAGAAGGAAATCCACGAGTTATAAGAGGCATTCCTAAAGTGATTTATGTTACACAGATTTCAGCTATGCAGTTGAAGAAGTTATGTAGGAAAGGTTTCCAGTTGTATGCAACCCATGTGTTGGAGGCAATAAAGAATGAAACTCCTAGGTTGGAGGACTTTCATGTTTTGCAGGAATTTAGGGATTATTTTCCTGATGAAATTCCAAGAATTCCTCCAAAGAGGGATGTTGATTTCACAATTAAACTTGTGTCAGGAGCAGCACCAGTGTCTAAGAAACCCTACAGGATGAGCACACCAAAATTGCTAGAGATGAAGATGCATCTGCAAGAGTTGTTGGAAAATAAGTACATCAGACCATGTGTGTCTCCTTAGGGAGCACCAGTTCTGTTTGTGAAGAAGAAAGTTGGTACACTCATGTTGTGTATTGATTACAAACAATTGAATAAAGTCACTGTGAAGAATAAATATCATTTACCTTGAATTAATGACCATTTTTATCAAATGAAAGGAGCAACGATGTTTTCCAATATCAACTTAAGGTCTAGTTACCATCAAGT
Source organism: Pseudotsuga menziesii (assembly GCA_001517045.1). Lineage (NCBI taxonomy): Eukaryota > Viridiplantae > Streptophyta > Pinopsida > Pinales > Pinaceae > Pseudotsuga > Pseudotsuga menziesii. The sequence continues at coordinate 21,129 of LPNX010484816.1, read as the reverse complement.
AAGAATCAAGAATGAAGGTATTCATAAGACAACCTTCAGAATAAGGTATGGACATTAAGAGTTTGTAGTGGTACCATTTAGTCTTAGAAATGCACCAGCTACATTTATGTGTCTCATGAATGGTGTTTTTATCAAGTATTTGGACAAGTTTGTTCTTGTCTTCCTTGATGACATTCTTATTTATTCTAAGAATTAGGAAGAGCATGAAGAGCATTTAAGAATGCTTTTGCAATTGCTAAGGGAGCATAAGTTGTATGCCAAGTTAAGAAAATGTGACTTCTATAGAGATATAATTCATTATTTAGGTCACATTATCTCAGATGAAGGCATATCTGTGGACTCTGAGAAGATGGAGGCCATTATGAATTTGCCAACTCTAAGAAATGTGACATATGTAAGATCTTTTATGGGACTTGCAGGGTATTACAAGAGATTCATTGAAGGATTCTCCAAGGTTGCACATCCAATCACTTCTTTTCAAAAGGAGGGGATCAAGTTTGAATGGACATCAAGGTGTGAAGAAAGCTTCCAGCAGTTGAAGAATCTTCTCACAAGTGCACCAATTCTGAAAATTTCAGCCCCAGAGAAGTACTTTGTGGTGTGTACTGATGCATGTAATCAAGGACTTGGAGGAGTTATTATGCAAGACAACCACGTGGTATGCTATGAGTCCATAAAGTTGAAGCATCATGAGAAGAACTATGCTACTCATGACTTAGAACTTGCAACAATAGTACATGCTCTCAAGGTGTGGAGGCATTACTTAATGCCAGGTAGAAAATTTGATTTAAGGACAGACCATTGTGGTCTGAAATATTTGTTTGATCATCCAACTTTAAATTACAATAAAGCTAGATGGAGGGAGTTTTTATGTGAGTTTGATTTTGAAATCAAACACATAAAAGGAAAATATAATAAAGTAGTTGATGCACTCAACAGGAAGGTGCATGAAATGCATGTGGCATCTCTTAGTATTTTTCAATCATATTTGAGACAGCAGATTGTCAATCATATTGTTGAGGATGAAATGTAGGTACAGGTAAAAGACAAGTTGCAACAGCAAAGTCTTGAAAAGAAGTATGAGGGATATAAATTGGAAGAAGATGGACTTCTTACTTATAAGAACATAATTTATATTACAAATGTAGTAGACTTGAGGAGATTTGTTATGGATGAAATCCATCAAACTCCATATTCTGGTCACCTAGGATACTAAAATACAATGGCTACAGCCGGGAAGCATTATTTTTTGCCAAGAATGAAAAAATCCATTACTAAGTATATTGCTAAATGCGTGAAGTGTCAGCATGTAAAGGTTGAGCATCAACATCTAGCAGGTTTGTTGCAGCCTTTGCCAGTTCCAGAATGGAAATGGGAAGTTATTTCCATGGATTTTATTATAGGATTTCCAAAGACTAAGAGACAACATGATTCCATGATGGTTGTGGTGGACAAGTTGAAAAATGCATCACATTTTATACTGGTCAAGTCCACATTTAAGGCTGGTGCTATTGCAAAAATTTTCATGAAGGAAATCTTCAGAATGCATGGATTTCCTAAGGCAATAATTTTTGACAGGGATACCAAGTTTACTTCCAAGTTTTGGAAAACTCAGTTTGCGTATTTGGGTACAAAGTTGAACTTCAGCACTGCCTACCATCCTCAGATTGATGGATAGACAAGGAGGGTGAATCAGGTGCTTGAAGACATGCTTCACATGTATGTGATGGACAAACACACCAAGTGGCAGGATTATTTACCCTTGGTAGAGTTTTCCTATAATAATGGAAATCAAGCATCATTAGGGATGACACCATATGAAGCTTTGTGTGGAGGAAGGTGTAGGACACCAGTAACTTGGGATAATCCAGTGAAAAATATTGTGCTTCGTCTAGAATTACTCAAGGAAATAGAGCAAGAGATTTCAAAGATCAAGAAAAAATCTGAAGGCAGCCCAGGACAGACAGAAAAACTATGCTGACAAGCATAGAGTGCATATAGAGTTCAGTTTTAAGGATCATGTTTACCTCAGAGTGAGGGCAAGGAAGATTTCCTTGAAGCTTGGAAGTTGTGCCAAGCTGTCACCTAGATACTGTGGGTCATTTGAAGTGCTTAAAGGAATAGGGCCAACTGCATATAGACTTCCATTTCCTGCTAGCACTAAGTCTCATAATGTTCTTTATGTTTCTTTGCTTAAGAAATATGTATATGACCCTAACCATGTGATTGTCACGGGATGTGATTCAGGTGGAACCCGAGGGAGAGTTCCAAACCGAGCCATTATGCATCCTCAACAAGAAGGTCAGTGTGCTCCGAAATCAAGCCATCAGACAAGTAAAGGTGCAATGGAAGCACTACGGTCTTGAAGAGGCTACATGGGAGCTGGAGGATTCCATGCGATTGGCACATCCAATTTTGTTCATTTTCGTACAACACTGAGGACAATGTTATTGTAAGGGGGAGGGGAATCTAATACCCCAGTTTTGATCCCATGGTATTAACTTGTACATGATGTATATATTGTATTTGAATCATGGCAAGGAGCTCAAGGCCAAGGCCCTGCCATTGATATGGTGCTTTTGTTTAGGGGATCAAGTTCGATGCCTATGGTTATGGTGTTGAGTCAGACATTGTAAATTTTGATGTATCATGTAAATATGCCATTAATAAAATACCACAGCTAGCTATGGGACTGCAACATGAAAGATATGGGGGCATGATTCCACAAGGGATAGGAACAGAAGTTAGCTAAACCCCCTGAGCCAATATGGTTAGACTAGACACTAGTAGAAAATGAGAAATTAATGACTAAAATCAGGCTATAAACGACTATTTTTGAGTCGGTGACTAATAGTAGAAAATTACCACTATCTTATAGCTAGTCGTATTTCACTAGTCATTAATAGCTTGACTTAGTAGTCACTGATTTAGTCATTGATTTAGTCATTGATAGACAATGATTTAGTCATTGATAGACAATGCTTTAGTCATTGATAGTCAATGATTTAGTCATTGTTTTAGTCATTGATAGTTTATGATTTAGTCATTGATTTAGTCACGGATTTAGTCATTGATTTAGTCACTGAGTTAGTCATTGATTTAGTCTCTGATTTAGTCACTGATTGCAACCATTAGTGACCAAATATACGACTAAATAAACTACTAGATGTTAACATATTAATGACTAAGATAAATACGACTAAGATACGATAAATTAGCTACTAATAGTCGTATATATGTGAACTTAGTCATTTTTGTAGTCACAAATTTATGATAGGGCACGGAGGAATCGAACCACCAACCTCCTGCCTATAATTAGGCAGGCGCTCTACCATTGAGCTAGCACCCCTTCAGAAGTTGTTATTGCTTGACAATGATGATATTCAAACAAATTTATGATAGATATCAATCTACAAACTACATAATTATTACTATTACAACTTACCGGTAACTAGTATTTATGAAAGTACTCATTTACGCAGTGGAGAATTGTAAATAAGAAGGAGCTGCGTTGGATGATTTCGCAAATCTCGACGTTTCGATCCCTACTATGGGAAGGGTAAGGAAGCTGCTGTGTCTCCATTACACCAATCACAGCAGGCACGCCTCGCTCCAAAGAAAACTACACTTGGGATTCTTGTGAATCCCTTGGTGCAAATGACATGGTCAAAACATTTATCTTCAAAAGTTATGCACCCCACACTACTACATTTCGACCAAAAATCTGACGGCCGTATTGTCGGATTTTCGACACTTCCTTGACGCATTTACGACACTATGATTTTTTTTAAGCGTCGGTGGATTTTCGTCGGTTATCCGACATCTTTCCAATCCGTCGGTTAAGCGACACCTCAGTTTACCGTCGGTTATCTGACATCTAATTCATAATAAACTTTAAACGTAAGTGTCGGTTATCCGACATCTAATTCATAATAAAATTTAAACGTAAGCGTCGGTTAAGCGACTGTGGAGAAAACGTAAGCGTCGGTTAAGCAACAACATGGCCGTCGAAGAAAGCGACGGTATTGAATTTTTTTTTTAAAATAACCTACAGGCCATCGCTTAACCGACAGATATAAAACGTAAGCGTCGGTTAAGTGACAGCAAAGCCGTCACTTAAGCAACGGCATTGAATTTTTTTTTTAAATCACCTACAGGCCGTCACTTAACAGACGGCTATAAGTGTTTTTTTTTTTTTTAAATCACCTGCTTCCCAGCATATCAAAACTTTATTATTTATATATGTATGTTTATTGCAGGTAAATAGTATGCAGTAAAATGAAATTTCATTTGGCAATATTCACACATTATAAAGGCTGAGTTAGAATACATGGCAGATTATATCATTGTAACCAAAAAGAAAAACTTATCTATAGAAGTGATAGACACTGCTGACCAGATAAACTAAGAGGTCATTTCTGAATCAACTTCAAGCGTTCACCCACTATAATGTGGTGTCTAATTAATCATAATCAGAGGGCATAAGCTAAAGTAAAATCCATTCCTACCAGAATACAATTGTGTTAAAGCTCTCTACCTTGTTCCTGAAGAAAATTCCTTAGCTTGGACATTTTCATTTGCGAATGGAGGTATGGCAGCGTTGTCACCCTTGTTTTCAATTTTATAGGTACCATTCTCCCTTGCATTTGAGCCCTTACCACCACCAATATTTGAATAAAAGAAGTCCACAAACTTATTAAAATATGTTTTTAAACAATATACAGTATATGCATCGATGCCTTTTTCTTTCCCACTTGTTTTGCTAGTCACACTCTCTACCTTGTATACATATTACATATGTCATTTCTAGTTAAGCATTTTCTGCGATATACATGTAGTCTTTGCAATAAAAAGCGGCAAGAAGAAAACAGATAGCATGTTTTAAAGTACTGCATTTTAAATAAATAACATGGGCACACAATAAGAAGCTACAACTTCTAAAATTTGGACAAATAAATTTAAATCAAAGTCCTATGTTTTGGTTTATTATAACAGCCATGATTTTATTCAATGGTACTTTCACTATAAAAGAGTTGTCTGTGGAAAAATCATACCTTGTAAAATAGGATGATAGCTTGCTCTAACAGATCCACGACCCATTAAAGATCCCCCCCTTCCACCTCGACCTTGAATTCCAGATCTGGGCCTGAATTCCATAGAGTTTTGAATGCTCGTGTTCTGTACAAATAGAATGCATTATGAAGCATTAGATCTTTGAATTTAAAAGTGCATTAACCAAAATCATCACAAGCAAAACTATGCTAAGACTTCCCTCTTAATATTAATGCAAATACAGCATAGCAAATCTATCGAACATACTAGACCAGAAAAGAGCAAAAATAGAATTCCTAACCCTATAAAGACATTTGCATTCATTAAATTACCACAATAATTACCCCCAAATAAATGATAACGGCTTCAAAATATGTTATTTCATATAACAAACAAACAAAGGCATAGGAATTTTGTTGGGCTCTTAATGGTAAGTTACAAGAACAGCACATGCCATGAAACCAACCTAAATTCTATCACCGGTATGTTGGCTCCATATACAAGTGGGAGTGGACAAAAACAAGCACTACATAGTTTTTGACACAATAGGAAGCCCCTTGTTTGTGAATTTTTTGCAGAAGGTATCCAACTTGCCAGTCTTCCAGAAAATGAAAGTGAAGGGATGGGATAAAAGCGTTGCCACAAAATGAAAATGAAGGGAAGGCATAAAAGTGTAGCCATGGGTACAGATATAGTCCTAATATTTCATGTCAAGGGATGTTTGAGGGAGACAGAAAAGGAATACAAATGAACCATATAAAAAATGCCAGCATTATCTTGTAACACTTCTTCGAAAATCCATATATTGTATCTAGGTTATGTCGTATAAAATTCATGTAATGGTCACTCTACAATCCTATGCTGTATATCACAGGAAGCATCACATATCTGTTGGCATCATCCAAGTTCTCTTTTCCCAATAGTAAAAGGTTTTCTCTTGAGAATCAGTATTGCAAGAGGAGGTACAGAATGGCTGGTTGAGAAAATGATGCATGTAAGAAACAGGCTAATGAGATAAGAGACAAAGGTCACAAAATAATGTGATGATAAACAATGAAGTTTGAACAGCACAAAAAGGATGACAGAACACATACCAGATATTGTATTTCAATAAATAATGGCATTGTTACTTTTTCAAGGAGAAACAGTAACACTCAACGGATGGGCTGTAATGCTCTGTCTTGGGAAGAATATGCAGTAAAAATTTTAGTGAACAAACCAGCTGAAACTAGTGTTTCTTCCTGTGTTTCGAAGCTGTGAAGATAGGTGAGCAGCTCTGAGGAATTTGTCGTCAATATTGCGAGAGAGAAGGCATGTTGCATTAAGTTAATTTCTGTGAATATATTCCTTGCCTGGGCCTGAGTCACAGCAGTAAAGGTGCACAGGGTTTCAAGGTCGATGTACATGCCAAGGATAGAAGCACTTGTTATGGTGTTCAGAAACAACATGTGCAGAACACTTCTTATACATGGATAGACTCTAGAGTATATTGCAAAAGAAGGGGGCACATTGGCTAGTGTAGCATGCAAAAGGAGCGCAGTCAAAACATAAACCTTGTCTTTTACCCATATTTAAACAAACCATGCAGAAGTTGAGTTTAAGTTCTAGTTTTAGGTTCTGAGCACTTAAAACTTCAGTTAGTGTTGAGTTAGCAGCCAATTTCAGTGGTCATTTAACACTTTTAGTTAGTAGCCACCAGATCTATAATGATACTGAGAATTTAGTTTTTTTGTGGGGAAGCAAGTTTACTTATTTCTGTTGACAGCAGCAGTGTTCAATACCGACCTATCCAAAATAGGAAAATCATGCATAAAGGTCTTCAATAGGACCTATGTGCACAACACACAATATTTAAATTTGAATTTAATATTTAGATATCCACTAACAGAAAATGGCCAATGGGACTGGCAAAAAGTACATGAATCCAATTTTACAGGAGAAAAGTACAGGCCTGCCTGCGGCAGCATACTGAATCACATTAAAAATAAAAACTAGGAAAAATGACTCTGGAACCAACTTTTCAGCAGGATCAACAATGATAATTAAACAAAATAGTGACTCAATATGCCACAATGAATAACTTGCCTTTTCCTCTAGTAGGAAACTTACAAGGATGTATTTTCCAACTGTTTTGGTGGAAAATCTTTGAAAAGCATGGCAACTGCAACAAGATATCTGTTGCTAGTCCTTGTCATGCTTTCTTCTGGGAATGAAAGAATGATAGGCTATAGCCAAATAGACAATAGGACACAAAGAAATGTGAATTTACTTACTATGCTCTATTACAATTAACCTCCAATTCATGATCTGTTCATGTTGGAACCAGTTATTAACTGCCTTCCATAAACCATCAATGGAGTCCTGTGCAATGGCCAATAAAAAGTAACACAGTGTTGCCACATCATGTTTGTTCTACTGGATTATTTGGTTGTGGAAACAACAGCTGAGCAAAGAGGAGTTCATTCCATGTATCAGACCACTATCAGACACTCCTGGAAGACACCAATGCAGACAATCCTGAGAACCACCTTTTGATCTGAGAATGTATTTGGATATATGTGACTCGTCCCTCAACTCTGAAACCCCAGTGATATCTAAACATTTAACCCTTGTGCCCTGCACAACACTCTCAATAGCTAGATCTCTAATATAGTGTTCAATATAAGAAAAGTCTAATAAAAGCAGTACATAATCATTTTAAGCCCCTGCTCTTTTACATATTTGGCTTTAATTTATTTGTCCCTGCTCTTTTACATATTGTCCTCCTTTTGCATATATTTTGTGTAATATAAGCAGCGTTCTTTCCAAAAAAATCTTATCAAATATACTTTAATCTTATTTTTTGTTTTATTTGGAGAATGTGCCCTTACCCAACTTGCATGTATGGATCTTATTATGCCTAATAATTATAGTTCCTGCAAAATGTATGCATGTCTTTTATCAAGATTTCAACATTGCATGCACCATGTCTGCTCAAATAATTTCCTAAGTTATATCTTGACTGTAAAGATGGTCAAATAATTTGCAAGATACTTGTAATAGCTCTACTTTTGGGCTTTTCAAGCAATTAGACAAATGCAGGGCTCAAGTACTCCATGGAGTTTCTTTCAAAATAGGATGCAAAAAAAAAATTTCTCATGATACAATGTGATACCTAAAGTGAAAGGCAAGCCTAGAAAGAGAATAATCTTGTAGATATGATGGCATATGTGTTGCAAACTTGAAATTAGTTAGCATTTCAGCTTTTCTTCAGCATCCCTACTGCTTGTGTTCTTCATTTTCGTTTCATTGCCAGATTCTTAGGAGCTGGATTCAAAACAAATGCAATTCGCATTCACACAATCTTTCGAGCTTTCGTGTTACAAGATAAAAATGCACATAGATGAAGGTTACAAATGGAGATGTAGTGGACAGTCGGTAAATATCAAATGCATAACAGTTTTTGAACTCATCTCAAATTGGGTCCACTATATTTTGGTTGATGCACAGCAAATTAGCTCCATGTGTGCTTCTCTATCTCTAGGACTGTGGGAATAATATCTATCACATGATCTAAATTGCACGACATAGCATTTTATAGATTTAGGGCGAGCATGGCTTCAATGAGATCAAAGATAGTTGAAGATAGCTTCAAACAGAAAGAACATTACAAATGCCAATAACATCAACTTTTTGCACAAAAAAACAGTGACATAAGAAGCCCGTTTTCAGTGCTGTACAAACTTTACTACAGATCAGTTGAAGACTCTAAGGTTGTACTTGTACCTAAAAAAAATAAAGCCTGTGACTACTCTTAAACAAAATTTTCTAAAAGGTATTTGAAAATTAAAAAAAATCCTACAACAAATAAAGCCTACTAAATTTTTTATTATTAACCTTTCAGCTGTTAACAGGTGCGATGGAATGCTCACCTTTTTTGGGGTTTGGTCTGTTAGAGCATTCACTTTAGGAGTCTCACTAGTGGCCCTTACATCATCTTTCACTTAATTTTCATGGAGCATTCATTTTGGAGACTCATTTTATGCCTTACATGATGGAACGTCCACCTTTTGAGGGTTTGTAGCACACCTTTTTGATGGGTAATAGTTGGACATTTTGGAGCATTGTTGCACATCATCACATGCTTATGTGATTTAGCATTCCACCATTTGGAGGTGCCTTGTTGATGTGTGATCCTTAGTTGGAGCTAGCGTTCACTCTAGAGGAGATCTACATGTCATCTCTTTCCATATTTGGAGGAGCGTCCATCCCTTGGAGGCCTTATCTATGGGGGCATTCACTTTGGAGAGGATCCACTCATCATTTATGCCATTTAGGAGATATCATCCAGCTTTGGAGGACTCTTGTCACACCTTTTGAGGATTTCTTGGAGGGAGTTCAAAATTGGAGTATCTCTTCCACACTTGGCATGCTTTCTTTAGCTTAGTGTTCACTCTTGGAGGTGGTCTATGCACATTTTGAGTTCATTTGGTCTATGAGGAGACCTACGGTGTGATCTAGGATTCCTTCATCACTCATTGGACCACTTTTCTTTGGGAGCACTACTTTTGAAACTATGTTTGGGAGTAGTGCAAAGAGTAACACATGCTAGTTTTAGTTGTAACAAGAGTAATGCAAAGAGGAACAACATTCAAGGAGAAATTCTCACTCTCTTTCATTCTTCCACTTTGTTGTAAGACCTATGCCATTACAATTTCAACAAATGTAAACTCTTGCAAGCTTAGACATATGAAGCATGTGACTGTCCTATTAAAAAATTGAAGCCATAAAGTATGGTTCATCCATCCATTGTAATAGCCCTCATTGATATCCATAATGATCTATCAGTAGATATGTTTCTTCTAAAGTGGATTAAAGAGCATTTTTATAGGATATTTTTGTAAGAAAATCAAATCAAATCCAATTATATTGATGTCTACAAATGACCAAACTAGGTCAATGGGACTGGAAAGTAAAACCTGCCAAAATGAGAGATAGGAGAGTGCATAAGTCATCGCCAAAGAATAGTAAAGAGAAACTCAAGCTAAAAGAATAAGAAGAAAACCCCACATATCATAGGGATCCGGCTATAAATACAGTCTCAAAGTAGTAGATTCTAGAGAATTCAAAGGATTCTAGAAAACGTTAAAGTTTCTTATATAATCCAAAGTTATTCACTGGGTATTGACATATGGCATAAACATCGGCAGCAGTTACCAGAGAGGACAATGAGAAACTACTATATCAAACACCTTCACTAGAGAAATAGCCTAAGCAAAACTGAAGAAACTGACTAGACTCTACATGGTTCTCCTTCATTCTTCCAACAACTCTGACTGAATTGCAATCATCTTCAAGGTATGAAATGCACAGAAAACCAAGTTGAAATGTACTTTATCCCACTTCATGAAAGGACAAGCATACCTTCCACATCAGCATTTGATGCTTCTACACTCAGGTGTTGAATAATACGAGGTACCACATCTGCCCTTGTCACCCCTCCTGCAACATCCCAATTAGGTGTGGGTATTCCACCACCAGCACTTAAACCCTGAGAACCATTATCTGACAAAATCCTGGCTAAGTACTAGTATATATAGCGCAAAACACTTCTGTCTTCACATTGTTGATGAAGCTGCATATTTACAGATGTAACACCCATCATAAGAGCAGAAGTATATAAATGACATGTCTATTATAAGAATTTTACTATCCAAATGAACATCTGGCATCACATTTTTATGCATATGACATTAGAAATTGTTTAGAAGGAAAGCTCAAAATCACTACATTATCCTCTCTGCTAATTAAAAAGCTAAAAAGATTATCACTTGAAATATGGTAAAAAATGCAAGGCAATTTCAAGTCACATAGCATATAGAAATTGGAAACCAAAAGTCAATTAAGCTTGTGGGATTTACATATTACAAGCAAAGGTTCAGGAATATGTAGACAGATAAATAGTGAACAGTTACATACCATCAGTAGAGATGGAGCCAATGAAGGATCAACTGAATTATACACAGCAAGTTTGGGAAATACTTGATGTACTAGCTTCTTTTGGGAGTTTTTCTGTAAAATTATTGCAAGAATGTTAAATACAGCCAATAAAAACTAAAAGGCCAAGAATAGATTACAGATCAAAAGCACAAAGAGAAGGGAAACTGCAAACACTAACCTGATCAGCTGCTGCAGCAAGTTCATGAATACTCCTTGCAAGTTGGGAATAAGATAAAGGCTGCAAATCATAGTGTGCAACAGATTTTAGACATGATTCATCAAATTCAACTGGTTTCTAATCCAGAAAAATTATTTCCCAGTCCCCAAATCAGAATGTTCATGTCAGTTGTATTAAACTAAGAGATAATAGCCTGTACATCAAATAATCTTATATTGCTTGTCCAAATGATGGTGAAATTTGTATCTTGCATGTACCTGAAGAATGAAGAACATACCAATCTTGATCATCTGTGCTAATAGTATCTATCTCCATTGTGATTCATATCTAAAAAGTTACTTTCTGTGAACTGAATTGACTGCATAATTAAATTTTAAAATTTTCTAGGATACTGCATGTAGATACAAGCAGAAACCCTCTTTTACAGGATAGGGGATTTGGTCAGAAATGAAGTTAGAACAGATCAACTTGGAAAGAACTTATGCAAAATGACCTTAGAACTGCGTCTGGCTAATCCTGAAGAAACCAGAGAAATTAAAAATTCCTTCGGACAATTGGAAAGGTGTAGAAGGACAGGAAGACACCTCCAACAAAATAATAACAGTTAGCACCAGGTAAAAGGATGCTGAAGGATAAGGAGTCAAGCCAGCTAAGCTGGTTATGCTGGAATCAGGTCAGTACCTCAATTCCATGGCAATTCATATGAGAAAGGGAACTTGTTTAGGGTATGAAAGGGCACCTGATTTCCACATGACAGCTTTCTTACATCTATCTTGATAATGTGCAACTTGATTTTCTATTGACATTTTGGCTCAGAGTATTCCCACTTCCTTGCGAGGAAATATTACCAGCTTTCAGCAGTTTTAGCCTTGAAAAGATACCACTACCTATGTGGTTTCAGCAGATTCTATAGTCAATGCCCTTGATGAGGATGGTTACACTCCTCTGATGCTTGCTGCAAGGGAGGGCCATGAAGATGCTTGTAAAATCCTACTTCTCAAAGGATCTGACTGTTGTCTAGTAAATCATAGAGGTGAGACGGATTTGGCACTTGCTAGGAGAAATAACCTGTCAAGAGTTGCTAAAGGTGTCATATTGGATCTTCTTGCACGGAATATGGTTTTTGTTGGTGAACAACTCTGCAAGCACACTAGGAAAAGTAAAGGTGCTCCTCATATGAAGATGGTTCGAATGCTTAAATCGAGATTGCTAACATGGGGAAAATCTAGCAGAAGAAATGTTATTTGCAAAGAAGCAGGGGTGGGACCAAGTGTTACATTCCGCAAAAATCGTTACAAAGGTGATGCAGATAAACCAGCGATATTTAGAATTGTCACTGTTAAGGGAAGAGAGGTTCATTTTGAAGCTGGAAATGCCGCAAATGTAGAGCTTTAGGTATGTGGAATCAATCTGATTGCCAAAGAAATGACTACTTTGAATGGAAATGCAGTTAGGAAATGAAATTCTATAGGGAGGTAAATGTGGTCTTTGTTTCTTCATTTGGAATCAAACTCATCCAGTCTATAAATGAAAATCCATGGCTGAAATTGACTGAAAATGGTTTCTTTCTGATGCCATCCTCACGCAAATGACATGATACTGATTCTCAACCATACAGAAGCTTTAATAGGTTTAAATGAGTACTGTAAATGTAGAGTCCTGGCCTTACTTTGAATTAAGATTGCATATGCAGCCTAGCATTTTCAACTACCACTGCAGTTAAATATGGAGGTCTCTTTTATGTTTACAATTCTGTATCCTCACATTCTGGACAGCATGACAGGTGCTCAGAATGCTATCATTTAGAGTGTAATGTAAAAACAACATGAAGATAGATAGGCCGATAGATACATTAGGTTGTCCAAGCCTCTAGAACTGTTTAACTGTCTATTGTGTGTTACATGGTCAATTTTGGAGTTAACTGCAGAACCTCTGAAATGACCTTTTAGACATCTTGAAAAATGTATGGGTTGCAACTTCTATCAGGAAGCACTGAAAATGCCTATACAGGATCAAACATTTTCAACACCTTTTGGCTTTGCAATGAGTGGGTTACCTTCAACTTTAACCTTAGGTACCAACACAGGAAATTCTCCTCGAAGTATAGTTTCTGATGGAACTGTGATATCTCAGAGCAGCATTTTAAGGCCTTCCACACCTGCTAATTTTACAGCAAGCACTAGTGTGCCATCCACTACTTCTCAAGGGATTGGTGCTTCTCGGTCTGTCCTTCAAAATGGTGAGTATGGGTCAACCAGGAACAACCCTTTAAATCGACAATAGATCCATCCATTTTGAAAACAGGTTCATAATCATTGTCAAAAGCTGCCACATTTGGAAATGTTAATGATGAGAAGTGAATTACAAGTAACTGGGGTATTGGTTATGTGGTAGGTTGTTTAACTACAATGCTAACATCAAAGGACAGATGCAGTTTTGAATTGAGAGGATTCTCTCTTGCAAGTTGCAACAGATACCTCTAGCCAGGATACTAGTGTTTTATTTCTGCCGGATAGTGTCCTGTTAGAGTCCTCAGAATGCTATTATCCTTTTAGTAAAATTCTTCAAGAGTTCCTCCATTGATTGCAAACTGAGGGAAATGTGTTAAGAGACAGAATGTTATTGCGGGGGAAAACTATAAAAGGTCTTATTCTCTATTTAAGCTACAGCTTAGTAGCTGCTTGCTTGTACTGTGCCATGCAAATTTTTAACAAATTCTCCAAATGAATGCAACAATGGAGTTGATGCCTGGTTTGTTTACAGATCTGTGGTGATGGTATATTTAAGCTCTGCCTTTGTCTAGTGGCCTACTAATTAGTTGCGGAACAGTGGATCTGACTTGTCTAGCCTGTGACCATGAACATTCGTCACACGTACTTTGTTTGGGGCATTCTGCCAGTTATAAAAGATGTGTTTTTGCATGCATTGTAAAATGATCTAAACTTGAGAACTAAACAGAATTATCATGAGATATTTTCTCTTCCCTTCCAGCAGGTAGTATTCAAAGTTCAAAATATTGTGAGTGGCTGCAGTGTTACCCATCCAAATAGGCATGCAAACAGAGGTTGGGTTATAATACTGATAAATGTGGAAAGCAGGCTCATCTGAGGCGTCAGGGTCGACTGTTAGGAGATTATTTTCTGCTAGTGGCATCTTCTAGCTTCCATGATATATATATGTTATCTTGTAAGTTCTTTCTGCATATGATATTGATTTTTTTTTGTGCTCCTCTATACATGGCATGCCTATTGGATTGTTCCATTTCAAGAACCAGCTTCTATTCGGTAGTAATCTTCTCACTGCAAGAGGATTCTATGCTAACAATACCATGTTTGTACCAAGAAATCCATGTGCAAAACTTGCACCAATATGGGTATTTTCCAATGGGATTTTCCTTGTTGTCATGTTCAAAAAATGAAGTTTACAGCATTACAATTGCGATTGGATATTGTGTAGGATACTGCAAAACATCTCTGGTCAATTCTTTCCAGGTGAAAAGGAGTGTTATGTGTTATTCCTTGATGTAATTCAACATTTTGACATCCATATATGGACCTGTAGACAAGACAACTTTAGAATGCAACTAGGAACAAGCCTATTTCCCACCCATCTTCAATTATGAATAACAAAGAATATTGGTCATTTACGTTCTCAATCTTTTCATTTATAGGAAAAATATGCACAGGTCAATCACATATCTCATACAAATGATTAAAGTGGGCCTTGTAAGAATCAAACACAGATTGCAAAGTTAAAAAAGAAGCCCCCAAGTATGACCTTGTAAATTTTGTGGTAAAATACCTCAAGTAGTCGCAGCTCTGCATTTGGGTTGGATAGCTCCACCTTCAAGAACAGAAAAGGAGAAGTGTATTACTAAATGCAATCAACAAAATTTCCATTACTCGATGTAATTTCGTTGTAGAAATATTTGGCCCATAACATTAAAAGGATCTACATTAAATTTGGTTGAAAGTCAAACTATTTTCACCTCGTCTTTCATTGCATAGTGAAATGTAACCTTCAAAGATTTCAATCCTTGCAGCTCTGAAAGTGGTATATCCAGTACTTCATAATACAAGATATCAGAAATCTGCCCAAAAACCACATTAAGATCTTAACAGTGAGATAAAGTGAAGTAAGATATGAGCCACTAAAACCAGTGAACACCACAAAGTTTGACTCAATGTCGAATTTCCGATTTTTAGTTTTTACTCAACATTCCAACATCAACGTTTTGAAAAAAATACAAAATGAAATTTCTTCTTAATTTTCCATTATTTCCAACATGCTCAACTCACCTCAAATCAAAAAAAAATTATAGAAGCAATTTCTTTATTTTAGTTAAATTATGTTGTTGAACTTGTGTCCTCTATTATTAAAACTATAAAGTTTGGCCAAATTGTCAATTTTTTTGTTCATCTCTCATGACTATACTTGACCACCATAAACGACACAAAATCCCTACATCATAATAAGCTAAATATTAGACAAATTTCACCCACTTTCTGACAATTTTTCCAACCAAAATCCAGCAAAAATTGTTGGAATTGCAATTTAGGTTGTTTGAATTGCATAATCAAGGTGCCAAGGGTAATTGAAATGGGTTGAATCTATTTCTGCAATCAAAATTGCAATTCCAAACAATGAAAATTGCAATTTCAACAAAAATCACATCGCTCAATTCCGACAAAATTTACCAAAAAATACAAATTGACAATAAGCTTATGAAAAAGTCTCCCACAACAATAACAATAAGTACGTCTGTATAATTTGCCTTTTCATAATCAATGTTGATCATTCTTTAACATCATATGAGTCCAAATTCCTTTCAATGCACATCCTAAAACCCTAACCACTCCATGACTTTGCTATGCACATCCTAAAACCCTAACCACTCCATGAGTTTGCTTTGCATAGTAAGGGATCAAATTCTATCTTGAAGTTTTCATCTTAAACTCTAAACTCAGTTTTCATCTAAAATATCTTAAACTCTAAACTCTAGTAGAACAAGTGCAACATTCTAATCCAACATGCGATTTTGAAAGAACCTAGGTTCTCTCGAGAAAATGTCTTCATCTCGACGTAAATGCCGCCATGATCCCCAAGTAAATTATTATGAAGATCATTCTTGTCCTCAAAACTCTATATAAACAACAAAAAATACCTTTGCTTTTATCTAGATGTGAGCACCCTCTGGGCCACATCTTCCTAGGTTGATGTTTTGCCATCACTCGTCTATGGGAAATTGAACAGACCATTCAAATTCCTCATCGATATTTGGGCATGCAAAGTAATGCATCTATCTTGAATTTATTCAACTTTTAGCCTCAAGATTGTGAAATCAACTGTGATTGAAACTCCTCCCAGAAACTGTCCCGGGATTTCTAGTAATGAGATTTATGATATTTGTTGCACTCTGATATTCTGGGAGCTCTCGAAAGGAAAAGAATTCTTGCACTGTTCATATAAGAACTTAGAATGTTCTGTTCCTCCTGCAATAGCCCTAACTCAACCTGCTACTTTTTAACTTGATCTTGAGAGTTTTCCTTTCTCCCACAAATTCAAAGTATGCTAATCCTCATCACCTTCCCTCTCTAATGACATGCGCTAGACCTCTGTCTTCAGTGAAACTTCATCTTCAATGGCTGCATTTAGTTTTTCAGCTAGACTTGAGTAGCTTGTTGATCCAGTTAAGGAAAGAAATAAGTTTGCATTACAAAAATGGTTCGGTTAATTTACACTTCTGATGATTCATGACAAAAAGTAACTCTTCTGGAATTTCAAATAGCTTGATTCATTATTTGAATTTTGGATGCATGCATGGAAGTAAAATACAATAGTTATCATTCCAGGGAACAAATTATGAAACTCTTCATGGTGAATATAATGCAGGCCTGCAGATGAGAATTTTCAGTACAAAATTCTAAAATTGAAGAGTTAACTAAGTTATCTTCAAGATTAAGAATTTTTGAATCCACTTGCTATTAGAAAGATACCAGCATGACAATCTTTGGGTAGTTGAGATTTGCAAAGAAAGAGATGAAGAGAGCAAACATCTCTATTTAAAGTTGAAATGTGATATGCTTAATATGTGATTCCTGTGGGATTCCCTTGGCTACCTCACTGCTTGTGAATTCAAAACTGGCGTCCCACATCCTGCTCTTTTCAATATTCAAGACGAGTGAATAGTGAATGAGCATGTCCATGGTAATATACCTAACAAAGCAAGTTGCAAAACTGGATTTTGAGAAATTCTGAGAAATCAAAGCAATACGTTGAGAGTATTTTGTCACGGCTCACACTTCAAAGTCCATCAGGAAAGATTCTTCTCTGGTTTGGAACTCTATATGACTAATCTTCGAGTGGTCTTGGAGACTCCTTTTTGGACTTGTGATAAATCCCTTCTTATGATTTTCTCTCCCAAAGACATGAAACCATTTGGTTTTCAAAATTAGAAAAGGAAATCCTAAAAAACCACTGTGCACTACATTTCAGATTACCACCATGCTGCCACATATATCTGTGCGTGTCCTCATGTTCCTTCCAAGAAACATATAGAAGCTAATCTTGATGATTGGTCAAATCATTCTTGTGAGCTTTTGTTAATAAAATTGGCTTCCTCACAATAGAAATTTTTTGCATCTCAATACTGTGGGAGGACTATGAGCCACTTATATCCGTGAACAAACACTCTCCATGTCAAGCATGTTATTGAAACCCTAGATCCTAAGATATGGAAGGTCCTTATGGACATGAAGCTGTAATGGCAATTAGCTTGAAAGGATCTTCAGCTCCCTTCACACCTAACAAAACCAAAGTCGGAGGCTCAAACTTGGAGTTGGTTCAAAAATAACATTTTTTAAGTGCACAAAAATTAAGTTTATCCATTTGGCGGTAAAGACAAATCCTACAGATGTACTTTTGCTTGATACATTAAGACCCTTAATCAGATATCAGATATATAAAATTTCATACAATATACCCACCATAGAAGCACCTTGAGCTGAGGGTTGCATATAATATGTCCACAATTAAAGTGCTCCCAAATCAACCTGCAAGTTTGGAGAAAACGCTTGAAAACCCTCTTTTTTTGAAGGAAATGAATATGAAAGGTTTCTCCTGCCCTGTCCACACTTTAGTGGTCACCTCTTATATGATACAATTATAGTAGTTTGCCATTTGTGGGATGCATAGTAGCCTGAAGAATCAACCCATTTCATGAAAGAGTTTGCAACTCTGCTATATGTCAATAACCATATATCATAGGGAAATTTAACCTTAAACATTGTGTCTAATATATATTATGATGACAATGTGGTACCAAAAGAAACCATCTTCTGCAGTCATGGCGAACTGAACCATAACATGGTTATCACACATTCCCTAGAGCAGTGGAAGGATGGATCATGGATGATATCTACTGGCATCCATTGATACTTCAAGTAGTCTAGCTTGAGCAAGCAGCAGCAATAGTATGCCAGGCTGCACATAAGGAAAATATGTAACAGCAGCATAAGGTTAATTATCTGAGACTAAGCCAAAGGTTGAATAACGGCGGAGGTTCAAAACCCAAGACTGTTTGCAACGAACACAAACAATTTTACTGAAACTTAATTGTAATTTTGACCTCCAAGGTTTCAGTCCAGAATTTTAAGTTTCAGTAGTTAGAGCACAAAACTTCTTAAAGGCCTCATCAACTCGCCCATGGGAGAAATACACAGACACATGAAATTATGCAGGGGAAGAAATATGAGTCATTCAACTTTTCAACCTAAGACCAGAAATGGAAAGGAAGGTAGGTATCAATCCATTCAAACCCTTTAAGAACACAATTATTTACCTCTGCAAGCTTGTAAAAATAGCAAGAGGACTCTTACCTCATCCACTGCCCATAAAAAACAAGGCTCTCTGCTCTCTAATTGACCATCATCCCAGTCAAGCCAGTCGTGCCCCATGCCCATCCGTAATCAGTCAATTTTGGAGCAGTCCTTGGCTACTCGACCATCCATCAGTTCCTTCAAAGAGAAGGGTTCATAGGGAAGCGATACCCCCTAAGCGCTTAATTCCTCAAGTGATGGCGGGTCTATTTAGTCAGGTGTATAGGTTAGTAACACGAAAGCAAACGTTCAATAGAGTAGTGAATGACTATCAATCCTTGCCTCGCCTACTGTCATCTACAGAAACCCTAGGGATAGAAGCAGAGGATGTTCAACTAGTGGACTATAGCGAGGGTCCCTTGGAGAAACAAAAGGTGTTTGAATATAGGGGGTCTAATTGCTCTAGGAAGGTCCCTGTTCATGAGCCAAGGGTGTATTCCCCTCTTCTTCAGAGGGTAATTTTAATATTTTGCACAAAACAAAATTTTGGATAACAGATACAAAGTGACTCCCCACGTCATATCTGCATAGAAACCCTGAGAATTTTGGAGTGGGAGTCACTCCAGAGGTAGATTTTTGCATTGAATCAATTCAAATGCTAAATCCTGATTAACACAGCCATGACCAGCACTGAAGACTATAATGGGGAAATAACAATTCCATGACAAATGATGGTCTACTATTTGTTAATGGCACACTTAAGGGACTCAAAACTCTAGTTAAGCCAAAAAGAGTTTTTTATCCGCTAGACTTCGCTCCTAAATTAAGTATGCTCAGACTCTTTTAGGGACCTACTCACTGAGGAGAGCTTCGCCTTGGCATACCCTCCATTAATCCTACCCATCCCTTTAATATTGAGATTCCAGGATAAGAGTGACTCGCTAGTATATTTACTTTGACGAGCTTGGGGGAAACCTATACTTTCTCCTTACAACCCGTGCAAAGTCACAGTAGTATTCACCCTTTTTTTTAGGTTGCGGACTATCCAAACCCTTTACCTTATACTAGCGACAAGAGGCAAAGATGTTTTGCGAAATTTTACAGTACTAAAAATTTACTCACTAAAAATTTAATTATCCCAGGGTCCCCATTAACACCAGTTGAAGGATCTTTATTCCCAGCATCCTCAGTTGACCGGTTGAAATGAATTATTTGAATCATCAGTTGAAGCGTGGAACCAACATCAATTGAATAAGGAGCTGCCCGAGCAGCTGCATACCCAATAGCACCAAGCCAAATTGTTCTACGTTACCTTTTATTGATTCCATTTGATCAGGAAGGTGATGATTCTATGTGTTTCACCAGTTCGACGTTGACAGGAGCTATTCTATTTGCATTAACATTTTATAATACACCATGCCCAGGAGGTAGTAGGCATTTGTGTTTACTCACTAAAAATTTAATTCTCCAAAATCATGATGGATGGAAACTCTCTGGTGAGGGGCCAGATAGGGTTTTTATCCAACATTCACTAAAAATTTATCAATTCACAGTACTTACCAGGGATTTTGTAAGCAAAGAAGGTGGTGTTGACGCCAGAGGTGCAGAATTCGCGACCTGCCTCTTCAAAAGTCTCCAGGTTCTCTCCAATACTGCCTTATCCATGGCAGCTATGGCAATTGAATAGAGAAATTGTGAAATCAACCGTGGTTAATATCGATCCCAAACTCCTCAACGGTATGACCAATATCCATATCCAAAACCCACCAAACCCTCCAATGTTTGGCGCGAACGGTTAGGCCATTTGACAAGAAGTAGCAGGTTGAGCAGCAATCCAAATTGTCGGAATTGAAGGATGGTAAGGAAAATCGGAATGCCCTTGTTGTTGTAGAGGTTGGGTCAAGACCGTTCGACCTACCATGAAAATAAAATATTTGTGTGTTTTCATATATATATATATATATATATATATATATTTTATTATTTAATTTGGATAATGGTTTTTAAATCCAATGTTTGGCGCGAACCCTCCAATGTTTGGCGCGAACGGTTAGGCCATTTGACAAGAAGTAGCAGGTTGAGCAGCAATCCAAATTGTCGAAA
>LPNX010484804.1:1104257-1195222 GCA_001517045.1 Pseudotsuga menziesii | reverse complement strand
TCTTCAGGCAAAAGAGTTGGAAGTAAATACACAGTATTACATTGAATTACTGGCAAAAGGAATTGGCAAAACACAAGAAGAGATTGCAAAGGATATTCAAGGATCAAGATACTTTTTCCCATAGGAAGCAATTGATTATGGTATCGCTGATAAGATCCTCCCAAAACAGGGTTTGGTCATGGAGAAAAGGGTAAGCATTAACCATTTTTAATTCATTTATATTAAATGTCTTGCCTTAAAATTTAACCTAGGTTTGCAGGATTGTTGCTGAACATATTCTACACTTCCTTCTCATTATGTTCTTTTCTTTGATTCTACATTGATAAATCTTTTCATTTTGTTTAATGACTTGCAGAACTATGATGAGATGCTTGCTCAATCAAAAGCTGCACGGATGAAATCTGGCAAGGCTGGTCCACTGGCTGCTCCAGCAGGCAGGCCCTAGGTATAGATCATTGATGAGTTACATTTTCCAGTTGGCATGAGTTGTTCAGAGATTGCTACAGCTATCATTGTTGGAAGAATTTGTAGAACCTGAAAGATGTATCTTAATACAACCCTTATCAATCTATGTTATTTTCTAGCATGCATACAGTGCTTTGTATATTGTCAAAATTGCAATGAGCTTCTGGACAGGTTGTAAACAAACATTCAAGGCAGTAGGATTAAATGCCTAATGAAAGTAAGCACTCTAGAAAATATAAATCATGTATTTCATTGATCTTCTCTGCGTCTGTGATCTGTTGCTTATATTGTCATATTTTCCGTAATTATACATCTTGTTTGTGTGTTTTGGATTTTACTGCATAAAAGATTTTAAGCCCTACATTTTATGTGAACTCTTCAGCCATCATCAGCGAAACCAACTGTAAGATAGAAAGCAGTGTTGAGTGGGCTTGGGAAACCAACTGTAAAATACCAAAATGGTGCTTGGATAAAAAGTCCGTGATGGAAAGAAGCAGTTATAAATGGTGTAAGTTTCATTTTTGAACCCTTCTTGGGGAAAACACACTACTGTTTGAGATTGGTACAAATAAACCCTCTCTTATTTGTTTTGACATCATGTGATACATTTTAATTCCTAATAAAGTGATTTTCCTAAGGGCGCCTATCAAGTGTCACCCTTTCTTGTGTTTAGTTTTTTTTTCCTTAGGTAGAAATATAAAGGGGCATAAAAAATGTAAATGAAAAAATGGATACATGCAATATATAGGGAAAATAGGGGTTTTTTAAAATCGGCAAGGCATATTGGGAGGGGGTTAAAAAAAATGATTTTGGGAGGTATTTTCCAATATTTTTTGAAAATAGGGGTATTGTTTCATATGCCACGAACAAACGTGCTATGGCATGGTTTCACTAAGTGAAGACCCCGTGGTAACAGCAGTACACCTCCTTCACCGGTAGATAGAGGATCTACAAGTAGCAGTGGGAAGGTTGCATGCACCAATATACAAAATACACCCCACATATATACCAGACCTTCCAACAGGCCGACTATGCCTCACTTCTTGGCAGATGTAGTAGGAGGTCCAGTCATGCAGGTAGATCCTAGCGAACCCTTTAGGGCTTATTTGCAAGAATACAGGGACTTAGGGGATGAGTTTCATGAATCCATGTCTTTTTCAGATTTTTTCAACATGAAGAGTAGGAACAGGCCTAGGAATTTCAACAAGGGATTCAATGATAACTATGATTTGCAAAAAACCTTGGGCAGGTTGACTATCCCAAACTTTGATGGGACTCATGGAGGTTCAACGAGGATATGGGTTCAAAAGTTGGATACCTACTTCCAACTCAATCCCATGACAGAGATAGATGCCATTAAATTGGCTACACTCCACCTGGATGGAGAGGCTCATGAGTGGTAGTACCATGGATTAGTGACATTGGGTCATAACACTATTCACTCCTATGGTGATTTCACTCAGAAACTCATGGAGAGGTTCGACACAAAGGATCCAAAGATACATTTCAGAGAGTTGGGTCAACTCAAATAGACAGGTAGCACAGAATCCTTCATCTCATAATTCCATAGGATAGAAGTCATGGTAACAGATGTGTCAGAGGGTAGGTTGACGATGTTGTTCACTGAGGCCCTAACAGAGCCACTATGAGGATGGGTGAAGGCCTGCAAACCCCCCACTCTAAAGGATGCCATTAGTAAAGCCATAGATCTCCAATATTCAGTTCTAGAGAACAGGTTCCCTCTCAAAACCAACTTTCCAGTTAGGGACAAGGACAAGAAACCTTTCCAGCAAGATTTTCCCAAGAAAACATGGTTAGATGAGGACACTGGGGAAATATTTGAGGCAAAAGAAATTATGTTTTACTTGTCAGGAACCATGGGTGCCAGGACACAAGTGTGTAGGGAAGGAAAAGGCTCACTGCATCGAAGTGTATTCGGATAGTGACGGGGAGGACTATGAACAAGAGGCAACAGAAGAACTACAGGCAGCAGAGGAAGAATCACTCCAAGGTGATACACCAAAGGGATTCATTGCTATGTTATCTGGAGTATCGAGATTCCATACTCTCAGGGTTAGAGGAGTAGTATAGGGCCACAAAGTGGGAATATTGATTAATGGGGGAGAAACCAACAATTTCATTGAAAAATCTTGGGTAGCCAAGAGGGGTATTCAGACATAGAAGTTTGAAGGATTTACTATAGCGATATCCAGGAACTCCAGCATGGAGTGCAACTATTGGATTCCAAAATTGAATGTCACATTAGGTAACTACCAGATGACATATTTATTTTATGTAGTAGATGTGGTAGATACTCATGTAGTATTAGGTTTTCAATGGCTTTATTCAATAGGGAAATATACTACAGACTACCAAGCAATGGAAATGGAATTCTAGGGGCCAGAAGGAAAACGGGTAGTTTTGAGGGGCATGAACACTTATCTCTTAAAACCGGTCTCTTCACAAGTAATGGAGGCAGTACTCAGACATGATGACATAGAATGGGCTACATAATGTTATGTCACCCTTAGGAAACCCCTAAAGAAAAGCACACAACACCCAAGTGATATTCAAGCCTTATTACAGAATCACGAAAAGGTATTTCAGGACCTTCCAGCAGGTAGACCACCAGACAGGGGCTTTGAACACATAATTGAGCTAGAGGAGGGGACATAGGAAGTCATCACCACTCCTTATCGGCATCCCAAAAGATACAAGGATGAGATCGAGAAGACGATCAAAGAATTTATGGAGCTTGGATACATTCGTCCTAGTTCTAGCCTGTTGGAGTAGGGTCCCGCAGCTACAGAAGAAGATGCTAGTTTTGGTGGAGAGATAAGTTTTGGTGGAAAGAAGATAAGATGGAGCTACGACGCCATAGCACGGTTCCAGCTGCAGAGCAGAGCCGGAAACCATGACTTTTTGAGATACGAAAGTCAAAGAAAGGCAACGGTACCTTAGCGGCCGAGAAGGGAGAGCTCACCCACTGCATTGAAGGCAGCGGCGGAGGACAGGAGAGCTCAGCGACCCTCATAAAGAAGAAGGAGCAACGAGGCTCAAGCATTGAAGATGAAGGACAGAAGGCGAAGCGGTGCATAGTACCCATGATCAGTTTCGGGAAGCATGGAAGACTACAGAGAGTTGTGGTGTGACGGGAAGCAGCTACCTCAAGGACAGAGAGGACCGACTGTCACTAATTAGGGTTTGGGTTACTGTTGGGATAGGCCCACAGTGTTGTAATGGCATGACCTTCGGGCTGCCTATATAAGAATATATTTTGTATTGTAAAGGGTTAGCTGGTCAGTTAGTTATCCAGTTGGTTAGATAGAGAGATAGTCGCGATCGAAATAGGAAATAAGGATAAGTAGACTGTTGTAAAAGCCGAGCTCTGGTTCTGGTTCTAGCGGTAGCAATCTTACTAAAACCAATAGCTGGCTTGTAGAGCATGCATGTAACGATCCACAGGGATCGAATGAGAGGGAAGAGTATGTTGTAAGAGAGACAGCATAAAGGTAGAGAAGAAAGATCTAAGAGAGAATATCTTGAGCTGCATTTGAGGTGCAGCAGAACTGTGTTTTCCTTCCCTTAAGCTATAATAGAGAAGCACAGTTTTGTGGACGTAACTCCCATCCTGGGGGCGAACCACATTAAAATCTCGTGTTCTGTGATTGATTTGCATATTGTGTTTATTTGCTGCATCTATCCGATTATGTTATGCAATTTGCTTACAGTTGATGTATGAATGAGTTGTTTAGTTACAGCACTACAGGAAGATATATACAAGTGAAATCCTTGGCACGTCGTATAAGGCCTACTTATGCTTTCCTTAGATAGTTAATTAATCACAATAATACAGTTTGGGTATCAGGTCTTGCGCATCGACATGAACAACGCTAAGTGCGCTAAGCCGCGGTCGGAGGGTATCGCAAGAAGGCGATACTGCACCGGTAGAGGAGCTGCGGTGCGACTCCGTGGGTTGAGGACTTAGCATTGGACAGGAGTTTCGTGTCACATGATGCGCGGCGATGCGGTGAGATTGGGACTATTTTGAGAAGGAAGTAGTCGTGTGAAGAGATAAGAACCCACGCGACGCGCGCAAGGGTAGAGACGCTGCGGCTAGAAGAGCTGCGCGACGACGGGATTGCGCGGCGCGAGCAAGAGGTTGCGCGACGCACAGACACAGAGGGAGATCCTGCAGCCAGAAGAACTGCGAGCCACCAGTAGGACTGCCACAGAACCTGGTCCAAGACGCTTGAGTCCTTGGCCAACCCATTAGATTCACTTCAGGTGAGACTTCAGGCCACCTTGCGGTCTGTCGCCGAAAGGGCCAGTGAGTTAGGGGTGTTGTTGGTTGATAATAGTAAACCCGGGCCTACCCATGCAATCAACAAATGGTTCCGTTGTCGGTTTAAACGACTGGGAGTTAATGTTCTGTTGGCATCCTACCAGAGAAGAGTTTCACCAATGGCTGGATTCAGACTTAAGGGAGTTCGCCAAGAAAGAGAATCGGAGTCCTAGACTAAGCACAGAAGCCTGGTTAGAAAAGCATATCGCTTCAGACATACACGCTATATTTTTTGCAACCTACGGAAACGAGCTTTTCGACTGGTTATCCAAGTTGACAGATAGGAACACATTCAAGAAGAAAAGAAACAATGTCTGGAGATCGGAGCTAATCCAAACCGTACAGAACCTCGACAATCCGATTACGAGAGCAGTGAACTTCTGGCTGACAAGTGTGCAAGAAGGCTTTGTTACAGAATTTGCAGTTGACTAGAGAAAGAGCTTCAGCACAGCTGAATGATACTTCTTCAGAGGATATCGTGGTAAGTACCTAAGATCTCTAAACTTGTCCCTTAAGATGCTGCTATATGAAAAAGGAACAATGGATCTAGTTTCAGATGAATAAGTAAAGATAGTAATGTCACAAGAGTTTGAAAGTGATTTTGATGACATTGGACGAACACATAGTGGAAAGAAGTATAAAGTAGATTTTAGCTCTCCTGTATTTGAAGACAGTTCAGATAGTATTAGACAACAGAATCCTAGTACCACAGACGAACCAGAGGGGGGTATCCCTTACCACCCCTACACCCCACAGAAACAGACAGGGACTCAGAATAACCCCATAGGTACTCCATCTAGTAGCTCACCGCCAGTACCTACTCCTGCTACATCACCTTCACCTACACCGCTGAGTGGTAGTAACCTAGTCAGTCAGAACCCACCACAGAGGAATAGAATGGGAGATGACATGAAGCTACCTATTTTTAAAGGTACAGGAGCAGAAGACCCGGAACAGCATTAGTTCCTATGTGAAGCCATGTGGACCATTAAAACAATCAACAATGATAACCTTAAACTTGTACAGTTGGTCACTACACTCAGAGACAAAGCCTTGACATGGTACATAAAGTATACTACATTACCCAAGACACTTGCCCAAGTTAAGAACGCCATGATCAAAGAGTTTAAGAAACCTAAGTCTAAATCGCAGTGTATAATAGAGCTCAAGGATATTAAGCAGCTTCCATCAGAATCAGTATGGGACTTTGATTAGAAATTCAAAGCCCCGATAGACCAAGTAAGCTTTTACTTTGCGCCGGAACAGCATAAGGAATGGTTTATTGCAGCGCTGCTCCCTCACATCAGACTGCCACTAATGCAGTAGAAACTCACTACTCAAGATGAAGCGCTAGAGATGGAAATGAAACTGGAGGCTTCACCTCTAGCAGAGACTACCACAGGCATGACAACCCTACAGAACCAGCTAGCCAACCTCACGTTACAGATACACGAACTTAAGAAAGGGAAAGAGTTTATGCAAGACATATGGTGCATAAAGTGTAGAGCACAGGGTCATACCAAAGACAACTGTCCAGTCTTCACAGAATATTTAGCATCAGGGGCTCCTAACCCCTTACCAAGAACACAAGGGCCATGGTGTGAAATATGTAAAACACAAGTACATCCACCTCAGCAATGCCCTTTGCTTTAGAAGTATGTACAGACACCTAAGAACCTATACTGTGTCTTCTACAAATCCGTCGGGCATGATGAACAGGACTGTCGAGCTTATGATCTCATGTTAGATAGAAAACATGATGTGTACAGAGTCCAATCAGAAACACTGGGTCCAGTAGCAGGACCACAGCCGGATCAGGCTTACGGAGGCCGTGTAGGAGGATTCAGAGGACGAGGCCGAGGAGGAGGCTTTGCACGTGGAGAAGGCTTTGTACGAGGAGGGGGTTTTGGCCAAGGTCGTGGGCCAATCACTTGTTATAATTGCAGAGTTGTAGGACACTACGCTAGGGACTGTCAGAACCCCACTACTACTTGTAATTACTGCAAATCTTATGTCCATACCATAGAAGAGTGTCCTATCCTAATAGCTAAGATCAAAGACGCTAAGCCAGCAGTACATCAGAACATCCAGCTTATTGTTGCTGAGCAGGCAGAGCCAGAACCGAGAGTCAATATTGTGACTCGTAGCAGTGCTTCCACTAGTGGAACATCGCAGGAGACTGGAAAGAACACAAGTCAGGAGTGGGTACGCAGAGCTCCTGGTAAAGCAACAGCACTCGACCTACAGAAGAATAAAGAGACATTTCATGAAGCTAAGGCTTCCTTCAATGAACCTACACAACCAGTATCACAGGTACCGTCGTCTAGGGGCGTACCATAGCAAGCACCTTGTAGCGATATCCCAAAACAGATACCACAAAACACCACATCGGGAAGATGCGACGAGGATGAATCGACAGAAAGTATACAATCCTTCTTGCACAGTTGTTTGAAGCTCTTGAGAAATGAAAAAGCTATCGGAGAGCTACAGCGCATCATAGATCAGTGTCAGCAACCTTCTCTATTGGGCAGTGCACACCGCGTTGTTCATAATATTACAGGACACACAAGGACCGGAAGGGAGATGAAACTCACAGCACAAATTGGAGAGTTTGAAATGGACGAAGTTGTCTTAGATCTGGGATCCGAGGTGAATGTGCTAACTAAGCAGACATGGGAACAGATGGGTAGCCCTCAGTTAGCCATATCACCTATCCACCTGAGATTAGCTAATCAGCAGCGAGTATCACCACTGGGTCAACTACCACAGGTGCCAGTTGACATTGATGGAGTTCATACTTTTGCGGACTTCGAGGTTATAGAAATCATTGGCGACAGTCGACCATATCCAGCACTATTAAGTATTGATTGGGCAATTGGTAGCAAGGCTATCATTGACCTAAAGACAAGACAAATGACCTTTGAGGATGCGCAGATCCGGGTCATCGCACCGCTGGATCCTTACCAAGGTCCTAGGTATATTGAACCCTTAAGAGCAGAGGAGGAAGCACATAACATGGATAGCCTTTACTAGATGACGGCGAACCAGAACGACTACATCAACCCAACCGCAGAAGGGAACATTAGTTGGCGATACGACAGCTCATGCACATCGGATTCTGATGTCGGCCTAGAGAACTGGCAGAATAGACTTTACGAAGTCTCAGCCCGTAGATGTGCGTTTATGAGTAAATCACTGCGATGGATTGGGGCGGAGACCACTGAGATTCCATCATACAATGGACTGACAGATATCCAGGACTTCCTTGAGTAGTTTGAGCAACAGATGCCTTACGAATAGAGAATCACAGCTATGGACCTTGCAGCACGGGCCACACCTGCACGATGGTGGTACGCACATAAAGAAAATATCGCATCATGGGATGATATTAAAAGATTGATGGCGATCAGATTTTCGGTCAACAAAGAGTATGTTCAGCAGAAGTACACAGGAGAAACTGATCCTAGAGCACACATTCATACATGCGAACAGAGCTGGTCGGACATTCCAGAGGATGAATGGGTACACAGATTCATTCACACATTGGACACAGCTCCAAGGAACTGGTACACAGAGACTGAATTACGAAAAGGGACGACTACATGGTCACTTATGACAGACAGTTTCCTGCTCACCGTTGCGTTTGAATAAGAACATCCAAGTGTTTCTCAGGCCCTAGACATAATCAAGACCAAGATATTTGAGGATTGCACCATCTCAGTGCCAGCCCAACCTGAGTGGACTATCCAACTAGAAGAGGCGTTGGAATGCTATAATTTTACATCAGAACCAGAGGAGGGGGAGGAGGACCCTCGTAACACCAACATTCAGGAGTCAGAAGGAACTCGTGATGTTGGAGGACCATAGCTAGAGACTCCAGCAATCACTGAGCCCATCAAGATTAAAAAGGTCAATATTGGCACAGATGCAGAACCTAAGTTTGCCTCTATTGGAGACTATTGGAACGATGAAACAGTCGGACAGATTGCAGATTTGTTACATGACTATCAGGACCTATTTCCCACCAAGTTCACGGAGATGAAGGGAATAGTCGGAGACCTGGGAGTTATGAGGATACCATTGAAAGAGGATGCTAGACCAGTTAAGAAGCGCCCATATCGATTAAACCCACGTTACAAAGAAAAAGTCAAGGACGAGATCGATAAGATGCTAGCAGCAGGAATCATTGAACCCGTAGAAGAAAGAAAATGGGTTAGCCCCATGGTCGTCCAAGAGAAGAAAACAAAAGGGGACATCAGAATCTGTGTCGATCTGCGAAAACTCAACGATGCATCACTTCATGATCCATTTTCGACACCGTTCACTGATGAGGTATTAGACAACGTGGGAGGACAGGAGGTCTACTCCTTCACTGATGGATTTTCAGGCTACCACCAGATCAGAATACATCCAGAAGATCGATCTAAGACCACCTTTGCAACAGAATGGGGCTCGTTCCAGTATACGGTAATGCCCTTTGGTCTTAAGAATGCACCAGCTATATTTTCTAGAGTAGTAGTTGCTGTATTTAAAGAATACATCCATAAATTCTTAGAAGTATATTTTGATGATTGGACTGTATTTGGACTAATCGATAAGCATATAGGAGACTTAAGATTGATGTTAGAGAAATGTAGGAAGTACCAGATTTCTCTAAACTTGAAAAAATGTATATTCTGTGCACCATTTGGTATCTTGTTGGGTCACATTGTTTGCAGACAAGGCTTGATGGTAGATCCCGCGAAGATCGCCATCATTAAAAATCTTCTAGTACCCAACTCAGTCAAGCAACTCAGGACAGTACTTGGTCATACCGGGTACTATAGAAAGTTCATCAAGGGCTACGCAAAGATTACAGCACCAATGGAGAAATTGCTGAAGAAGGATGTAAAATTCCTATGGAATGAGGAATGTCAGCAGAGCCTAGACATACTTAAAGAAAAGATGGTTACAACACCCATCCTAGTGTTTCCAGACTGGACTAAGCCATTTCATGTACACGTGGATGCATCTGGCATCGCACTAGGAGTCGTCTTGACACAGCCAGGAGAAGGGGATCTTGACCATCCCATCGCATATTCCAGCAGAAAGCTATCGACAGCAGAAAAGAACTACACCACAACAGAAAGAGAAGGCTTAGCTATGGTGTATGCGCTGCAGAAGTTCAGGCACTACCTATTGGGCACCTCATTTAAAATGTTTACTGACCATTCTGCATTGAAGTACCTAGTCAATAAACCAGTGTTAGGGGGGAGAATCTGCAGATGGTTACTCCTCTTCCAGGAGTATGATTTTGAAATCATTGTGAAACTAGGAAGACTGAATGCTAGACCAGATCATCTGTCGCGTATAGACTCAAGGGAAGAGCCCAGTAACCTAGATGACAACCTACCAGATGCACCATTGTTCTCTATCCAGATCGCAGATGACTACTATACCGACATCATTCAATTCCTCACTATAGGAGTAGCACCTAATGAGTTTACTAAGCAGCAAAAGAAACAGTTGGTTGTTAAGGCAACAGACTTCACCCTCATTGCAGGATGCCTATACAAGTTAGGCTCGGATGAAGTTCTACGCAGATGTGTAATGCCGCATGAAAAAGACGTTATTATCAGAGAGGCACATTCAGGAACCGCAGGAGGTCATTTCGCTGGAAAGCCAACTGCGCAGAAAATCCTGGAGGCAGGATTATGGTGGCCTACGTTGCATAAAGACGCCAAGGACTTTTGCAGATGCTGCGATATCTGCCAAAGGGTGGGAAAACCCTCTCGACGAGATGAAATGCCGCTGCGACCGCAGGTCACGTTGCGCGCATTTGACAAATGGGCTATAGATTTTGTGGGTCCTATCAACCCACCAGGGAAGCGCACGGGAGCGAGATATATTATCACTGGAACAGAGTACCTCACCAGATGGGCAGAGGCCAAAGCAGTAAGAAATTGTGATGCTGCTACAGCTGCATAGTTCCTGTTTGAAAATATCATTAGTAGATTTGGATGCCCAGTAATTTTGATGAGTGATCAAGGCACACATTTCTTGAACAACACTATTGAGGCATTGACAGAAGAATTCCAGATTAAGCACTATAAGAGCACTCCCTACCATCCACATGCTAATGGTACGGTGGAGGCCTTCAATAAGATTCTAGAAAATTCTCTTACTAAGATCTGCAATAACCAAAGGAATGACTGGGATCTCAGAGTTAACGCTGTATTATGGGCATACAGAACCACATGCAAGAAACTTATGGGACACACACCTTTCAGCTTGGTATATGGACAGGAGGCTGTTATGCCTATGGAGTATATTCTTCCCAGCTTAAGAATCGCTCAGATTACCGAGATGACTGACACAGATACATTCGAGGAAAGGTTGGCACAGTTGCTCACCTTAGAAGAAGACAGATTCATCGTCGGATTCCATCAGAAAGTACAGAAAGCACGAGAAAAATCTTGGCATGACAGACACATTAAGAGTAAGACTTTCCAGATCGGAGACCTAGTGCTCCTCTATGACAACAGATTCATTAAGTTTCCAAGGAAGTTCAAGACACATTGGCTGGGGCCATATCAGATACAGCAAGTTACAGAGGGAGGTGTCGTTCAGCTTAGCCAGTTGAATGGGGAGCTTCTTCCCACATGGATCAATGGCAGTAGGCTTAAGCTCTATAGTGATAGCCACCTCGCCTCTCAACCCTAGCTTAAATCAGTTTATGACCGTGCAGATGTCCAATGTAGTTGAAAGGAGGCATCGCACCGAGAACGAGTCTACACTAAAATAAAAAATAAAAAAAAAATTTACGTTGTTTGTTTGCGCAGGTGATGCAGAGTTTCATCACAACAGTGCGATGTTTCCCCCTGCCACGTACCCAGTTGCAACCGACAATGGGCTAGTCAAGTCACTATCTGACAGGAAGTTAATGAAGAAATGATCGGTATCCCCTACCGTAGATTTGGCAACAGTATAATAAATTTTTCCAGATTTGGTAAATCTCTGACAACACCGGTGCCTGGATATGCACGCTTTGAGGGACATGTGATCAGATCTCAGCAATTATGGCGGATCAGAATGACGGGTAGGGTCTCGTCCAAGTAATCATGCTGACCAATAGGGTTGACCCAGGAGGACCATTGCATCCGGTAGTATGCCTTCGGCATAAAAGCAGACATCCCTCAAGAAGGAAGGGTACAGTTGCCAAATCTCGAGAGCTATACAGGCCAGTGCTAAGTGTCCCCTGTGCAGAGCCAATTAAGTTCCAGAGTACAGTGACTTCCAGAGCTCGAAGCCACTGCACGCCCAGAGTATTCAGCCAAGTGGATTCTGACTGAGGCCGAACCTATAGAAGTGAAGTTTGGAAAGAACGTACTGGCCGTGCGTTCGCCATGACGACGCCACCCAAGGTTGTGAAATTAGAGACATCACAGGGCAGACAGCTGCTAAGGATGAGGAATCACGCACCAGAAGTACAAGTTGCCACCAAAGTCTCTGCTAAGGAGAAGAAGAACGCCGAGCTGATCACTGAAGATAAGAAAGCAGAACAGAAGAATGAGAAGAAATCTCCTGTCAGAAAGAAAGTAAAACTCAGAAAAAGAAAGCAACGGGAGAAACTCGCTGACCTATCTGATCAGCTAAGAGAAACACGAAAGACTCCGAAGGTACTGAAATAGAAACCTGAGGGTCAGAGGCAGCATTTGGACCTGGAGCACTTCGAAGAGAAGAGAAGTGGAAGAGGACTGCAAACCCAGCGGAGGGGAGACTTCCAGAACGAGGACAAAGGCTTGTTCTTGGACCGGAGCTCATGGTTTGCTTCTCTTCCGTACACAAGGCTCCAGACTGAATGAAATGTTTGAGAAGGCTGGAAGATACAGATTTTCCTTGTGATAAAAGTTCTAACCCAGATAAAAAGGAAAGGATATCTGTGGAGCACTTCTCAAACACTAGAGTGTTCATAAAGGAGAAAGAGAGAAGAGAGAGAAACCATGACTATGGGCAGAAAGGATAAGAGAGCCCAGCGAACTAAGTTACCAAAATTGCAAGAGAACGTGCCGAGGTAATGAAGAACAAAGTCGAAGGACTTCGGCAAAAGTTGCAGAAGACTTCACAGGAGGCGAAGGAGAAGCTACAGAAGGAAAAACTACAACAGGAGAAGCATGTTCCAAGTGGCTCGAGGACGAGCCACAAGTAAGTGTTAGGGGACTGTTGGAGTAGGGTCCCGCAGCTACAGAAGAAGCTGCTAGTTTTGGTGGAGAGATAAGTTTTGGCGGAAAGAAGATAAGACGGAGCTACGACGTCATAGCACGGTTCCAGCTGCAGAGCAGAGCCGGAAACCATGACTTTTTGAGATACAAAAGTCAAAGAAAGGCAACGGTACCTGAGCAGCCAAGAAGGGAGAGCTCACCCACTGCATTGAAGGCAGCGGCGGAGGACAGGAGGGCTCAGTGACCCTCATAAAGAATAAGGAGCAATGAGGCTCAAGCATTGAAGACGAAGGACAGAAGGCGAAGCGGTGCATAGTACCCATGATCAGTGCCGGGAAGCATGGAAGACTGCAGAGAGCTGTGGTGTGACGGGAAGCGGCTACCTCAAGGACAGAGAGGACCGACTATCACTAATTAGGGTTTGGGTTACTGTTGGGACAGGCCCACAGTGTTGTAATGGCACGACCTTAGGGATGCCTATATAAGAATATATTTTGTATTGTAAAGGGTTAGCTGGTCAGTTAGTTAGCCAGTTGGTTAGATAGAGAGACAGTCGTGATCGAAATAGGCAATAAGGATAAGTAGACTGTTGTAAAATCTGAGCTCTGGTTCTGGTTCTAGTGGTAGAAATCTTACTAAAACCAGTAGCCGGCTTATAGAGCATGCATGTAACGATCCGCAGGGATCGACTGAGACGGAAGAGTATGTTGTAAGAGAGACAGCATAAAGGTAGAGAAGAAAGATCTAAGAGAGAAGATCTTGAGCTGCATTTGAGGTGCAGCAGAAATGTGTTTGCCTTCCCTTAAGCTATAATAGAGAAGCACATTTTTGTGGACGTAACTCCCATCCTGGGGGCAAACCACGTTAAAATCCCGTTTTGTGTGATTGATTTGCATATTGTGTTTATTTGCTGCATCTATCCGATTATGTTATGCAATTTGCTTACAGTTGATGTATGAATGAGTTGTTTAGTTACAACACTATAGGAAGATATATACAAGTGAAATCCTTGGCACGTCGTATAAGGCCTACTTATGCTTGCCTTAGATAGTTAATTAATCAGAGTAAGACAGTTTGGGTATCAGGTCTTGCACGTCAACACGAACAACACTAAGTGCGCTAAGCCGCGGTTGGAGGGTATCGCAAGAAGGCGATACCGCACCGGCAGAGGAGCTGTGGTGCACGACTCCGTGGGTTGAGGACTTAGCGTTGGACAGGAGTTTCGTGTCGCATGGTGTGCGGCGATGCGGTGAGATTGGGACTATTGTGAGAAGGAAGTAGTCGTGTGAAGAGAGAAGAACCCGCGCGACGCGCGCAAGGGTAGAGATGTTGCGGCTAGAAGAGCTGCACAACGACGGGATTGCGAGGCGCGAGCAAGAGGTTGCACGACACACAGACACAGAGGGAGATCCTGCAGCCAGAAGAGCTGCGAGCCACTAGTAGGACTACCACAGAACCTGGTCCAAGATGCTAGAGTCCTTGGCCAACCCATTAGATTCACTTCGGGTGAGACTTCAGGCCGCCTTGCGGTCTGTCGCCGAAAGGGCCAGTGAGTTAGGGGTGTTTTTGGTTGATAATAGTAAACCCGGGTCTGCCCATGCAATCAACATAGCCCCTTCGCATCATCAGTGGTCTTGGTCAAGAAGAAGGATGGTACACTGCGAATGTGCATCGATTATCGAGCACTCAACAAAAATACCATCAAAAATAGGTATCTCATCTCTAGGATTGATGAACTCATGGACGAGCTGCGGGGTGCCAAATACTTTCAAGGATTGATCTTCGCTTGGGGTACCATTAGATCCGAGTAAGGGATCAAGACATCTCTAAAATAGATTTATGTTGTCACTATGGTCACTATGAATTCCTCGTCATGCCTTTTGGACTTACCAATGCTCCATCCACTTTTCAGTCATGCACGAACCATACCTTTAGAGTCTAGTTACGTAAGTTTTTGCTAGTATTCTTTAATGACATCTTGATTTACAGCAAAATTTGGGAGGAACATCTGAAACACCTGGACGAAGTATTGAGCATTTTAGAAGAACACTTGCTTTATGCGAAAATGTCCAAGTGTGAATTTGGCATGAAGGAAATCTTGTATCTAGGGCACATAATCAGTGAAAAAGGAGTACAGGTTGACATGGAGAAAATACGAGCTATCAGGAATTGGCCTGCGCAAAAAATAGTCATAGAATTGAGAGGCTTCTTAGGCCTTTGCACTTATTGCCGAAGGTATGTCAAGGGGTTCTCCCAATTTGTCGCACCCCTTACAGACCTCACAAATAAGGGGGCATTCATCTGGACAGAATTAGCATAGAAAACTTTTGAGGAGATGAAAATCATTATGAGTTCTTGCCCAGTTTTAGCATTACCATACTTCTCACAACCGTTTGTAGTCAAATGTGATGCCTTAGGGGAAGGGCTACGAGAGCTGAAAACTGAAGAACTATGAGTGCCACTACTCCATATATGAGAAAGAAATTTTAGCCATCTTACATGCTCTCACGAAGTTCAGATAGTACCTGGTGGGCAGCAAGTTCAAAATCAAGACCGATCATAACAACCTCAAGTACTTCTTGGAGTAGAAGGAACTGAATGAGCTCCAACAGAATGGGTCAGCACAGTACAAGCCTACGATTTCGAGATAGAATACGTAAAGGGTAAGAAAAATATAGTAGCTGATGCATTATCCAGGTGACCCACTTCATTATCTCTCATGAGTATATTTACAGATTGGAGGGCTCTTCTCTTAGTAGAATACTCCAAAAATAAATTCGCTTGTGAATTATTGGATGGACAAATTCAGGATGATATGTACAAAAATTTTGATGACATCATCTACAAGAGTAGGATATACCTCGTCCCAGAATCAGCTTTAAGAAATAAAATCATACAGGCAACACATGACTCTCCACTATCAGGACATCAGGGTTTCTTGAAGACCTACAAGAAGATCCGAGAGAGGTTCTCATGGAAGGGCCTCAAGGGGGAGGTTATGCAGCACGTGCAAAAATGTAGCATATGTCAGCAGAACAAGATTGAACACATCCATCCAGCAGGGTTGCTTCAGCCACTACCAATTACAGAAATAAGTGGTAAAGTGTCTCCATGAACTTCATTACAGGATTTCCTAAGGTCCAAGAGAGATATTGTTTATATGTTGTGGTTGATCGACTGACCAAATTCGCACATTTATTTTCTATATCATCTGATTACTCTGCAGCCCATGTAGCTGATTTATTTTTTAGGGAGGTATTCAGGTTACACGGGTTACCTAAGACCATTATCAGTGATCGGGACAATAGATTCACAGGTGCCTTCTTGTAGGAGCTATTCAGATTAGTAGGGATCGAGCTTGCTACCAACACGAGTTATCATCACTAGAGTGATGGACAAATAGAGATTGTCAACAAGTGGATTGAAGGATATCTGAGGAACTATGTAACAGGGAAGCAGCGAACCTGGATTGAATGGCTACACTTAGGGGAGTACTACTACAATACTACCTACCACATGTCTATTAGGATGACACCTTTTAAGGTATTATATGGCTACGAGGCCTTGGACTATGCATATTTAGCATTCGGAGACAGCAGGGATCCTAAGGCAAAGGATTGGATACAGGACAGTCAGGATATTCTTAAAATCTTGAAAGAGAACTTACAGACATTCCAGAATCAACAAAAGTTGTATGTAGACAGACATAGGGTTGAGCGGAGCTTTGAAGTAGGAGATCTGGTATACTTAAGGTTCCAACCCTACAAACAGACTTCAATCAAGAAGAAGGGAGCGAAAAAGTTAAAACCTCGCTTCTACGGACCCTACAGAATAATCAAGAAGGTGGGAGAGGTGGCATATGAACTAGAAATGCCATAAGAGAGAAAAATTCACAATGTATTCCATGTGTCCAACCTAAAAAAGACCATTGGACAGCACATTGCTCCCTCAACAAAATTACCTCCTTTAGATGATGAGGGACTATTGATACTGGTTCCTGAACAGATCATACAGACTTGAGAAAGAAAACTCGGGAACAAGGTGATTAGAGAATACTTGGTCCAATGGAAAGAATTGCCTCCAAAGGATGCCAAATGGGAAGGAGAATAAGTATTGCAACATCCCAATTTATAGTTGCTTGAAGACAAGAAATCTCAAGTGGGGAGGACTATGATGTCCTATTCTACTTAGAATTGAGGACCAACCCGCTAACCTATGTGGTTCCTATGGGTTTGAGCGGGTACTGACAGTTAGGGAATCAACTGAAGACTAATGTCATCTACAGAAAATCTAGGGCATCAATAGTATATCACCATTGGGTCAAAGAGGGCCACTAGAGCCAAAGGCCACTGGCATGCATGTCATCTAAGCATTATTTAATGATGCATGCACTCGATTAAGTCTCCATGTGCATGCATGCAAGTCAACTGCAAATTAGAAGTTAAAGTGACCTAATTAGGTCAAAAATTAGGGTTTTTACAGTTGAAAGTTATAAAAGAAA
The DNA here is from genome assembly GCA_001517045.1 of Pseudotsuga menziesii. Lineage (NCBI taxonomy): Eukaryota > Viridiplantae > Streptophyta > Pinopsida > Pinales > Pinaceae > Pseudotsuga > Pseudotsuga menziesii. The sequence continues at coordinate 1,177,710 of LPNX010484804.1, read as the reverse complement.
GATAAAGTGGATGGATACTTTACTTTTAATTATTATATGATTTTGGAGCTCTTGAGTAGCAGCACAGCGTGCAGACATAGTAGTTGGGGTTGAAGATGACGTCTTCGATTAACAGGGTTTCAGCAGTGAGATATTTGCTATAGTCTCATCCAGGGTAAACCATCCAGGTTCACCATATTCTCTTCAATTTATTCATTCCTTTACAGTTATCCAGTATCCATCAGATTGTTTGCAAGGGAATGTGTGCAGCCGTAAGGGGCTTTTTATCTAGAAAACCCCAAATCATTCATTGGGTCCTCATATATCAGTTTACCTTCAGAACCCAGGTACCATTCTCATCATTGGTATCATACTCCAGTACCTGGTGATTATCAGATCCGGTCTTGCTCATCCGGAGTAGTTATCAGCATTTTCGGGATTAGGGGGCCATGAGCAGCTAAACATCGAGATCAATTCGCTAGCCTTCCGAGAGACCTCAGAACTTCTGCATGTGTCTCGCATCCTCTCTGGCACTGGAAGACTACCACTCCTGCAAATTCTTAGCTTCAACGAGTACCTCCTTCACTGAAAACGTCACCCGTAGTTGATCTTGGGTACGTGCTACTAGGGTATCACCGGAGGCAGAAAGTACCAGTTCATCTCCAGATCGGCTCTTGATGCATGCACATTCTCTCATGAGCATTTCAGCCAGCTTATCGGTGGTAAGTGTTACATTCTATCCTACAAACCCTAACCCTAATTCCAGCTATAAAATAGGGAAATTTTGCATGGCAGTTTGCATTCCCAGCTATTTCAATAACTTTGCATAGAATTAGAAAATATCAGTATTTGGGATATTACATAATCCGACAACTTTTGAAATATTTCACCCAATATCTCTTTGCAATGCTTCTTATAAAATCATTTCTAAACTTTTAGCTAATCGAATCAAACCTTTGCTAGGAAATTTCATCTCCGCACTTCAAGGTGGGTTTGTCAAAGGGAGACACATCTTGGATAATGTGATCCAAGTTCAGGAAGCCATGCGATCTATCTTTCAAAGATAGGAGAAAGGCATGCTAATCAAACTTGATATGGCAAATGCTTTTGGCAAGGTAACATTGTCCTTCCTTTGTAAAGTTCTTCGCTCATTTGGGTTTAGCTCAACATTTGTAAATTTGATAAAAGATTGTAAAGATAAACCTTGGATATCTCCTTTAATAAATGCAATACTGGCAAATTTTTTTCAAGCAACTAGAGGTCTTCGTCAGGGTTTCTCGCTCTCGTCATTCCTGTATATTCTAATTGTTGAATCTCTGAGCAAAAAATTATCCATAGAAAAAGAAGCAAGGATTACTTCGGGAATTAATTCTGCAAGAGGGGTAGACTCTATCAACCATTCTTTTTTTGCGGATTATTCTCTCCTTTTCAGAGGGGCCTCTCTCAAGATGGAAATAGTTTTTAAAGGAGTTCTGTAAAAATTTTGTCTCATTTCAGGTGCTCTGATTAACAATAGAAAGACTCCAATGTATGGTTGGAATACTGATCATTCAACTATCTCGAATATAGCAAATATTTTAGAATTTTCTGGATATGACATTTGGGATCATATCAAATATCTGGGTCTTCCTTTAAACTTAAGACAAAAAAAACCTTCTCTTTTCCTGGAAGTAATTAGTAAGATAAAAGCAAAAATTGCTTCTTGGGGTGGACATTGGCTCACGATGGCAAGGAAGCTTATAATGATCAATTCAATTCTAGCAGCTCTTCCAATATATCAATCTTCTCTTCTCCTAGCTCCAAAAATAATTATGGATGACATCTCCAAACTTATTTGAGATTTCCTATGGAGTGGTGGCAAAGAAAATCAGAATATACTGCATTTAGTTAACTGGGACATAGTCAAAAGACCTGTGTTAGAAGGTGGCCTGCAAATCAGAGGTTCACATTTGACAAATCTTGCTATGGGAGGAAAAAATTTGTGGCAACTTTTCCCCGACTGTAAACATCCAGTCAGTCAAGTATTATGGAAAAAATACCTCTTGGGAGGAACTTTGAAAAACCTTCACGCAGTAAACATTCCCAAATATTCTTTAACTTGGAATTTATGCCGAAGAGGACTGGAACTCTTCCAAAAAAAAATTATCGTATTCTTGGAAATGGAGGGAAAATTATTTTGTGGGAAGACAGTATACAAGTACATGCTCCATTATCAACAAATTCCTCTCTCACAGAGATCAAGCTTTGGCTTGTTAATAAAGGGCTATTACGATTAGTTGATTTTTCAAAATGGGACATCAAAGGAAACTACGTAGATTGGTGATTTGAACTGCCAGAATGGCTTAATCCTCAAAAACATTTGCTACTGACAGAACTGATAGGAAAATATCCAATTCATCACTTAACCAAGGTCCATTGGGGATGGGGAAAATCGGGTAAATACTCAGCATCACAAGACTATTCTGCTCTCCAAAACAAACTGCCTTTATTGCACTCACCTCAAAACATTCTTCCTTCAATGCACCCAGTTCATTTCTAGAAATCTATTTGGAGCTCTCCACGTGTGCCTAAGGTCAACTTTTTCACGTGGCTGGTAATGCACAGGAAGGCGTTGACTAGTGAAAACCTGGAAAATAGAGGTTTCTACGGCCCGTATAGATGTTGTTTTTGTCATCATGCTGCAAGGACATCGGATCACTTGCTCATAGATTGCGTCTTCACTCAGTATGCATGGGTGTTGATCCTTAAAGGTTTATCGGTGTCTTCCTTTGTGAAAATCGAAACTGTAAATTGGTTTTTAAATTGGAAATATAGATATCCAAGAAATGGTTCAATCAGTCCTGGATGGAGTAAAATTTGGCAAGCTATTCCAAAATTCATTTGCTGGAAAATCTGGCTTGCAAGAAATTATTTAATTTTTAATAACAGATTCACGAAGCCAGAAATTATAGTAGGAAAAGTAGAGTCTATGCTATTGGAAGCAGTGGGAAATAAAATTAAAATTGACCCCTCAACAGTTGAATATCAATGGATTGGTTCCTTGCACCAGGAAAAACCACAGAAGAATTTTGGTAAGCCCTTTATAAAACCAAAATGGAAAATGAGACTATTGGAAAAGGAATTTTTAGAATGGTGGCAAAGTCAAAATAAAGTTTCGCGTTTTTTCGATGGAGCATCCAAAGGAAATCTGGGGATAGCCGGAGGAGGGGGTTTGTTGTATTATCCTGGAGGAATGTTAGAAACTAGTTTTAGTTGGGGCATAGGACAAAGCACTAATAATCAAGCATAAATACTTGCTCTTTTAAAAGCATGTCAGCTAGCGAAGGAAGTCGGTTATAAAGATCTGCAAATATTTGGAGATTCAAAAATTATAATTAAAGTTCTAAATACTGATAAACATTTCAACAATTTTTCCTTGAATGGGACTATGCAAAGGATTCAATTCATTTTGAATGAATTTGACTCTGTTTCTTTTTTTCATATACTTCAAGAATTGAATAAGAAGGTTGACTCTAAAGCTAATCGGGGATGCCAACTTCCCACAGGAATGCTAAGTCTGAATGAAGGACCTAGATTGAAGCATCAAATTCCATAAGAAAGGAGTTGTCATTTATATTATCCCAGAAACTAAGTAGTTTTGGAATGAAGGAAATGTAATCATTAACATACTTGTAAATTGGTTGATGGCTTTGGCCAATCAAATTTTTAATAAAAAAAATACTCAATTTAGTTAAAAAAAAAAGAAAGACATTGCCATAATAGGATCTTGTTATAAATTCTCATTCACCGGATTCTCAAAGTGATAACTTTCGTTTGTCACTCGTAAAATTGAGAAATACTCTTCTTATTATAATAAACTCCATTCCTTGTTTTGGACACGTTTTTTTCAAGTGGAAAACTAAGAAATATTGTTCTTGAAGTTTTCAGAAGAGAGCTTGGGTTTAGAAACAATTTCCTAAAGACTAGTAATTTATCAAGATATACCATATAAAACACAATAGTGTATATAATTGGGAATTTTACATGTTAGAGAGATTATTAGATTAAGAGGTTTTCTCAACTTTTTTCAAAAGGAAAATGAGGGAAGTTTCAATTATGTGTACATCGTGTTGGGTATCAAAAGGAGGGAAATATTATTTTCAAAGAAAGATTATTAAAAAGAGATAGATGTATTTAAAATATAGGGGTGTAAAATTGTAAATATTTGATGGAAAATGTTTTAAAAGATATAACATGCACTATCAAATGTTACTTGAAAGGATTCTAAGGGATTTAAAATACATGTCCTCATAGAAATATATATATTTTTAAATTGGTTAATGTTTAAATTAGTTAATTTGAATAGATTGAAATAACTTATAAAGTTATTATTTATTTGTTTATGTGTATATTTTTTATAATTTTTTTTATTTCAAAATTTTTAATAGTGTGNATAAAACATGGAATGGATTAGGAAATAAATAAATGAGAAACAATCAGCCACACCCATAAATGAGAGGGGAAAAGAAAACCAAGCATTACCTATTCAACTTCACCTCTTTATATTTTTCTCCTTGCAGTTGCTTGTATGTTCCAACAAGAAATCGGAGAACTACGAATTGCTTCTGCAATGCCAAAATTGAACCAGATAACTCTCCCAATACACTAGAAATGGAACGAGAAAAACATACCACAACTCAATCTTACGACGAATGCAATAACCCAAGAAGAATAGGACCGCTCGCACACCAATACTCACTTAATCCAAGCAACAAACCAAATCCAAGAAATGTGAACTACTTCCACAATGGCATAACAGAATCAAAGAACTACCCCAATACACCATAAACAAGCCAAGAAAAAGAAAACCACAACTAAATCATAGGACGAATGCAATAACCCAAGAAGAACAACACCCCTCGCACACCAATACTCAGTTAATCCAAAAAACATACAAATTAATTCAAACAGGCCCTGGTCCATCATCTAATGCTCGAGTAGGCTACCACTTAATCACAGGAACAATAGCACTTAACTCCAAAAACTCCCTAGCCCATCCTCATATTCTATGATGCAGTTGATTCATAAACCCCAAAGTTTGCATGGAGTACATATGGAAAAGTTTGTAAACAATTTTATGTGCATTGACTAAAGGATCCCCATGAATGTTGTATTGGAGCCATGCAATTGAGGAACTACTTCCTCTTCTACGAATTGAAGTTGTGTTTTATAATCCTAAGAACGTGACCATATACTCTGTATAAGAATATTACTTCAATTTCCCATAGTTTTGGCTTTGTCTATGTTGAAGACCTTCTACAATTCAACTACAAGGAGTGTGCATCCTAGAGATTTCTCTATATCTGCGTAGAGATTTGTTGGTGTAAGAAGAACCTGAAGTCTGAGGATGATCGGTCCTTTGGTAATATTGCTACTATGCAATAAGTCTACTGATGTAACCAAAAATACTGCATCAAGCTGCTAGAGTTGTGACCTTCCTTGAAGAATAAAATTTATAATGTATTATTGTTTTTTTCATCCTCTATGAAAATTTGAAATGTAATGTTTATGTAAAATCTCTCTAGAATAAGTGATATGTAGCTACTAAATTTAATATCTAGCAGCCGCAAAATTGTTTTGATAAGGTTACAAAATTATTTTAAGCTACAAAATCATTTTGTAAAGGAGCAGGAACTTAAACCTGCATCCTATATTTTTCTACGTATTTTCTAAGTTGTAGGTTCTAGATTGAATATACAGTCTTTGGCATCAATTGTTGGTGTTGTCCTCACTAGCAAGGACCAATATCCAGAATGTTCTAGAAAGATCAAATCAACCTTCATATACAATGACCTATGGGGCGAGATTTGTGAAGGAAAGACTATTCAAACATAAATAGATGCATTCATAACCATTGATCCAAAACCTCCTACATCAGATAAATAACTTTCTATTTGGAAGTCTAGAGACAAGAAAGCTCTAGTTATGATCACTACCATTGTCAATGAAGAGTTGACCAACATATTTTTCTTGCAAAATCATGTTTTGAAGCAATAAAGACATTAAAAGACTTGTATGACTCACATTCTGAGATGGATATAATTCAGTTAATGTTAAAATTGTTCAGTTTCAAAGTAAAAGATAATAATCATATGTTGGTTGCATCTGAGATCATACCAATAATGCATAAGATACAAGCATCTGGTATGAAACTTGGTCTTCCACTTGCAACATTTGTAATGTCACTTTATCCAGCTCACTCTAACTACCTTGAATCTCTGCAAGTAAGTGACAAGTTCAAAGACCTCACCTTTGAAACCCTGGTAGAAAAGATTGCTAATAGAGATAAATCATTTAGAAAGAAATCAAAAGAGCCTAATGGAGAATCCATTTGCTTTGTTTAGAAAGAAAATAATTCTCCCAAAGACCCTTCTAAGGAAGATAGCAACAAAAGAGGATGAGGAAGAAGAAATGTTAGAGGCGGAGGGGGCAAAAACAAGTCAAGCAAAATATCATATCTAAAGTGAAAGCGTTGTGGAAAGAATGGACATGAAGCAAATCAGTGTTGGGATCCTTGGGATTCCATCAAAGGAAGACACGGTCAGAATAAAGAAGACAAAAACAAAAATCAAGAGGCCGGTAAAGATCTTGATTTTGTTCATTGTATAGTTGCACATTATAATCTTGTTATTAATGAAATAACTTCTTTTTCATCTTACAAAGATTGTTGGTTGCTTGATACTTGTGCAACTTCTCATATGACTTTTAGAAAAAAGACTATTTTGAAGAACTAAATGACATTGAAAATGACATAATATACTTTGCAAACAAATCTAGCTTAAACCAAGAGGGATTGGTTCAATCAGGATGAAGGTGCATGGTTTCCTTGATTTTGTGTTAAAGAATGTTCTCTATCTTCCAGAGTTGCAAAGAAGCTCGTTGTCCTTAGTGAAAATTCGACAGTAAGTACATTCCATCCACATGTTCGATGAAACTATAGAGATAAGGAAATCCTCTAACAACAAGGTCATCATGATCGGGTATGAAGATGGAAAGTTGTTGAAGTTGAAACGTTGTTATGCAACAGTTCAAAACTTTCTTATATGTCTCAGCTTGAAGAAGGAAATTTGTCATTCAGTTTATTGTGGCATGCAAGATTTGGTCACTTGGATTATAACAATCTTTGTTTGTTAAGAAATAATGGTGTATATGGTTTTCCTATTATTCCTAAGAAAAGGAACAAATGTGATGCACGCATACTAGGAAAACATAGTAGGCAACCATTTCAACAGTCTAAATTCAGAGCATGTATAAAGTTAGAACTGTTTAATTTTAACTTCTCTGGCCCCATGCCAATTCCTTCTGCAAATGGTAATAAGTACCTCACAACATTTGTTGATGATTATTCAAGAATGTGTTCGGTATATTTATTGAAGAAAGAGTCTGAAGCATTTCAAACATTCAAAAACTTTCATGCAGAGATAGAGAATCAAGCATAAGAACGTATTAGTACATTTCATTATGATAATAGTAAAGAATACACCTCTAATGAATTTGAAGTATATCTTTGGAAACATGGGATTACACATCAAACTTGAGTTCCTTATAATCCTCAACAAAATGGTGTAGCAGAAAGGATTAATAGAACATTAATGAATATGGAAAGATTAATGATGTTTTTTGAGAATGTGAGATTGATGTTTTAGGGTGATGAGGTAGTATGTGTAGCATATTTGAGAAATAGAAGTTCATCTCATGCTCTTGAAGACAAAACTCCACATGAAATGTGGTTCGACCAACTTCCTTTGGTTAGGCACCTCAGGGTTTTTTGTTCCACCTGCTATGCCTTGAACGAATTGTCAACAACGATAGGACTAAAGGAGGAGTAAGACTCTTGAACTATCACAAAGTAAACTCATTTTTTTGTCTATTTCCTCGAGGCATTTTCCTATTCACCAAGGCCCTCTCACGACTGCCCCGGATATGGGCCTAAGATGGTATTTTTAATTTCACTTAACCTTGCCTTCTTTCAATAAGGGGTGCTCAATTAATAATGCATTCACAACTGCCATTGCAATATGATGTATGAGAACAAACCCAATTTATAGGGACTACAGGAACAACAAGACAAAGAACAGATAAGTAGCTGAGATATGGACAAAAATAACCATTATTTATTTGCACTGCCAACTCCAGGGATGGTTGTTGTTATATATAATGGCGTGTAGGTTATCAGAAAAACGTTGGGAGCATGTTGAACGGTAACTAGTGAGCCAAGTTGAGGTTTCTCTGCCTTGAAATATGTTTCCACGTGATTGGATATATGAACGGAAACATAGCACTTATTCCAAAAGTATTTTTGAAAATTGTTATAATTATTGGTACATTTTTGTGTTTATTATATTGATAGGTATTTATATCTTAGAATTTCGGGTGGACTACTATTTATGCTTTTCCTAGATCAAAGGAGGATGAGACAAGTGTACTTCCCATGTTGATTTTATAGGCATGGTTGAAAATTTGAAATAAAAAATTATAGAAAAAAAAGAAAAGAATGGATAACTTGTAGCTCATGCATGGAAAACAAATAGTGGCAGACAACCCATTACTGATTACAACTAAACATGGAGAACAAGTAATAGATAACTTGCTTATGGCACTTAACTTGTGCCCTATTAATATTCACCAATTAAAAGTTAAATATTTATATAATATTTTACAATTTGGTGTAGATAAAAAAATTCCTCTTACATTACAAAAAAATAAGACAAATCTATTCTCAAAATTTATTATATTAACATTATTCCAAATTTAAAATAAACAATTATATATATAAACGTTATAACTAAAAGTTTAAACCTAAATAATGGAGAATTATATTTTCCAAGTCGTATGTATGTTAATTTTCATTTCTTTTAAAATCCACCCAAAAATCTCTATCAACCTTCACTTGCATTGAAAATTAAATGATCACATTTAATAACTCATTATCGTTGAGTTTTGGGATTTCATCCTTCATTAAGGTTGGTAATCATTAATGGTTCCAACGCGGATTTCTCAACTTCCCTCGCATTGAAAATTAAACGATCACGTTTAATAACTCATTATTTATTTCGTTGAGTTTTGGAAATTCATCATTCATTTAAGCTTGGTAATCATTAATGGTTCCAACGCGGATTGATCGAGAGGAGGATCGCAAGGAAAATTTCTAAATTTTTTTACACGTCAATAAAAATTTACAGCTTTAGAAATATGATTTAAGTTTTAAAATGATATTTTTATATATTTATAAATTTTATAAATAAATATAATTCATTTTAAAATAAATTTATCATTATTATATTTTTAATTTGATATTTGATTAATTAATGTTGATGTTAAATTTTATTAAATTTTAATTTTATTAATAAAACAAAGGTTATTATTGTTATAATAAAGTTTATTTTTATTTTAAAGATATGTAACTTTTTAAATTAGATTTTAAAAATTTACAACTATATATAAATTAGATAAATCAAAATGCTTTATTAATATTTGAACTCTAAAAAATGTTTACACTTTAATCTTTTTAGTTTTTGATAGTTCTCCCTTTAAAATGAACCTAGTGTACCTAACCCAATGCAAAGGAACCAATTTTATTCCTACTCTTTTGATTGAAGGAAAGGACCAAGTAAATTTACTAGATGCATTCAATTTATTTATGTTAAGTAAGTTTTAGGTAAAATATACATGTGTTTGAAAATAATAATCAAGAAGTTATTATTACTATATACATAAAACATAATATGCAATTTCATTGTTATACAAAAATGACATGTAATTTTAGAATTCTATATGGTTTTTTGAAAAAATAACTATTACTAAATAGAATATTAAAAATTTTATATTTTGAAATTGCAAAATACATCTTTGTATAATATTTTAAACTAATAATTATTTAAATCAACAAAATATACATGAGATTTCACCTTCAAATTTCTCAATGATAAATGTCCCTACTTGCCATTCAATCAACATAGCATTTACTCTCTGAAAAGCATCAAATATACATTTCGATCAAGACTCCACCCTCATTCAAAGAATCTATCCTTATCTAAATGGATTGTATTTAATGGTGAAAATGATGAGTATTTCACCATTCACAAAAGGTTCAATTTTAATGTGGTCTTCATTGACACATGTTTATCGACGAAGGCTCTTTGAAATAGTGTTCAAACATGTAAGGCATGTATTGCATTATTCACATGCAAACATATAAAGATCAAATCCAAACTAATGTGATATATTTACTTAGTACTTAATGTAGCCATGGAGCACCAAGATATAATATTTAAATGTGTGAAACTTACATAATATGTATATGGACAAAATCATACTTTGATGTTTTCCTTAAAACTTATGTGAAATGTTGAAATTGGAAGTATATCGGATCTAATATGACCCGAGGGGGTTCATATACGGCTCTCGGTTAAAGATACATGATATGATCTCAATGGGGTGATATATGGGGATAAATGTATATGTATTAATGTAAATGTATATGTAATAGTGGTCGACCAATAACTCCTTAAATAGGAGGAGATAATTTTCTCCAATTACCCCAAGACATTCACATAATCCTTTCACATCTTCTCAACAATGACTACATTACCTCTATATATACCTATTCATCCATTGCACATGTGGGCCCTTCATTAGGGTTGGCAACTATTTTTTTAGACCATTTGAACAACAACCTCCCAAGAGTATATCCAATAGCCTGCAAGCCAGATATACCAGTAACTTATGACTTAGCAGGGATCGAGAACATCCTAAATCCCACCGGGGTGAGCCTCTATCCGAAGGGGCTCCTACCCTTGGATCCTTGTCACAACAGGCTAATGAACAACCGTACCCCCGTCGATTTTGAACCTATGACCTCTAGAGAGATAACACATGTTCTTAACCATTAGGCCCACTCAAGTCATGGGGGGTTCACTTGTTGACCAATATGTTATCACGTTAGTTCATATTGTGGGTTTAAAAATTGTCAAAAATATAACCAATATATTGCAGGTATTGCGGGGGATGAGGGGTTTAAGGTGGGTGTGGGTAGGGTGGTTTATAAGGATTGAGGTATAAAAAGGGGTGGGGAGGAGGTTTTAAGTATTGGGATGGGGTTTCAACAATAAGAATTTGGTTCAATATCTCTCAAAATTAAGGGTATTCTTTAATATCCCACGATTTCACGTGCGATGTGAGAGGTTCACTACGTGAAGTCCCCATGACTCAGGTGTTATCATCAGGGTTAACCACTATTACGTATATATTTACATCAATGCATATGTACACTTATCCCAATTTAGCCCCACATGTGTCCCCATTGGGGTCATATCATGTACCTTTACCCCATATATGAACCCCCTTGGGTCATATCACGATCGAGAAGGATTGGTATTTTCTTGGAAGTATTACCATGCACATCCAATGTGACAACGACTTATCTAAATTTAGAGGATGATTCACAAGAGGAAAGGAAAGAGATATTGGTATAGGCATGGAGTTTTGAAAAGAAATAATATTCCCAAGTCATAAAGGGTATTCTTAGGTATTTTTTAAGATTAGAAAAAGAGAGGTTGGTTCACTCTAAGTACACAAATAATAGAAAAATGATGGAAAACAACCCTGCAAGTAATTGAATGTGATGTGGATATGTGTTTCTACATGAAAAAATGTCAAAAAAATATGCTAGTTTTCCACACCTAAATAGACTCTCGTCTCTATGCTCTCAAGTTTCGATTTCTTTTTATGTAAATCAATTTTAGGGTTTCATCACACTTTCTATTAAATTTGTTTTTTTTAATCTTTTTGTAAGCTAGGATAAATGTATATTAGTCGAAATAAAGTTTACAAAATTCAACAAAATAGGGTTCCTCAAGGGAAACTAGACCAAGTATAAAACATACAATTCTCATTTAAGGGTCTAAATGCCATGCTAAGCCCCAAAAGACAACAATGAAAATCTACTATAGACTGGACATAACTATGATAGCTGAAAAGAAAAATGAAAGATTAGTGAAGAGCATAATTATGAGGTTGAGTCATATTTGAGATGGGTATCATTAGAACATCTTGTCCTTGGTTCACTAAGTTCGAGAGTTGTTAGCATAAACCCCAAACCAATTGCTTCTTTGACAATGATATTGAGATTTTTATCCATATTCCTATAATGATCTGACAACTCGTCCATCTATAGAATAAATTTGTTTCTTTCTCATCTAGTGTCTAGGAGGAATTTACCCAAGAGATACTTGATTTGCTAATAAAGTGTCACACTATTAAAGAATTTAGTATCATTAGAGTGAGAAGTCCTAACATTTTGAACCCACAGAACCATCTCCCTTTCAATTTATTATATTTTAACAAATTATGTTCCATCCTTACTATCAATGCCCCTTTGGAAGAGGGGACCATGACCTTGGCTAGCCATAAGATTAAAAAAAAATGAAAACCACTAAGAATGTGAAAGTTGACAAGTTAGTGAAGAGACCAATGGTGTTGGCTAAGAGACCTGCATGTCAAATTGAGGGATGATGTAATAACGATGCCCAACATAGGAGCACCCAACCTTAAATACTGTCGACCAAGTTAAAACCAATAGGATGGGAAACACAGAGATGTTCTGCAAACAAAACAAATGAGGAACAACCCACAAACTTACCTTGTTCATAATTATAAGAAGCTTGTTAGCGTGAAGCGACGTGTGTGAAAACCAACCAACAACATTCCTTCCTTAACATCCATGCACTAAAATATTACCCACCACCCTAACATCATTAGGGTCATCACCATACAAGCTAGCCTAGTTCAAAAGGTGGGAGAAAACCATGCATGGGGTTGTTAACATCCATGAAAAGTGGGAGGATAGTGCATGTCCTCCACTTGAAGTCTCAGTGTTGGTGCACAACAAAGGGAGTGCCACGTCGAGGTTTGATCCACACCGCAAATGGATACCATGTCACGTCCCTAACACCTTACCCAAGGGCACAATTTATATTTTTGTTAATATAAAACCTATAATTTTTTAATTTTAATAATAATTTCAAATATAAAAATGAATTTATCGCCTTAAAACTATATTCATATGAAATAACTTTAAAACTTACATAATCAACTAGTTTCATTGTAAGACCATGATGCTTTACATAGGTTATTTATTAATAAAACAAAGGTTATTATTGTTATAATAAAATTTATTTTATTTTAAAGATGTGTAACTTTTTAAATTAGATTTTAAAAATTTACAACTATATATATATAAATTAGATAAATCAAAATGCTTTATTAATATTTAAACTCTAAAAAAATGTTTACACTTTAATCTTTTTAGTTCTTGATAGTTCTCCTTTAAAACGGACCTAGTGTACCTAACCCAATGCAAAGGAACCAATTTCATTCCTACTCTTTGGATTGAAGGAAAAGACCAAGAAAATTTACTAGATGCATTCAATTTATTTATGTTCATAAGTTTTAAGTAAAATATATATGTGTTTGAAAATAATAATCAAGAGGTTATTATTTATATATATAAAACATAATATGCAATTTCATTGTTATACAAAAATGACATGTAATTTTAAAATTCTATATGGTTTCTTGAAAAAATAACTATTACTAAGTAGAATATTAAAAATTTTATATTTTGAAATTGCAAAATACATCTTTATATAATATTTCAAACTAATAATTATCTAAATCAACAAAATATACATGAGATTTCACCTTCAAATTTCTCAATGATAAATGTCCCTACTTGCCATTCAATTAACATAACATTTACTCTCTGAAAAGCATCAAATATACATTTCAATCAAGACTCCACCCTCATTCAAAGAATCTATCCTTGTCTAAATGGATTGTATTTAATGGTGAAAATGATGAGTATTTCACCATTCACAAAAGGTTCAATTTTAATGTGGTCTTCATTGACACATGTTTATCCACGAAGGCTCTATGAAATAGTGTTCAAACATGTATTGCATTATTCACATGCAAACATATAAAGATCAAATCCAAACCAATGTGATATATTTACTTAGTACTTAATGTAGACATGGAGCACCAAGATATAATATTTAAATGTGTGAAACATACACAATATGTATATGGACAAAATCATACTTTGATGTTCTCCTTAAAACTTATGTGAAATATTGAAATTGGAAGTATATCGGATCTAATATGACCCAAGGGGGTTCATATACGGCTCTCGGTTAAAGATACATGATATGATCTCAATGGGGTGATATACGGGGATAAATGTATATGTATTAATGTAAATGTATATGTAATAGTGGTCGACCAATAACTCCTTAAATATGAGGAGATAATTTTCTCCAATTACCCCAAGACATTCACATACTCCTTTCACATGTTCTCAACATTGACTACATTACCTCTATACATACCTAATCATCCATTGCACATGTGGGCCCTTCATTAGGTCCCTTCATTAGGGTTGACAACTATTTTTTTAGACCATTTGAACAACGACCTCCCAAGAGTATATCCAGCAGCCCGCAAGCCAGATATACTAGTAACTTGTTACTTAGTAGGGATCGAGAACGTCCTAAATCCCACTGGGGTGAGCCTCTATCCCAAGGGTCTCCTACCCTTGGAGCCTTGTCACAACGGGCTAATGAACAACCATACCCCCATCGGTTTTGAACCTATGACCTTTAGAGAGATAACCCATGTTCTTAACCATTAGACCCACTCAGGTCACACTCAGGTGTTCTCATTAGGGTTAACCACTATTACATCTATATTTACATCAATGCATATGTACGCTTATCCCAATTTAGCCCCACATGTGTCCCCATTGGGGTCATATCATGTACCTTTACCCCATATATGAACCCCTTTGGGTCATATCATGATCGAGAAGGATTGGTCTTTTCTTGGAAGTATTACCATGCACATCCAATGTGACAACGACTTATCTAGATTTAGAGGATGATTCACAAGAGGAAAGGAAAGAGATATTGGTATAGGCATGGAGTTTTGAAAATGAATAATATTCCCAAGTCATAAAGGGTATTCTTAGGTATTTTTTAAGATGGGAAAAAGAGAGGTTGGTTCACTCTAAGTACACAAATAATAGAAAAATGATGGAAAACAACCCTGCAATTACTTGCATGTGATGTGGATATGTGTTTCTACATGAAAAAATGTCAAAAAAATATGTTAGTTTTCCACACCTAAATAGACTCTCGTCTCTATGCTCTCAAGTTTTGATTTCTTTTTATGTAAATCAATTTTAGGGTTTCATCACACTTTCTATTAAATTTGTTTTTTTTTAATCTTTTTGTAAGCTACGATAAATGTATATTACTCGAAATAAAGTTTACAAAATTCAACAAAATAGGGTTCCTCAAGGGAAACTAAACCAAGTATAAAACATACAATTGTCATTTAAGGGTCTAAATGCCATGCTAAGCCCAAAAAGACAACAACGGAAATCTACTATAGACTGGACATAACTATGATAGCTGAAAAGAAAAATGAAAGATTAGTGAAGAGCATAATTATGACATTGAGCCATATTTGAGATGGGTATCATTAGAACATCTTGTCCTTGGTTCGCTAAGTTCGGGAGTTGTTGGTATAAACCCCAAACCAATTGCTTCTTTGACATTGATATTGAGATTTTTGACCATATTCCTGTAATGATCCGACAACTCGTCCATCTATAGAATAAATTTGTTTCTTTCTCATCTAGTGTCTAGGAGGAATTTACCCAAGAGTTACTTGATTTGCTATTAAAGTGTCACACTATTAAAGTATTTAGTATCAGAAGAGTGAGAAGTCCTAACATTTTGAACCCACATACCCATCTCCCTTTCAATTGATTATATTTTAACAAATTATGTTCCATCCTTACCCATTCTTATGCTTGAGACATTTTACAATGAATGAGATAAGGGTTTTTTCACAAATAAAGAGCCTTGACTTCCCTTGCCTCCTATTAAACCTTGGGCCATGAATGACTATCGGTGCCCCTTTGGAAGAGAGGACCATGACCCTGGCTAGCCATAAGATTAAAAAAAAATGAAAACCACTATGAATGTGAAAGTTGACAAGCTAGTGAAGAGACCAATGGTGTTGGCTAAGAAACATGCATGCCAAGTTGAGGGATGATGTAATAAAGATGCCCAACATAGGAGCACCCAACCCCAAATATTGTTGATCAAGTTAAAACCAATAGGAGGGGAAACAAAGAGATGCCCTACAAACAAAACAAATGAGGAACAACCCACAAACTTACCTTGTTCATAATTATAAGAAGCTTGTTAGTGTGAAGCGATGTGTGCGAAAACCAACCAACAACATTCCTTCCTTAACATCCATGCACTAAAATATTACCCACCACCCTAACATCATTAGGGTCATCGCCATACAAGCTAGCCTAGTTCAAAAGGTGGGAGAAAACCATGCATGGGGTTGTTAACATCCATGAAAAGTGGGAGGATAGTGCATGTCCTCCATTTGAAGTCTTAGTGTTGGTGCACAACAAAGGGAGTGCCACGTCGAGGTTTGATCCAGACAGCAAATGGATACCCTGTCACGTCCCTAACACCCTACCCAAGGGCACAATTTAATATAAAACCTATAATTTTTTTATTTTAATAATAATTTCAAATATAAAAATGAATTTATCCCCTTAAAACTATATTCATATGAAATAACTTTAAAACTTACATAATCAACTGCTTTCATTGTAAGACCATGACGCTTTACATAGGTTATTTATTTGTTAGTATTAATGACTTAATATACATAATGTAGACTAATTCTAACTAGAGAGTGACATACGAGGCTTTATTTTCCATGTTATGCAAGGAATATATCTTTTAGTTAGAAGTAACGTGTTTTGTCGTTTTTAATTTATTTATTTTTAAGTTTTAATTAAAGTTAAATATTATATATATAATTATTTTAAAACTTATTCATTGATTTGATTTTATGATTCAAATAAAGTTAAAGATATAGAACATAGTCATAATTCCTTATTCTTTTAGCTTAAAAAATATTATGATCAAATAATAATAAAATGATAAATATTCAAACCACATCTTTATATGTGGTTTTGAATGTATTGGATGTCCACTAAACCCAAAGTGTAGTATTCAATGTATAGGATGTATTGGATGTCTATAAATATTCAAACCACATCTTTATATGTGGTTTTGAATGTATTGGATGTCCACTAAACCCAAAGTGTAGTATTCAATGTATAGGATGTATTGGATGTCTATTGACACTAGGCTTTACATTATTTTGAAAATTTATTTATTTTTAAATGTAAATATTATTGTTTGAGATATTTTTTATATTTTATTTTTGTTATATTGATAAGTGCTTTTATTTGAGATTTTGGGGTGAACAAGTATTTATGATTTTTCCAGATTGCATGAGTATGAGACAAGTACTGTTTAGATTGATTTTATGGTAGTCGTTACAAATTCAAAATAAACAATTATTAAAAATAATAATTGATGCATATATAACTAGTAGTTCATGTATGGATAACTCCTAGCTAATGCATGGATAATATTACACAGATAAACTTCCTATGGCTTGGGGGTACCACAACAGACAGTATGACACCAAAAATCAATCTTTCCCAAAATGCAAGAACAGTAAGCAAATCTAACACTAAGGCATATCGAATCGTACCCTATTCCAGACGGTTCAAGTAGATCCCCGTTGAGCTTTTCCAATGCAATTGCAATTACAATTTGCTCTCAACAACAGCAAACAAAGCAAGCACGATATATATAGATGTGTTAGAGCTATCCTAGCATTTATAATCAACCATGTATAAGCAATTAAATACATCCATGGATTCAATATTCATATTCAAAATGCACATGAATTGGACAGGGAAAGATATTTCTATTAATAAATCAGAGATACAATAGTGACAAACTCTGTCGGCACTTCTACGAACCGGAGAAACTGAGTCCTCCACCTAGGCCTCCACCACTTCAATCCTCCATCTCTCGATAGCAAGCTCACAAAGCAAAGGAAAGCTTGGGAAGAACACTATGTGCTCCAAGGGACAAAGGGATGCAGACTCAAGTATAAGGACAATTGAGGCAACAATGGACTATAGTTTCCTTTCTCTTCAATTTCCCCTCTTTCAATGTATCCAAGGGGCTCCTTATATATCAGTCCAAAGAGGTAATGGAGGGTCGAATCCAAGTGTTCTTAAGGAATTTAGAAGGCTAAGAGTCAAGTTATTCAGACTCAAATGAGGAAAACTCTAAAAATATTTGTCATTTTGCACAGATCCCGATGTACATGGGTTTGAGGCCAAAGCTGTGTATACACGCGGGTATTGCTTTAAAATTCGCATATAGGTATAAACAGGAAATGTTTGGGGATGATCTTGGAACATCAAAGCATAATATAAGTCCATGGGGTCCAAGGAGTCTGCAGAGGGACAGGGAAGGCCATAAACGTGTGATCTACCTGGTGTGGTAAAATCAGCTATAACAGATGCCCCCTAATTTGTGAGGTCAGAGGGGTAACATGATGGCCGAAATACATTATAAAATCCATCCCATAAGTGGAGTAATGAAGACCCAGGTGGAAGAACCAACCACTCATCAGTACAATACAATGATAAATATCTACATGTGACTGCAAATACATGTAGCAGTCCTGGATACATAAGAGTACAATGGCCATGAATAAGCATGATATACAAAGTGTCATGTGTGGTCATCTCCACGTACAATATACAATGGATCAAGATCTCCATAATGAATGAAGATATCTGATATACACTGGAAACACTGGAATCACGATCACGAGAGCTGAAATCTCATGAATACTAGCACAATCAAGGAGATAGCATATATGGAATGCCACCAAGTTGGAAGGTCTTCTACACAAACCACTATGAGTACATGTCCTACTATGTCAATAGATGTGTTGAGGTCTAACATAGTAGTCCATTGTCTGATTATCGGTCATTGATGTATGTCGTTAATAGACGCGAGATAACCCACTAATAATGAAAATGGGAACTTAAGGTATCGAGTGCAATCTAACAAGTGTGAATAGATGTGTTGAGGTCTAACACTTGAAAGAATCCATCAATCAGGGGAATTTGACGTATTCCCAAAACTGTCGATGGCGAGAGAACCTACCATTGATGACTATAAGTTTCAAGGCACTCAAATGAATCTAGACTCCTATTCCAGAATAAATGATCTAATGTCGATGGAATGGAATCCTCTAGAAGGAGGGAATTAAGGCATCCCCCATCAACCAACATGAGGTACTTAGCAACACTGTATAATGTGGAAGAACTCAATGAAAAAAATGTGCATGAACTAGTAACAATACTGGGAATGATTGACATGCAAAGTCAAGATAACTGAGGAATGGCCAACTCAAGTTTCAAATTCCTTCGAACAAGAGCATAAGGCGAGTGGTGACTAAAGGTAGGTAGCATGGACTCGATATGCAAACTTGGACATATATGTGACATAGGAGGCATCAACCGTAGGCTCCATGGGGACCGAAAGCATAACCAGTCAGTGGAGATAAACTCAGAGTAACGAGTACAACTCCTAAAGTCAAACCAATAACCCAACCAATAGTTCTGATATACAGTGCTTTGTTTGAAGGCAACATGACTCGACTGCTACTAAAGATAACATCTTTTCGCGTCCGCCTTTTTATGTTTTTTTTTAAATTTTTTTGGACTTTTTCATATATTTTGAAAAGCTTGAAAAAGAATAAAAGTGCTTTATAGTACATAACTAGGAGGAGACGAGTGTCGGGAACAAGAAAGCTAGTTCCAAGCAGTGGGACATACCTATGCTCAATGCAAGGAAACATGTGCGGGATAACAACACTCGGGGCAAGGTATCCTCTCGGTAAAGGGGTGATCAAGCTACAAAGGATATATATAAAAGGATATGATTGGCTAGACATGAGACAAGCTTGGGCTATATGGCTGATAACTTAAATTCAGTGACCCGGCATAAAGCTCAAGAAGGCAAGCAAAACTCATGAAATGCAATTACAACTTGATATATACAAGGGAGTCCCTATGGGGAAAATATAGCATAAAGTTCAAGAGGAGTATGAAGCTCTTGCTCAAGGACATGGCAGGACTAAAAAGGGACTCCCACAACCTAAAGGAGGCATCTCAGCATGGGTACTGAATGCAATAAAAGGATCTAACTAGGGCACCCATGTATAGGAAAACTCTACCATTTGCACAATACCACTTCTAACAACAACATGAAGGTTCTGTGATATCGCAGAATGGGTTTGAACCTAAGGTTAAAGTGAAATGATCATAAGGTCATGGAAAATGCAGGCGGGCATGAAATTCTAACCTATATGCCAGTTCAGACATTATACCTGTAACAAGATTGAAAAAATCGAAGAATCAGTCAAACCACACTCAAAACGGGTTCCTACAATATCATATTACTCCAAACGGTCCAAAAATGGTAAAAAACAGGTCAAAACTATAGAAAGTGGGTAAAACATTCAAATTTGTTCTCTATAAAATAGTGAAAAAATAAATTTTTCCATACCATTTGAAATTTTACCCACCATAGTGCATTTGAGACCACGAACTTCAGCGGCTGATTTTGGGAGCATTGGTCCACATAATCAAATTTCATCTGGTTTAGGTAGGAGCTCATGCCCATTTCTTCCATTTACATGTTTTAATTTTTAATTTTGATGGTCAATTTTTTTTATTTTGGGCCATCCCAAAGTGGCATTTTCGTCCCATGCATAAATTAGGCCTTTTTCTGCATATAGGGATGGATATACATGGAAAACACCATGAAACCCACATACATACGTGGTTGTTTTGCAAACAGTCGCGTATAGGGCCATAAACAAGAAAATCAAGGGAAAATTCTAATGAATTTGGAAATTCTTGTGTAGGATGGTTCTAGAATTGAGAGAGTGTGAACATGGTGATGTTGAGGAGGCAGTGCAGGATGGTCTAATGGCTCAACATACATTAAGGGCATGTGGACTATACAAGTTTTGGCGCCTTGGAAGCTTAAGAGCTAAACCAAGGATACTCCATCTATTACTAGATTACTGGGATCCTGACTCAGAGACTTTTTAGCTAGATGGGATGTCCCCTAGCATCGAGGTTGAGGACGTTTACTTTATCACAGGATTGTCCCGCAAAGGGGAGGTGGTAAACTTACAGTCTCGTGGGCTATGAGGTGGGATCACTATAGATGAGTACATTACCGTGTATTTGTGTCCCAGATATAGAGAAAGTTGGGAGTCAAATCCCAACAAACTCGATCCAAAACCTCAGGTTGAAATCCATACTGTTGGCCCTGGGTAGGATAGCGGGATTGGAATCTCTCCACCAGGATTCAAGGCCTTTGATGTTCTATGCTATGGAGTGTATGCGTCCTACAATATATGACTGGAGTACATCACTGTTGAACAACATGAAACATCAATTTATTGACTGGAAGATGGGGCGGGTGAGGAACTTCGGTTATGGAAGCATCTTGAGTGCTTTATTTTTTGAGCGTGTGTCGGGGATAATCCCTAGAGTTGAGATTCCCCCACAAAAAGTTCGAGATCTAGCTCAGCTACATTAGGAAAATGTCATGCAGAGACTAGCAGGGGGGCAGATGGCCAACCCCTACCCAACATAATTCTTTCTCTAGTGTTGTAGACAGATCATCGCCATTGATGACTATCCCTATGCAGGGATCGACTTTTGTGGAGACCCAAACATTCCTATACCAGCAGGATCTGCATATGGAGAGATAGGTAATGAATCTCGACTCCAACTTATTTTTTGAATTATTAATTTTTTTTTGTGTTTTTTGATATATGGAATAAAAAAGACATGTTTTTGGTGCGGTGACATATAGTGATACTTTGTCATGTACGTGCAGATGTGGGACCACGATGGCCAGATGGTTTCCAATCATCAATGGAGGGGAAGAGGATATGAGATCATGGGTGTGGATGCGGAGCGTACGCTCCAAATCATTCACACGAACTTCGTTCATTTGACACATAGAGTTCCCATGGCGCAAGTCAAGGACTTTCCTGTGGCAATGCAGCACTAGGTGGTTGGAGTACCATGGGAATGGGTTCTTTTATTTCACTGGCTAGCTAGAGCCATAGAGTGCTACAATGATCAGAACCCTCCTCCCCCAAAGGCTTAGAAGTTGGGGTGTATATTTTTTGTATGACCGTGTAGTATATTTTGGTGGCTCGGAAGCCCCATTTTTTTATATGACACTCATGTATTATGAAACCACATTTTTGGACATATATTTTAATGAAAAATACCTATGATGATCGATTATTATCTTATTTACATGTGTAAATGTTTTTGTGAATGCTTTATTGTTTGTGAAACAAATGCCAATCTAGTACATAGTTAGCATATGAATCAGTAACTTGATTAAAATTTCTTGTAATATGGATGTATGTTATGTTTTCAAATTGTCCTTCTAGCAACCTAACATGCAAGAACCTTCGTAACAAATTTGGATCCCTAACATGATACAAGCCATTTAGCTGTGAAACCGCTAAATGCGAATCAAGAAGTACCTCAAGAGAGTGAATACCATGTGAAATGGAATCACACAATAGTTCAATAACAACACTATACTTTGCAACATTGTTCGATGAAGTTCATAAATACACACCTCAAGAAGACAATACCTGACTCGTAGGAGTATAAATCACCCAAGCAGCTGAAGCTGAGTTTTGAGTGTGGAGGTTAGCACCATTAGCGAACCCTACATAAAATGAAGACTTTGTCGACATCTTCCACAACAAATGGAATCTAGTAAACAAAATTGATCATCATAAGCAGATCAAAACTACGCTACAAAAATGTACAATAATATACAACAAATCAGCCCTGGCTGAGAATCATGCATAGTACTTCTTAAGATATAGCCCATTCCTAGGCTCCACCAAGGTTTTCCCCTCATAATCAACTAACTCATAGGAACCTTTCTCCAATACACGCTTGACAACGTAAGGCCCATGCCACATGGGATTAAACTTTCCTACCCCAAGGGTTCCTTAGCTTGGTCCCACAAAAGAACCAAGTCACCTTCACTAAACATCCTAGGATGGAGAGACTTATCATACTGGACCTTAAAGTGGTGTTTTTTAATCTCAAGAGCTACTAAAGCATCTTGACGCTACTCATCAAGTTGCTCCAAGTGGAACAAACGCTCTTCCAATACAGAAGTCTCTGGTAAAAGCTCCACGACTAGCTTCAAATAAGGGATCTTGCACTCAACTAGTAATATTGACTCCACCCCATGTACAATATGATAAGGATAAAAAATGGTGGCAGTCTTAACCGTGGTTCGATAGGCCCACAAAGCAGGATATAACATGATGTGCCAATTAATGTTCCTTTGTGCGATGGTTCATTAGAGAATGGAATTAAGTAAGTTGTTCGCTGCTTCAACCTATCCATTCTCTTGAGGATAGTAAGAAGAGGAATGCTCTTGATTATACCCTAACTTTGAAGACAACTCTTCCATCATTTCGTTCTGAAAGTGACTGTCATGGTTAGTGACAAGCTCCCTCGGAATGGTGAACCGAGTAATAATATGGTTGAATATGAAATGCGCAACTGTCTCACCATCGGATTAAATAGTGGGAATAGCCTCTGCCCACTTCATGAAATATTCAAAAGAAGCAATAATATGATGGTTCCCCCCAGTCGAAGTTGGGTTGCAATCCATAAAATCAACCCCCCACTTGGTGAACGGACCAGCGGTGATGATCGGATGCAAATGGGTAGGGTGAGAGTCCATATTTCGTGTGAACACTTGGCAAGGGTGGAACCTCTTGATTGCATCAATGCAATATTTAAATATGGATGGCCAAAAAACCTGACTCTCAAGATTTTTTGGGCTGTAGAAATCCCAGAGAAATGACCACCACACACCCCTCCGTGGGAATCATTCATCACAACCTCAGCCTCCTCATGAGTTAAGCAAAGACGTAAAATATAATCAACCCCATGACGGTACAAAGTGTTATCCACAATGAAGTAATTCTTTGATACATGACGTAGTCGTCGACACTCATCTCATGAGAGGTGAAAAGGAACCTTCAAAATTTTCAAGTATACAATGATGTCCCCATACCTTGGGTCAGCAGTCGAGATGAGAAATATGTGCTCATAAACGAACGAGTCCTCATGAACTTCTCCTTCATTCAAACTCAGAAAATCAGAGATAAGCTCAGCAAAAATCAATGACTTCTTCGACTTTGCCGAAAAAAACTCGAGGTCAAACTCTTGCAATATCACAATCCACTTATTGTATTCCCACCCTATCATCCTTCGAGAGAGGATGAACTGAAATGGAATAATGTGACCTACAACAAAATTTTGGCGAAGAAGGATGTATTGTCTCAAACGTTGAACCGCATGGACGGTAGCTAAGGCCAACTTCTCAACATGGGTATAACGAAGCTTCGGGTCAGTAAGGTTTCGACTAAGATAGTAGATGGCATGCTCCTGAAGCTCCTCATCCTCTTCAACCAACACCATGCCAATCGTCTCTTGGGATGCGACCACATATATAAAAAAGTCACAACTATAGTCAGGTGGAATAAGCACAGGGGCCGATGCCAAGGATTTCTTCAAAGCATAGAAATACTCTTGGCATCGCTCATCCTAGATAAACAGAGTGTCTTTCTTCAACAAATGCATGAAGCTTCTAATCAAATTGGAAAAATTAAATGAAGTTCACCATACCTTGCAAACATTGAATATGTCTAATGTTACGTGGGGGAGACAATTGAAGTATTGCCTCAACCTTCAAAGGATCAACCCTTATACCCTCTTCGGAAACAATGAACCCTAGTAAGCCACCAACCTTCACAAAAAAGATGCACTTATGAGGATTTAACCAAATTTGATAATGACGACATCCTTCGAAAACCAAACACAATTGATAAGGATGATGCACTCTCATACGAGAGTGAGGAACTAAGTCATCCAAATACACTTCAATAATATTTTTAAGATCATGAAAGGAAAATGTCATATCACATGGAAATGTTTTTCCGACGTTTTTAAGGCTGAAGGGCATCTTCCGGTGTGTAAACGTTCCCCAAGGGAAAATAAAAGCAGTCTTGTGTTGGTCCTCGGGTTTAATTTGGATCTGATTATAGCTAGAGAAGTCATCCATAAATGATAAAACTTCACTCCCCACACACTCATCCAAGATTTGGTCAATAAATGGTGTAGGGAAATTATCCTTAGGACAGGCTCAATTTAAATCTCTAAAATTAGTGCACATTGCATACTCGGATCATTCCCTTCTTCTTATCCACCGGAATGGGGTTTGACACCCACTCCATCAAGGGAATGGGATAGATGAATCCATATTTGAGTAAATTCTCTATATCTGCCTTAATCGTAGGCACTTTCCTAGGATTCATTGCTCGCAACCGTTGTCAAACAAGCTTAGCATCTAGATAAGTTTTGATTTCATGCTTGACAATGCGAGGGTCAATTCCTGGAATTTGTTCATATGACCAAGCGAACACATCTCGAAATTATTTAAAAATCTCAGTGTACTCTCTAATATCATCGTGGGAACAATCTGCCCCAATGTACATGTTTTCAATCTTTCCAAGAACGCAAGAAATATTGATAGGTATAGATGGTGACAAGTTAGCCATGTTCCCTTTAGCATAGTTACTAGGAGAGCCTAATGCGACCACGGGCCTACCAATTTTCTCACTAAATATATCATTAAAGTCATCACACTCAATATCATCAAGCTTAGGGAGGAAATAAGATCTATGATGCAAATCTCCCCAAGGTTGTTCTAACCCAGACATAGCCTCAAGAATAGCCTCGCCCGATGGAAAGATGTCATCGACGCAGTCATGTGAGTGAGATGACGACATTGCCCAAGCAGGAAATGCATAAGGGTCCTCCTCTTCCATTTGTGAAGAGGAAGGACTAGACTCTACAACTAAATCAATATTAGCTTGATAATCCACCATAGTTGTAGACGACGGCATGTCCGTCTTGGTAGGTATAGAAAATTCACTTGAAGTACTCAGAGAAGGAAGAGTCCAAGGATCCTTCATATCCAAAGTGCAAAAAGGAACTAAACTCAGCGATGTTGAATCCTTACCAAGACTAGAACCGATCATAATAACGGGTGGGACACAACTAAAAGTTCCCATTAGCGAAGGATACATGCCCGCCCCAATATTCTCAGTTGCCGGATGAGAATGATCGATAACCAGGATAGAATCTCCTGATGATGCTTTCAAACTAGAATTATCAAAGGATCTTTGATCAACTGTCACAACCTTCCCATCCAAAGGAAAAAAAAACAACCCGAAAGAGTGATGACACAAACGCTTGCATATTGTAAATACAATTCCTACCCAATAAAAGATTATAGTCAAGGGGCACATCAACCACCTCGACCTCGATCGTAATGGTCTTCCCTCCCAATTGGACCTCAAGGGAAGGAAGAATGTCATGTGGCCAAAATGATCTCCCATCAAATGTAGTTAACATGTTTCTTGAATTAGACAACGGAGGAGAACCCAACCCCTTCCAACATGACAAAGACATCACGGAAGCCACAACGCCCTCATCAATCACTGTGCTCTTGATGGTGTTGTTTAGACACTCTAAATGCACCAAACGTGACACATAGTAAGGCAAGTGAGGCTGGAATCCATGAGTTTCAAATTTGATCACTGAAGGAGAGCTTCGATCATCCACCCTAAGAGTAGACAACAAGGCTTTCCTTAGCGGAGGACAATTTTGAATCAATTTTAAAGCGGACACCACACAAGGAGTTTGTCCCTTAGGAATGCAAGGCAGAGCTTCAAGCTTATCACTAGGTTTTTCGATACGCAAAGGGATCTTAGGTGCAGCAGGTTTTTTTCCTAGGTCTGGTTGTGAGGTATCGTAATCTTTAAAATGAGTCACAACATTTGTGGCATTCACCATGTTAATGAAACCATGGCCACTGGCGGTGTCCGACGAGTTTGGAGTCCCACTAGAAGCACCACCAGGATCCACGGTCCTCGAGTTCATATTCTGGTTTTGTGGTAAAGGATTTGTCAACACAGCTGGGCCTTGTGCGATGAACTTTGAGGCATATTCCATCCAAGGGCACAAGTGAGTGAGGTGATCATCCCCACACAACTTACAAGGAAATTTAATCTTACGCTTAGGTTTCTTGTCCCACCCAAAATTATTGTTGTTGTTCTTGTCATTATTATCATTTTCATTCCTATTCCCTCCCTTTCAATCCTTTTTACCTTTCTTTTTATGCCGTCCAGGTTGTTGGTTACCTTTCTGGTTCAATGATTGCACTGAAATTACATCCGCCGTTTGGGTAGGATGAGACAAAGTTGTAGCTTGTCCCAACGCAGGCTGGTTAATAAACAAATTATTCATTTGGTTTGTAAAAAATCTTGCGGGTTCATTACTTGTGGAGCCAACATGGCCATCATCATGTGGCCCAGGTTTAAGCTTAGGGTCGAGATTAGATCTAGGTGTGTTCGGTATGATCTCATACAAGAGCCTAGATTGAGCATAAATCAAATCCAATTCTTGAGCTCTAAAGATAGCTTTCTCCTCATTCTGCACTCTGGATGTGGAAACATCCTTCGCTATGTAAGGAAATAAATACTTTAGGAACCATTCTAAAATGAACTCTGGTGGTATAAAGGCCTTAATCAATTTATTCCATCTACGCCACTCTTGGATGTGATCAGATATATGCATGGATTTGTCCTGATGAAATGTCGACAAGAGTTCAGTGCTGACATTGTAACGCACGGGTAACTGAAAGTGATTGAGGAAGGTCATAGATAGGTCATTAAATGACGTGTAACCCCCCTCAGGAAACTCTATGTACCACTTCACCGCATGCCCCATGAAGGTGCGTTGAAATAATCTTAAATGAACTGAATCATGATTTAAGGAGTTTGAAGAGCACCATAAGTGGAAGGTCGTGACGTGCTCACCAAGGTCTTCACCATTCTTACCCTCAAACTTTGGAATGTAGGAAGGAAGCTTGGAGGGAACGAACCACCATGCTAGGTCATGAGAAACTAGATAACTTTTCAATATAGACAAGTCAGGTAGGTTTAGTGTTGCAAGGAAAGGGAGTCTAGGTTTAGACATTAGGTTCCAAGCTCCCTGATAAGGTTGGTTCACATAGGGTTGATTATTATAGATACCATGGCCTTGGCCAGTGGGATAGTAACCTCCTCTCATTTGACCCATGTAGGGTTGCTTATTGTACTTTGGAGTACCTTGAGGATGGGGTGCTATGACGCCATAGTTAGGAGACTGATAAGCGGGTTGATACCCGGACCCATAAGGTGTATAAGTTTGTCCATAAGATGTTCCATAGGATGGTACATAAAACTGTCTATAAGACTATTTGTAAGATGTCCTATACGACTGTCCATAAGACTTCCCATAAGCCAGTCCATAAGACGATCCATACTCGGCTAACACATGAGGAGGAACATAGCCTTGTGACACTACGATGTGACTATACATAGGACGAACATGGTTAATGGTAGAACTCTGGCCCGAAGGACCACTGGATTTAGGAAGATGATGTGTCGTCAAAAAATCATTTGAATGAACCTATGTTGAAGACGATGGAATATGGGAAGGGATGTAACTTGTGTCCCCAATATTCACATGTCTAGGATCAGGCCCCCAAACGGGAACGTCAGTTCTAGGCCTAGGATGTGTGCGTGAAGGAACCTCCATTGTAGGGATGGAAGGTGTAATATGACTAGTTCTACAAAACCTCTCCGCTTGGAAAGGAATGGAAGTGCCCTTAGGAGCAACACTAGGGTCAATACCTGATCTGACATTGGGTTCTGGACCGGTCTCAGGAAGGTCTGGCATGCCATACCTTATTGTGCTAGTGCTATTGGGTACATGGTGAGTCTCGTGGTTCAGACTATGTGACCAATACCAATGGTTTGCGTGCATGTAGCTCGAGAATTGTGGAGGATCATCCGGGGATGTCCTAGCCATAGAATGGCCTGACCCTACCAGGGTCCCATACATGCTTGAAGGTTCAACCTCCCATACGTGAGGTGGAAAATCAGATATATCCAAGATATCAGGCTCATGGTAACCCATGGTGTGTGAATCAAAGTGAGAGTTAGTTCACTTGGACTGTCTGGTTCTCTCTCCCAAAGGAGGAGGAGATGTAGAAGGAGGAAGTCCTGCTAAACAATGAGAATGGTGGAGCGCCACACCCGGATCCACAATTAGTCAAAAAAAATAAAAGACTCAATCTAACTACGCAACCCTAAGAAATATAGCATACACAGAGCACACTCCTAAGAAAATCTACAGTGAAAAGAAAGCAAACCAAGGGGAGGATATGTGAGCTCCCAAATGTAGTAGGTATGCCTCGCATAGGAGAGGCTTGAGGCTCCCATACACTACAAGCAGAGGTTCGTAACCAATTATAGTGGCCCTCATCTTCAATGCATAAAGAGACTGTGTTGTTCAACCCATACCTAGCTAGGACACCTATAGAATAACCTCTGCAAGTACCCCTTGTGATACCTAGGTAAGAAAACTAAGGTCACCCCAATATAATCAATGCTCTGGTGGATAGTTGTAGGTGGGATTGGCCGTATGGGTAGGGTAGCAAATCCTGAATCCTGAAAGCACAATTGGTACCCCAAGGGTGCACCAATCAATACCTCAAAGGCCCCCAGATACGAAAATGATCCTGGAAATATCTCTGATGCTCACAGAAAGTGACCAGGGGTCATCCCAATTATAATCGCATGCGTTGCTTCATGCTTGACTCCTGTGTAAGAGGAGCTTCTTGAGAAACACTAATTATACCAAGGATTTCTCACTCTCTCCTGGACAGACACCTAATTTTTTTTGTTTAGTAGTCTTGGAGAATTGACTCACAATGAACTATTCCAAGACTCTAAAACCTAATCTTGTCGGTGAACCCTATAAAAGAAAAATGTGTAGTTCATTTTAATTAAGAGTTGATTTTAATGGCTATAATTACTCAAAAGGAAACAGTCATGTAACCAATGATATTGTGACTCAGCAGTGAAATAAATATGCACACCTAACAAACCATGCCATAACAAACCATGCCAAGTGCAAATCTTTTGTTGAATGAAAAAAAGGGTATGCCACTACATGAGATGCAATTTTCTTCCTTCAAATGAGAGTGCAATCATTCCTAAATAAACACCTGACTATAATTCAATAAGAAAAACCTAATTCAAGTACCATGCCATGCAAATGAAAGAATGCATAAGTATGCAAAAGCAAAAATATTTTTGTATTTAAAAAAAAATGAGATATAAAAAGCATTAACAGACTCTACAATTCTCAGACCCTGCAACCACTCACAGACAACAACAAACAAGGCTTGAAGATAAAAGAGACCTAATGCATTAATCCCAAAACAAAAATAAAAAAATGAATGACAACAACAAAACCTAATTAAAAATAAACCAAAAGGGGTCTTTGGTCAGAAGCATAGGATGTATATAGACACCAACAGTACCCAAGAAGACTCAACAACCATAAAAACTCACCCAGAAACACTCAATCTCCCAAACAAATCTCAAAACCAAAGCATACACAACTATATGCAGTAAAACTATGTACATATGCAAGAATTGAAGAGAAAACCACGTGTATATGCGACTGTAATTAAAATACTTGCGTACAGGAAGAAAAAGAAAGAAAACAGGGAAAACTGATAAGCCAAGACCAAATTACTCCTATAGGAAACTACTGGGAAAACATACCTCTAGACCTGACCCATAAACAGAGAAATAAAGAGCAATTCAAGCACATTGAATACGCAATCCCCCAAAAAAGAACAACTAGGAACCTCCCTAGTGGAGTTGCCAATTCTATTACGGAGAGAAACTTCCTATGGCTTAGGGGTACCACAATAGATAGTATGACACCAAAAATCAATCTTTCCCAATATGCAAGAACAGTAAGCAAATATAACACTAAGGGATACCAAATAGTACCTTATTGTAGACGATTGAAGTATATCCCCATTGAGCTTTTCCAATGCAATTGCAATTTGCTCTCAACAACAACAAACAAAGCAAGCATGATATATATAGATGTGTTAGAGCTATCCTAGCATATATAATCAACCATGAATAAGCAATTAAATACATCCATGGATTCGATATTCATATTCAAAATGCACATGAATTAGACAGGAAAATATATTTCTATTAATAAATCAGAGATACAATAGTGACAAACTCTGTCGGCACTTCTGCGAACTAGAGAAACTAAGTCCTCCACTTGGGCCTCCACCACTTCAATCCTCCATCTCTCGATAGAAATATCACAAAGAAAAGACAAGCTTGGGAAGAACACTATGTGCTCCAAGGGACAAATGGATGCAGACTCAAGTATAAGCAAAAATGAGGCAACAATGGACTATACTTTCCTTGCTCTTCAATTTCTCCTCTTTCAATGTATCCAAGGGGTTCCTTATATAGCACTCCAAAGAGGTAATGGAGGGTCGAATCCGAGTGTTCTCAAGGAATTTAGAAGGCCAAGAGTCAAGTTATTCAAACTCAAATGAGGAAAACTCCAAAAATATTTGTCATTTTGCACACATCCCGATGTATGCTGGTTTGAGGTCAAAAGTTGTGTATACATGCGGGTATTGCTTTAAAAGTCGCTTATAGGTATAAACAAAAAATTTGTGCCTTGCACACTATTAGAACGTGATTCATTTTCATCTTGCTCTTGAATAGGGAACAAATGCATCAAATAATTTTAGAATATTATAAACCCACTACATACTTAGGATAAAATAATTAATCATTTTTTGTCAATTTCCTATGTTCTAGACTAGGTAGTTGGCCTCCACTTGCACCACATGGTCAATAATTTCCATGTTTACACTAGGAGATCCTTTATACTGATTTTGGATAGATTATACCAACTTTATTGACTTCCCATATTAGAAACTACGTCTTCCTGCCAATTCTGCATTTAGACAACTTTTTCCTGCTTTTTAATGAATAAGGTAAAGCTAGTCAACTAGGTAAGTGCTATCTTTTGTGGCCAACTCATCCTCCATTATTTTCTCTCCATATTCCATGATTAGTAATATTTTCCATCACTCATCATCACTCACTCATGCTTTATCCAATTCATGATCTCTTGGATTAATTTGGAAACTGCTTTTGTCTCCTATGGGGGTTTAACATATTTAGTAAGGCTTCTTTATAAGCTAGCATTAGTTGTCTCCTTAGCAACTCGATTTTTCCTCCAAAGGATGTGTTATTTATGTGCAATATGTTGATAAATAATACATAGAAATATATATGGAATATTCTCCAATCATTTTTCACTTCTCTTGTGTTCAGTCTGATTATTCCTCTCTCTATTTTTCTTGTGCATGCTTGTGAGAAATATCTTGTAGCTAGATATTTATCCTATTTTTCCACATGGTGTCAGAGCTTCAATTTATACACGGTATCATAACTCTTAGTTTATCAATATATTCAATCTATCATAGTTTAAGGAGCACATCAAGCATCCAGTTCCTCTATGAAAGAAGAACTTTGGATTGAGCTTACAAGTATTTCTTCTAGTTTATTTTGTGTAGATTACATAGAGCATCTTCAGGAGCGCAAAAACAACAAAGCATGGATTCCTTCAGCTATGATATTGTCTCCTTACAACTATTATGAATGGAAGGCCAATATTGGCATTCTATTTTGCAGTAAGGGTCTCTACAAAGTTTCCATGGCTTTAAAGAATGAGCCAAATGTTGTTGTTGAGAAAGCTAATTGGCATAATCGAATGACTGAAGCCTATGGGTTACTTTTTCTATCAGTTTCTCTTGGTATTATTTTTCATGTTGATGGTTTGACCACTCCAAACCATGTATGGACCAAACTTGAGTCTCTCTTTAGAGTACAAGATGAGATAAGAGCAAATCAACTGGAGAATCAGTTGATCTAATTGAGTCTAAGCAGTTTTGAATCCATTGAAGGGTTCTTCACCAAGTTTAAGTCACTTATTCTTATGCTCAAGAAATTTGAGATTGTTAAGAAGGAATACCAATTGATTCTTTCCATCCTATCAAAATTGGGTCCAGAATACTCAGTTTTTGTGTCAAATTTTCAATCTACTACGATTTCTATTTTGAATTGGAAAATGCCTTCTTTGAGTACATTCTTTGATTCATTTGCAAAAGAGAAAGAAAAATTGATTCAAATGGGGACTCTTAAAATATCCAAGAAAAAATATAATTCTATTATAGTTTAAGGAAGTAAGAATTAAAAGTAAAAAAAAAATAAAAAAAAAGTGAAATAGAAGAAGCCAAAGTCAGATGATGAAGACGAGGGTTCAAAACCTACCGATGAAGGTTCGAATTCCATGAAGAAATTTGAGAAGAAAGGGAGCTTATACAAGTGTTCTTATTGCAGAAATGGTTTCATTCGAAGGAAAAATGTTTCAAGAATAAAATGGACATCATGTCTCAGTTTCTTGAGAAGCATAACATTGATATACCTGGCGAACTAGAGAAGCTTGTTGAATCCCCAGAAAATTGTCACAGTGCGCAGTCCCAAGGTAATAAAAAATATGCATTGAGTGTCATAGTTAAATAATTTTTTCAATTCTATTATATAGATTCATTTTATAATATATCAGAATCATAAATATCAATTTCTTTCTTGGATAAATCACCTATCAGTCCACTAGATCCATCTCCCAATACTTGTGTTTTTTCACTAGATACTAACTTTGTCGTTATCCCGCTCTTTCTCGCTCCAATCAAATTATTTAGTTTCTGATTTAGAAGAAAGTTTTAAGGATGATATGAATGTTATGATATCATCCATACCATTTAACCACCCTTTGAATACTCCTAAGACTATACAAACCCCAAGTTCACTATTTGATTCCTTATTGGATTTCTATGCAGTGTTACTTATTTCTGCTGGTTTCAAGTCTTGTCTATTTCTCACTGGTTGGTTATCCATGACATTAGTAATATTTGGAATTATGTTTCACATGTTTTTATTTGTTATAAACATCTATGGTTCATATTTCAAATCCATATACCATTCAGATTTACTCATCCATCAACCTTACCTAGTTGTTCAACCTTTTCCTACTATGGCCTTGTATACCCATGGAGACACTATACCTTTGGTATTTATTGCTCCATATGATAATAATTATTATATTTCAGAGTCTCTTCAGTCTCATTTCATAATTGGGAAGGTGCTACATTAGTTTGAAGATAAAATATATGGTCCATTTCACCATTTTGTAGCTATACAAGGACCTAATTGTATTGAGTCTCTTACTCTTTGGGACATAGCATGCACAAATCTCTTTTCCTTTATTGATTATGTTTTTAGATAAGAGTATGTTGAAATCAAGAAGCATTCATATAATTATCCTTTACCATCAAATGATAAGATACAAGGATCCTCGCCACTTGTTTTTTACAGATACGACATTGATATTCTAGCGCATGATCATGGAGTTCACAAATTCTTCATCAAATTATTCATGAAGAAGTTAAGTCAGCTCATTCAAGTGAATAAAATACATAATAAATATATTTTGTTCATATTGTGCCTTGTCCTTTTTGAGGGAGGATTTTCCCCATTTGGTTTTGCCTCTTTCCTTAGTTTTTTGGACAAAATAATTGTAAAGGGTGACCATAGCCTTGTTGATGGGCCCTATAAACATCTATCTTTATGATATTTTCCAGATACTCCATCATAAATTAAAAATTAAATGGGGATGTTAGAATATTATAAACCCACTACATACTTGGGATAAAATAATTAATCAATTTTGGTTAATTTCCTATGTTCTAGACTAGGTAGTTGGCCTCCACTTGCATCACATGGTCAATACTTGCTATATTTACCCTAGGAGATCCTTTATAGTGATTATGGATATATTATTCCAAATTTATTGACTTCCAAGATTAGAAACTGTGCCTTCTTTCCAATTCTTCCTTTAGATAGCCTTTTCATGCTTTTCAGTGGATAAGGTAAAGCTAGTCAACTAGTTGACTGCTATCTTTTGTGGACAACTCATCCTCCACGATTTTCTCTCTTGATTCCATGATTATAAATATTTTCCATTACTCATCATGACTCACATTCTTTATCCAATTCATGAGCTCTTGGACTGACTTGGAAACTACTTTAGTTACCTATAGGGGTTTATCGTATTTAGTAAGCCTTCTTTATGAGTTAGCATTCATGAGTTGTCTCCTTAGCAACTCGATTTTTCCTCTCAAGGATGTGTTATTTATGTAAATTATGTTGATGAATAATGCATGGAAAATATATGGAATATTCTCCAATCATTCTTCACTTCTCTTGTGTTCGGCCTCATTATTCCTCTCTCTATTTTTCTTGTGCATTCTTGTGAGATATATATTGTAGCTAGATATTTATCATGTATTTCCACATGGTAATAGAACTTAAATTTCTACAAAGAATACTCATTCACACCTTACACACTGACAATGAGTGAATCATTCGCATGTTTCCTATGAATTGGGTGTGATTTCCCCATAATTTCATGAAAACATGTAAAAATTGAAATATAGGAGTTAAAGAAGTTTTATAGGACAACTTGCTCGATTAAAACTCCATAAACCACCTAGGAACCATTTGTATTTTTTTCCTCCAAACATAAAAGGGAAATGAAATGGACCAAGGGAGGAGACCTAGACACCTAGACATCCAAATTATGCTAGATTAATCATTCACACACCCTTCATCCCAATCCATCAATAATCCATACTACTGACCTTTGTATCCCAGAATCTTGAATTTGTCATCCCCATGCAACTTCACCCCTCATATACATCTAGTGGACCAGAGTGGGATCATCAGAGTACATGAGCAGAGAGACTAGAATCTTCAAGTTCGATAAGGTATTGAGCATTGAGAAGGTATAGATTGTACTTGTTTCATTGTTATAATCGATATTTAATATCTTTCCATCCCCCAATCAAGTTTTTAGGAACACATGTCAATCGTCTTCTTTAATTTGTTAATTATATTGTTATTGGACACATATGCTTTGTAAGTCATCCCATGAGTATATTGTATTATCCCACATTTATGGGGAGTAATAGATTTTTAGATTGGACTTAGTATTCAAGTAAGTGTTGAGTCCAATGAAGGCATACACAAGTTATTTGTATTGAGCTTCCTCAAAGGAGGTTTCCCCCTCAAAGTAGTCTGCTATCAATAAAATTCCTTTTGTGTTCTGCTATTTCTATTATATTGTGCATTTTCATTAATTATTGCAGGAGGTTTCTCACACAAGTGTTCTTGTGATTGTGGTTTGGAATAAAGTTTTTTTTGTCATTTACATTGAAATTGATTATATAGTTGATGTTATCCTCATTTTCAATTCATTTACATTCTTTATTAAGTGTCAAATTGGCTTGAGAAAGGGTGACTTTGTTGGTTTTTCAGGTTGACATTGGGCATTAAAAAGGTACATACCTCTCATACCTCTCTTCTCCCTAATCTCTCCTCTAGTTTAGATTTTCTTATTGAAGTATTTGTGTAGTCTTATGGGTGTATAAGAATCTAAATATTCCTGTAAATATAACCATTTAGATTAGTCTCATCCTAATCAATATGTTGGTTATCCTTCCCTAGCCATAGGATTTAATTATGAACAACAGAACTAGAGACTTCGTTGGGGATCAACCAACCTCTATAGGGCCTTGTTGATTGATTTTTCAATTTAATTTGGGTTATATCAGTCTAATATACTTAACCATATCCTAGTTACCTTAAATCCCCAAAAAATTGAAATTTCCTTGAAAAGTTTTCTTTTTTCGTCCATCCCAGGAGCTATTTGCACCCTATAGTACTTGTAGGAATGAATGGTAGGGGGAAATCACACCCTATAGTACTTATAGGTGTGAATGGTATAAGGAATTCACACTACTCTAGTGGCGACATGCACAAATGATTCACAACTAAGGCTTCTAGATATGCACAAATTAGTTGAACTTTGGAACTCTTTCCTAGTTATTCCCTCTTTTCCTAAAATTATTGGATTGGTTGGATTGTTTAAGTGATATAGGAGCTTTATGGGTCCTATTGGATTATTCTTGGTGGTGTTTTAGTGTTTTTGTCTTAAGATTGAGTATTATTTATATGAAAAGTGTTAGGAGTGTCTTGTACTTCGTTTTCTTATCATTTGTTTAAGTGATTGATAAGCCTTGAGTGTGAAGAATTAGAGCATAAAAAAGTTGTTTTTTCTGACGGTTATCCTTGCTTGAAAGAAAAAATTTCTTCCAAAACCTTTTCACTTAGTAGACCTATTAACATGTTTGAGTATAAGAAATGGTTTCTTCTCAAACTTGGCTTTGGCTTGTGGTCGAAAAGGCTAGTGTTAGAATTTGTTTTCATCATAGTGACAGGCATATCATTCTTGTTTTTTGTCATTTAAGTTAGTTAAGTTGTTTTTAAAAAGTTTCATTTTCATCAAAAATTAAAAGTTTGGATCTTAAAAATATGTATTTGGTTTGTAAAAAAACAATTGGTAGATTGCATTGCCATGAAAGAGTTGATTCAGTCATTTGAAAAGTGATTCATATTTCCTTTTAAAGAGTGTGAACAAGTGCATTTCATTGGAATATCTTTAATTGCACTTAATTTCTTCTTTTTTTTCAAGTCTTTGATTTTGTTTTTTTTTTAAAGCAGAAAGAATTGTAAAGGATCTAGGATATTTTCTTTTCTAGAAACTCATCTAATAGTATAGGTTCTAGGACCTTGGAGATAGGTATTTTGAGTTAACTCTTTTAATGCCACACAATATTGATATAGGAAAAATTAAAGAGACTTAAATCCATTAGTAGCATGAAGTTGTAATGTCCCCGACCTTCCGATCGGCGAAGAGAACGCTACTATACACCAAACATCCGGGAAATTAGCCCCATGAACATGTACATACATATAAACTGAAGGAAAATGATTAAGACATCAAGCATACTAAAATGCATAATCATACATATACTCAGCAGAAG
Organism: Pseudotsuga menziesii; assembly: GCA_001517045.1. Lineage (NCBI taxonomy): Eukaryota > Viridiplantae > Streptophyta > Pinopsida > Pinales > Pinaceae > Pseudotsuga > Pseudotsuga menziesii. The sequence goes on along the minus strand of LPNX010484804.1, from coordinate 1,139,614 downwards.
CAAAACATACAATTCAACATTCAACATGTCCATCATCGTAATTCATTAACAATAAATATGATTACAAAATAGATTAGTCAAGAATACTTATCTTATACAGAACTCGTCCCACAACTAGCTATGTCGCTGCAACGTTCCACCCATCCATAGGCCAGCGTGCTCAACAATCTCTCAGCAACACTGCCACCCCCGAGCTAGGCATGATTCCCCAAGGAATAAGGGACTAAGCAGTATTACACATAGCCAAGGATACACAATACAACCAAGTCAACACGGTTGGGTTTATCAGGCTTTCAAGGAGATAGGAAAGGCTAAATGCTAAGCTAGTGAGCTCATAGAAGAACTAAGGATGCCTACACCAAAGCTAGCTTGACTTCTAAGACACCCACACACACCCAACACCAGGAATCAGTCCTTTCTTTGCTAGACAGTCCCTCAGGCCCTGACTTCCCTTTCCAGTGCTATCCCGAGGTTGTGGAGAAGAAATCCAACCATCTAACTCTGTCTGTGTATCTCCCAACACTAGGTTTCTCAAGCATACCCTGCTTTTAATCCCACTCCACATAGTCCGAAGACCAACCACTGCATACCCGTAGTAAACAATCAGTTCACAGCTCTGTGAATAAAACTAAAGGAAACAGGGTGACAAACCAAACTGGTGAGCATAGCTCAAGCCAAGCAAGGTGAATTAGAGTTGTTCTTGGCCCTAGCATGGCCAAAACAACTCAACAACAACCCAACAGATGATTGCACCCACAACAACCCAAAACCAAGGAAGGAACAACAACCATGATTTTTACCACTAAAACAATGGGAGAAGCCCAAACTCATATCAAAAACCACATGTATACAGAGGACAACCGTGAGCTCTCAACCTGTGTAGAGGGAATAACACAAATTCTACCTGACAGGTTTCAATGCACAGACCAAAGAACGACAAAAAAGAATAGAGTCCTGCTTCCAGCAGGATGATCCCCCCAATATTTACCTATGTGTGAGGATGAGAGAATGACCCCCTACGTGAGAATGAGCAAGACCAAAAACTCCTGAGAGTGGAATCATGGGAGAGTGGAGAGAATCCCCCCCGTTTGGGAAAGAGAGAGCTCGCTGGTGGAGTGTACTTGGGGCAAAGACTGGCAGTCTTGCCACCCACCACTTCCCAAACATAAATGCTCTGAACTAACAACATGAGTTTTAAATGGGTGGTCGACACATGGAAATATCCCAATGGCTCCCACAGGTTAGACAATACCCCCCCTTAACCTTAGGAAATCATGCCCTTTTCATTAACGTTGCACCGTCATAGCTGGCTGTAGGTTCATTTTAATTAATGTGCATATTTACATGATGCCAACAATATTATGTGTTGGATAACACAATATAACATCGGCAACGATCCCAATTACCGAAACATAACACAACCAAATCGATGGTGAGGCTTTTTCCTTTAGCTCCACACCACGATTAATTACAATATACACATCATGTATCTTTTAATGCAACCAGGGTCAAAACCGGGGATATTAAAATCCTCTCCCCCTTGGAATAACACCTTCCTCGGTGTTCTAATACATAGGAATACATATACAATTTGCACATCAAAATTTCAAAATTTTGTTGATCTATCTCATGTTCAATTATTTACTTGAACTTTCAGGACCAAGCCCCTCGGCTTCCATGAGCTTCTCTTGCTGGTTCTCAGCTTTCGGCTCATCCCCAAGTCTAGGAATTTTGTGGCTGCTACGCTCTTTATGTTCCCTCGTTGGGCAGTCTCGGTAGTAATGATGTCCTCCGCATTTCCAGCATTTCACTGGCTGCTTCATCTTTACCTGCTCAATTTCCTTTGAGTCTTCATGCCTGGAACGTTTCTTAACGGATCGCTTGGATGAATGTCCCATCACTGATCCACTTTCCTTTCCTTTTCGGATTGCTCCCAGAAGTATTTTTACCTCCTTTTGCAGACCAATAGAGTCTTGCAAAATATGGTGGTTCATCTCATTCTATCTTTTTTGTATCTTGAGCATCTCTCCAAGATTCTCTTGAGTCTTGGCAATTGTTTGAAGGAGACTTCCAGCCAAGTCCAACAGCTTTTGGTTTTCTTCCATGATCAATGTGCACTACTGGATTTCACTTTTCTCACCTGTGAAATGCATCATTTAAATTCTGTTAGACCAAGCATAATATAGGCATTAAAATCAGTCAATTAATTGCCCAGTTGGCATGACAGTCCAAGTCTTCTCAAGGAGACTTTCATGCTTTTCATGCCTTCCCAATAGGCACATGAGCTCATTCATGTCCATTCTTGGGCAGGGAATTAACTATTCCAGCATTCACAAGTTACTTTAAGAAAATATACACATTCTATTTTTCAGTCATACATGCATTCAACAACCTTTTTTTTCACAATGCATAAGTATATATATATAATAAAAAAAGAAAGAGATAGCAGCAAGAGTTTTTCCCCTCTTTGTTTTGTTCCATCTTGGAACCCACACCACCACTGTGGTTTTCATGCTCTCAGCCTCTTTCACTTCACCGTGAATGCTGGACCAATCCCTCTTGGTCACGACACTTGGTGTCTCCGGTCTATTTCAGACCTCTCAACCATGGAGCCTCCCCACATGGTTTTCCCGGCTGCTAGGACCTTCACAGTATCACTAGCACCTTTTTCATTACTGCTCATTTTGAGCTCTTCAAGACAGTCACATGTCCACATGCACCCCTAGGATGCTCTCATAGTCCTCGCTCCCAGTGATACCTATATTCAAACATCGAATAGATTCACATGTTTAGTTTATTCTCAATGGTTTTTATCTCTTAAACAAGAGCTTAGAATATCATAACCAAATCACATACACATGTATATTCATAAGCAAGAAATTGCAAAATAATCCAATACTTATTTGTATTGTGCGTTTCCTCTTTGGTCCACAGGATCCTGCTTCACTTTGCAAGCCTTGGGATTGCCTATGGACTTGGATGTTAGGTTAGCACGCAGGCTGCTTCACAACATCCTTTTATATATATCAAGCATAGTCAAGCCAACCTACAGTTGGGTTTATCAGACCATCCGGCCAAGCCAATATACAATTGGCTTTAGCAGGCTGTAACCAATCAAGCCAATACACTACTTGGTTTATCAGGCTACTCAGCCAAGCCAACTAACAGTTGGGTTTATCAGACTACAGGTAGTCAATCCAACACTGTAACATTCCCATAATTTCCACAATTTTCACAACATCAAATAATTACACAGTCAAGCCAACCTACAGTTGGGTTTATCAGACTGTCTAGCCAGTACACCTTCATGCTGACTGGGCTTGGAACTTTACCATTACCATTTCTAGGTTTCATTTCTAGCAGTGAGCTCTAATTCCACTACCCCATACAACACAAGAAACCACTCCCTTCTCTGCTCTTCAGTCCCTTGGGAATGTCTCCTTCTCTGTGCTCTTCAGTAGAAGGGAGGATGAGCCCAAGCCATTGTCCATTCAGTGTGCAACACCAGACTACATTTGTTTAGCCTAACAACACAAGTAATATCAACAAACTCATCAGCGTTATTGCTCTAAAAAGGTAATCATATTTCACATCATTCACTATCAAGTATTGAGACACCAGGAGTGCGTCCACTCCCTAGGGTGTAGCTAATATTGAAAACTCTTTCATGATCCAACATCGAGAGAGTGTGCACCCCTTTCCGATGTGTGCCATGTAGGCCCTATTCATACTCAAGCAATATGCCATAATGGAAATAAAATCAAAACATGCTCTGCATATTGGATTTAACAATTTGACATGCATATTCTTAGCTTGGGTCACAGAACACTTATCCATTTGCCAAGGCAGTATTCCTTCGTTAAGGAGGAATGGGGGCTCCCTTCTCCAAGTTGATAGTCCCTCAGTTTTCCATCCCAACTCCTTTTTACATTTCATATCCACACATGTCTTACCGACATAATATATACCATCTCACTCATGTTGCTTACCAAACATGTAGTGCATATGAGACATTTCCAAAATGTCCAATGGAGTTGCACCCGAAACCGATTTCCAAGATAGGGGAGAAACTCCCCATAAATTTTGGCTCCTTCAAGCCATCACACATGGTCTTGCTGCAATGTGTACCCTTGGCACATTCATCAAGTAGCCAAACAGTTAATCATTATCTGATAATACAATCCAAATTGATTGTTCCATAACCAAGCAATGACATTAGTAATTAAATTCAATAGGAATTTGCAACTCTGTCTACTACAAAAATTGATTTGCTTAGAAATGAGGTGATCCTCATTTGTGGGTCTCTTGTAAGCAGCACCACTATGACCATTATGATTTTATGCTTACTAGAATAACATCAACACCCACTTACAATGCATCCTCCTGACACAATTCTATGCAAGCCAATAGTGATTAGTAGTTGTCAGCAATTTTTCAAATCTGAAATTTACAAATTTAAATTGACAACTCATTCTGCATACAGACTATTTTCACAACCATGAGAGTCTCATGAGGTTTGGCTCTTTCACATGGTAGATTTTGGTCTTTGTCATGGTCTTACCCACTTTGCCATGCCCCAAGCAATCTACCTGAAATCTAAACTTCAATCAGCCAAACACTTGGTAAGTCTTGATGCATATAAATGTTTTCCATTGTTGCAACAATCACTGAAGCATTTTCAGAATTATAGAATTCAAATACTTCCAGCTGTTAGCATATAAATATAACCAAAACTCATTTTACTTCACATGAATCATTATCCTACTAAAGTTGCAAGGTCACATCATTTATGCCAAAATGAAATGTTTAGATACTCCTTACTTCACAAGCGTATCATTTGTACCACCTTGCCCTTCCATAGAGCATTTCCGGCAACCAATCGATCATGACTACCCTTTTCATGCACTTACTATCCTGCATCCATAAAAACTCTTGAATGGTTCCAGAATTATCATCAATTCATCATTTCAGCCATTAGTTATTCATAATGACACATGCACTATCTCGATGCATTCATGCAATGCATCATAGCATTTGCACCCATACTTATGTATGCATATCTACAACATTTACTCATACTTTTCATATGCATCTATTCAATGCATAACTACAAGATTTATAAAATATTTTAATGCATATCCACTCAATGCTACCTTGCATTGATTCATGAATACTTATGCATTCAAACATACCATGTATGGCCTAACCATGACTACTTCATATAGGATGCTTTACTTTAATCAAGACCATCAGTACTTACTTTCTTTGGGCTACTAGGCTCATAACAGCATATACAGGCATGATACCTTTCTAGATCGGTGTAGTATAAATTTTAAATAACCACATCGTATGAAACCTCTTGCTTTTACCACTCCATGCAATTGCCATAATTAAACCATTACCTGCATGGATCCTACTTACACCCTTGACATTACCAGTTTGGTTGGTTTCTTGCAGGAGATTGCAGAATTCTCTCACCAACTTTTGATTATTGACTTGTTGCCTTATCCCTTTCTCCATAGGGTTTCTGTTCACATTCATCAGCATCGGCAACATATTCAGCCATGTCCATGTTGTCGTTGGTTTTCCCACTAATGCCAACACCAATGCAATAATTACCATTAGTGGTTCATTATAAATGTATAATTTTCACTACTCTTACCAACATGTAATATCCTATGCATGCACGGCATATCCTCATACATTTTATGTACAAAAATTATAAAATGTAATTATAATTAGCAAGACAAGGTTTAAGGAAATTTCCCTTTTCAAGTCCCTCATCTTTGCATGGAACTCCTCTTCCACACAACAGCTGGTTTGACTTCATGGCCTTGCTACCTCTAGGCATGCAATTCCTGGATTTGTCCATATTGAAAGCAACACATTCCTTTTCAAACAATCACTAGTACTTTTCAGCTCCGCATTCAAACTCAGGTGATTCCTCCTCGTTCCCTGCTGGATAAGCTTTCCAATGCCTATCCCCATGCTTCATTCTGACCTTAGGTGTGAAAACCACACCACTTCTAAAATGATGATTTTCATCAAATTTAGGAAAAACACACAAGTGTATTTTGGTCTGAATTGCTAACTTCAACCACCTAGAATTCTTCTCCCTTTTCATCCCTAAAACTGCTGAAAAATCCACTGAAAAATAGTTGAAAATCGCTGAGAAATCCACTTGAAAAACCCAAATTTCTTTTTCAGATCGGGTCTCATCCCATCTAAAATTCCGATAGTTCGACGATCTAAGAAAAAAATTTCTCTGGCGCTCATCGGCAGCCCTATCAACAATAATTTGTTGTCGTATCGGTGATTCCATCGACTACAGTTTTTCGATGGTCTGCTATCGGCGATGCCAAGATCTGTGGCATATCGGCAAGAAGAAATATTGTTCACTATACAGCATCGACGATTATTTCCACAACACTGTATTGGAGATCATATGCGTTATTCATCAAGTGCTTAGTCCCTTAGGCATCCACAATGGTGGCCAACGAACTCTCTGTGGTTTCTGTGGGCCATAACCTTGTTGGCAGATCAGAGCTCTAAACACTTATGTGTCAGCGATCGGAGCATCGACAGTTTAATCTTCTAATCGTCGGAGTGCTAGTACACATGGCAGCCACAACGATGGGCACACGAACAACTAATCACTGTGTGTCGATGATTTAGAACTGAACACGCCCGCTGTGTCGGCGAATCAGACCACTAAAACTTTCCGATGTTCATCGACGACCAAAATAACTAATTTCTCCTGACGTCAGCTACCGCATCGGCGGCTCCATCCTCTAAATTTCATCGATGGTACCGACTAGGTGAGCCAACATTTCAGTGGTTCCGTCAACTAACTTCTACCGATCGGCGCTCCAATCTTCAAACTTTCACCGATCGTATCGACGGTCTAGACAACAAAGTTTCGCCAACATCTTTAATACTTAAGAGAATTTCGGTGAAACTTCCAAATTCCTCCTCGGCGCTCTCACCTTTTTCCTGCCGTCGTATTGGCGTTTTCATCGTCTAATTTCCGCCGACATTACGGCGTCTTCATCCTTTAAATTTTGCCGATGCTGAAGTATTTATTGGAGGTTCTTCAGACTAATTTGTTTGTCGCATCGAAAGAGCTTCCCACTTAGTCTTCTCATGTGCCGATGGTCTTACACTTAGAAAATTTTCGCGAAATTCTTTTTCTTGTCACTTTGTCGGCTCTTCCTTAACCTAGCGCTCGCTGCCGTATCGGCGCCTCCATCGTCTATTTTTTTCTGATGTTTCGGTTGGTCGATCAACTAAATTTCTCTGATCCATTTATCTACTTTTTGGCACTCCCATCGTCTAATCATCGGTGATCCAATCAGCTAAACTTCGCCGATTGCCGATGGTTTGACTTAGAATTTTTTCAAATTTTTTTCTCTTCATCGTCGCTGTCGACAGTTCAACCAATTAATTTCTACTATTTTTCGTCGACGTTGCAGCTACGCCATCATATATCCTTCGTTGATCGTTGATGGTCGATATTGGAGGATCTTTAGACTGACGAGCTGGCGTTTCGGTGGTCTTTGGTTGATCTCCGCCGAAACTACGACTCCCACATCCTCTAACTTTTGCTGACGACTGACGAATACTTATAAATATTTTTCCTCAATTTTTCTTCCAACTATTTTCTATCGGGTGACCTTCCGACTAGCTCTCCATTGCATCGAAAGAGCTTCCTACTTAGTCTTCCGATGAGCCGACGGTTCAGGAAATTAAGCAAATTTTTTTTTTTTTGAAGTTTTTTTGAATTTTGATCTCTGCCAGGTAGAAGGCAACCTGCCTCTGCTAACTAGTTCTCACGGCCTTCTAAGGCCCAATGCTGCAATGATGGCTCTGTCACTGCATCTTCACGGCCCATTGAGGCCCATGCTACAACCTTTGCTCTGATACCACACTGTAATGTCCTCAACCCTCCGATCGACGAAGAGGACGCTACTATACACCAAACATCTAGGCAACTAGCCCCATGAACATGTACATACATATAAAATGAAGGAAAATGCTTGAGACATCAAACATACTAAGATGCATAATCATACATATACTCAGCGGAAACAAAACATACAATTCAGCATTCAACATGTCCATAATTATAATTCATTAACAGTAAATATGATTACAAAATAGATTAGTCAAGGATACTTATCTTATACAGAACTCGTCCTGCAACCAACTACGTTGCTGCAACGTTCCACCCAACCATAGGCCAACGTGCTCATCAATCTCTCAGCAACTTTGCCACCCCCGAGATGGGCATGATTCCCCAAGGAATATGGGACTAAGCAGGCTTACACATAGCCAAGGATACACAATACAACCAAGTCAACATAGTTGGGTTTATCAGGCTATCAAGGAGCTAGGAAAGGCTGAATGCTAAGCTAGTGAGCTCATAGAAGAACTAAGGATGCCTACACCAGAGCTATCCTGACTTCTAAGACACCCACACATACCCAACACCAGGAATTAGTCCTTTCTCTACTACACAGTCCCTTAGGCCCTGACTTCCCTTTCCAGTGCTATCCCAGGGTTGTGGAGAAGAAAGCCAACCATCTAACTCTGTCTGTGTATCTCCCAACACCAGGTTTCTCAAGCATACCCCGCTTTCAATCCCACTCCACACAATCCAAAGACCAACCACTGCATACCCGCAATAAACAACCAGTTCACAACTCTGTGAAGAAAACCAAAGGAAACAGGGTGACAACCCAAAATGGTGAACGCAGCTCAAGCCAAGCAAGGTGATTTAGAGTTGTTATTGGCCCTAGCATGGCCAAAACAACTCAGCAACAACCCAAAAGATGATTACACCCACAACGACCCAAAACCAGGGAAGGAACAACAGCCACACTTTTTACCACTGAAATAATGGGAGAGGCCCAAACTCACAACAAAAACCACATGTATACAGAGGACAACCGTGAGCTCTCAACCTGTGTAGAGGGAAGAACACAACTTCTACCTGACAGGGTTCAACACAAAGACTGAAGAACGACCCAAAAGAATAGAGTCTTTCTTCCAGGAGGATGATCCCCCCAATATCTGCCTGCATGTGAGGATGACAGAACAACCCCCTACGTGAGAATGAGCAAGACCAAAACCTCCTGAGAGTGGAATTGTGGGAGAGTGGAGAGAATCCCCCTACGTGGGGAAGAGCGAGCCCACTGGTGGAGTGTACGTGGGGCAAAGACTTGCAGTCCTACCACCCACCACTTCCCAGCCATAACTGCTCCCAACTAACAATAGGAGTTTTAAATGGGTGGTCGACACATGGCAATCTCCCAATGGCTCCCACGGGTTAGACAATCCCCCCCCCTTAACCTTAGGAAATCATGCACTTTTCATTAACGTTGCACCGTCGTAGCTGGCTGTAGGTTCATTTTAATTAATGTGCATATTTACATGATGCCAAAACTATTATGTGCCGGATAGCACGATATACCATCGGCAACGATCCCAATTGCCGAAACATAACACAACCAAATCGATGGTGGGGATTTTGCCTTTAGCTCCACACCACGATTAATTACAATATACACATCATGTATCTTTTAATGCAACCGGGGTCAAAACTGAGGATATTACAGAAGTACTTGTCGAGTAAGCACCTCTAACACACCTGTCAAGAAGTAGGTAAAACTACTCCAAGTGGGAAAATTGTCCCTGGTTGCTTGGATTAATGGGGTTATGCAAGTCTAGGATTTTTTTAGGCATGGAAAGTCCTCAAGGTGGCCAAAATTCTCACTAATAGATTCGGGCCTATGACTTATTTCTTATGTTCCCTGTCCATTCACAAAAGCTCTTTCAAATCTTCGTTGGTTGGAATTGGGCCCTAAGCATCCAAAAAAGACCATTTCAATAAATATGGACTTATTTTAGTCCAAGCCCCTTCCAAAACATGTTAAAAAAACCATTTGTAAAGTCCAAAAACACCCTTTCTAAAGTGCAAAGTGGAGTTCCAAAAGTGTCAATATCAGGTTTCAAAACTACACTTTTGGGTTGAATTTGACACTTTTTGAATTCCATTAATTTGCACTTTTTAATACCAATATTGACACTTTCAGAACTGATTTTCAAATTTTTTGAACCCAATATTGGATCACTTGGAATTAGGTTTTTCGCTTTCCAAAACTAAGACTACCATTTTTAGAATCTAATTTTTCAAATATTAGAAACCCCGATCTTTAAATTTTCAATCTGAATTAGCAAAATACTCTTCAAAACTTTAAAATTTGGTAACTCATCACTAGAAACACACTTCAAAAAATAAAACACAACTACATAACAATGCCACACATAGAGAATACTATGAACATAAAAATCGCAATACATTATTTAACAAACTATATTCATATTTTTTACAATAGATTTTACATCGTTAACAATGTTAAGGTTTAGCAAAAAAGGACACAATCAGTCTACCAAGTATGTGGCATCGTCATCATCACAATTACTATAGGTATTTGCAATCATGTAGTTCCCTTCATCATTGCAAACATGTTTTTCTTCTAAATCGTCCACATTTACTCTGTTACTAGCATCGTACACATAGTTTAAGATCTTCCAGACATTATTTGAAGGTTTGAGATATACGTTTGACAATATTGTGTTAGTATAGCTCTAAATTTCTCTTTTTTCAATCAAGTTTTTTTCTAAAAAAACATGGAAAAAACTCATTGACATTTTTGGCCTATGCAAATGTCCATAAAACAACATAAAAAATAGAAAGAAAATATTTCAGAAAATATTTTAACCTTGGACGTATAAAATAAACCTTTTGTTCTTGCAATGATGTCTGCATTTCTGTAGGCTAACATTTTCTAAAATGTACTCTTATGAATGACATTTAGAAATACTCCATTTAGATCGAATATAATCAATTGTTTATCTAATAATCTTGTATCTACACCTAAAAACCATAAAACACACTCTGATTAATGAACACATTTTTAACATTGAAAATAATGAACATATATATACTACCATTCCGATAGGGATTTTCTAAGTATGCCAACACTAAATATAGTTTCATTCATATTGTATACAAAATAAATTTTAATCACGTAAATACACAAAGTTTCAACTAAATCAATTATAGAATGTCATGAACATGTTGTCTTCCCATTCTACGATAACTCTACGGTGAAGGAAGGATCGAAGGAGACTTCAAAAAGATATTGGGTTTTCAGGAAAACATAAGATTGGAAGAGCATGGACAAGTGCGTGGAGTATAATATTATACATCCACAGATCAACCGATATTTTCTTGGAACGGATCTCTTTCACGGATCATCATCGTAACAGACTAGCAAACGATCCGTAATTATAAAAGGAGTCATTGACACCACCATGATAGATGCGTTGGCTAGCCCCCATTGTTGACTTTCTCTACTAGAATACTATTAAAGGAAAGGAAGGTGTTGTCTAACACTGCAACGTCAACCTTACGGTGAAGGAAGGATCGGTTTACAATCTTTTTTTTTCAGATGGAAAGATCCACGGGAAACCTAGCAATACTTTCCCACATTAGTGGATGGTAGAGGTGGTAAACCGTCGGCCATCCTCGCAGAAAGCCTAACCTCAAAGGACTCAAGGCTCGAACCCGTGACCTCTTCCCAAAACAAGAGAGTGTGCGCACGTCTTACCAATTGAGCTAACCCTTGGGGCTAATCGGTTTACAATCCTAAAACATATATTGTTTCTTGGACAATGCAACATTGGAGGAGGACGATTCGTTGTATACATAAGCATGGTTAGGCACAACCTATACTTAATGACAAAGGAAAATATTGGCCGATCCTTTCCCCGGATTAAACTCTTTTTAGTGGAAACAACATTTTATCTTGGATGATGTACATTAATATGATACGGATTTTTTGAAAGTTGTTGTCTCTTAAATAGTTTAATTCATAATTTTTTAAGACAATTTAAAAAAAAATAAAGAAAGTATCATGCAAATATTTCTAAGAAAAATTGTTAGTCAATGTCGATAAATGTCGTACTATATCAAAATATATTGAAATCCTCAATTTTATCATCTAAACTTGAATGCTTTTAACTAGTGAGGCATGTTTTGATGAGGCTCAAGGTGATTCAAACGTGAGCACAACATTGTTTTTACATTTCTATCTCTCTCAACCAAACCATCAAACCTCCAACTTGATGGAATTATTAAATATTTCTCTTTACTATTGATCTTCATCTATGAATAAGATGTTTGAATTTTCATATCATTGTCCATAATGGATAATTACATTTTTAAACAATTTCTTGTAAATTTGATGTACTCCACGAATCGAATCATACATATGTGAAGAATACTTTGTATGTATACATTGTTGATGACCCCAAATAAATATGAAATTTTCATCTCTAAACCAATTGAATACATTCTTCAACTTCCTTATTTCATGAAATCCAAATAAGTAAATCACAGCGATGCCAAAATTCTCTCGTGCAATATCAACGCTATCATGAGAAAAATTTCTTACATAATAATGGTAGTATCCATGAATTAAATTTGGATGTATCTCGACTTCTCTTTTACCACCAGTAACATGAACTCCAAACAACAACCCCTCTACTCCCAATACCAACAATTTATTTTGAGCCAATGTTTTGACTGCATACAAAAACCATGACTAAAAATATAACTACAATAAGACAAAATGACCATAACTAAAAATACGACTACGATATTAAAACAAAATTTAAATAAGTATTAATAAATAGTCACAACAAATTATCAATACTTTACAAATGGCTAATTCAAACAACAACATATATAAACCATTAAACAAACAAAAATTATTCAGAATTCCCTTTCTCAACACAAAAAAGATAATGTCAATAACATTAACATATAAGATTGTATTTAAATGTTTATAGTATCATGTTACACAATCATTTCATCCCTAAAAGAGGTGAGAAAGTTTCTTATATCAATTCTTGATTCTATTTTAGTGAGATCCCGCCATAATTAGGTTACCATATTAGTTTCATCATTAGAGGATATATTGTAAGGGTTCACCACTATGCAATTTTCATAGGGCTTCCTTTTTTCTCCTCACCCTTAAAAACAACCATCGTCGTGTTCCTCTTGAAGAAATCTTCTCCAAAATGTTTCCATTTTTTATTATATTTACCCTGATTATCTTTATCACATTGATCGGCAAACCAAACAAATTTAAATTTATTCATACCTTCTTTTTTATGTTTCCCAATAAATTTCTTAACTAATCCCATTCTATCAGTTCTGCTTTTTGTTGACTAGATTCCAGTATGGAATCTTTCCACACATAACTCCAAAAAATTGATTGCATTTTCTCATTGTTGATAAATTTTTGTTTTATGTTTAAGAGTATTGTTATCCAAGTCCACACTTATAAACACTTTTTTTTGTCCTGGTGGAGGATTTTAGAGTAAAGAAAAAATCCTCCAATTCCAATATCAAGGATCCCTCTTTCTTTTCTGAATCGACACCAGGAAAGCATGCGTCACATATTACATAATACTATGTTCTATAGTTTCCGAAAGCCATACAAATGGAAATGTTGTGCCATATTTTACATTATACATGTTTTACAGTTTCTCAATCCCATACAAAGAATCATTATATTTTTCACGTTTGGATGGGTGAGAAACAAAACTTGATCCAACATCTATACTGATTTGCTTATTTCTTCATTTTCATGTCTCTTGGTTGTCTCTCTAAGTCCTACATAACAATAACAACAAAAAATTAAACATCACAAGCATAATCCAACCAAGATGTGCGATATCTATAAACTCTAAACTATTATTGATTAAATCATATAAATCTACCTTCCTTTTCCTTTCCAATTTCCTTATCTTGATCTTACATATGTGAAATTTGGAGAGATTTCGCATTGCCACAAATTTGTGACTGTGATTTGAATTCTCAACAAAAGATTGTTCCATTTCATTTGTGTCATCGATAATGATCCAGGTTCCCAGGAGCACGAAAGAAAACATTTCAATTTAATTAATTGAGTACTATTATGGTGGAATCATATTAAGAATAAGCAAAGCAGGAAATACACTACACACACATACAACATACACACATACAAAATGCAAGAATTCGAACCAATCTCAGTTGTTTCATTACTATTCTATTACTTGCTTCATATTACAATAATGTACATGCTTATATAGAGTGATGAGAACGCTTGGATTGTCTACCCATTATGTTTAGTTACAAGAAGTTGGAATGGTTTAGAAGTTCAACTGTTACAGACAACTAGAAGGAAAAGAAAATATGTCGTAGTCGTGTTGAGGTGCTGGTGTCGACGATGCATGCCGTAGTGCTGAACCTGTCAAGGTTCGAACTTATCAAAGTCGATGTTGAACCTGTCGAAGTCAAAAAACAATGCCAATTGTTGGGTGGATCATACCTCCTTCCTTAAGAAACAATGGTCCCCATTGTTTTCTCATACAAATGAAGAAACTTGTTGGTGATTTCAGTAGTAGAGTACCACTTTCCTTGTGTTGGGAGTTGTCTGGATTTAGCCACCTGAAACAAGCGAATGGCGTTCATCCTTGTATGGCATATGTGTCATCCCACAATCATGTCGCAAGGAAGAGGATCCTGAACATATGGATGGATGTATTCGGGTTCTATTGTATGCAAGTCATTTTGTTCCAATAGTGGTGCATGGTATGTTTGGAGTAGATCCACATTAAATACTAGATTCAAACCCAGGCATGAAGGAATGTCTAGCTAGAAAGCATTTTCTCCAATCTTCTTAAGGATACTGTATAGACCATTTCGCAAAGGCTTCATATTTATGTATGGACTAGTGAATCGTTCCTTCTTGAGACGCAACCAAACCTGATCCCTAATTTGAAATGAATGAGGAATAAAATGCTTATCGTGGCAGGCCTTATCTTTCACATTAGCTTGTTGCAACATTTCTTATGCTTGTTTATGGATGTTGTAGATTTGGTATCGAAAATTCAATGCCTTTTTAACTTCTCGTCAGTCAAAGTTGGTGTCATTCAACTATGTTGATGAACTGATCAAGTTGATGGGTGTTGAGGGTTGGAATCCATAACATATCTCAAATATACTCTTTCCTATAGAGTTGTGCTGAGAACGATTGTAACGATGTTGTATGTATGGGAGAATTTCATCCCATGTTCGACGATGCTTATGGTTGTACATGCAGGGAAATTGTAATACCAAGCAATTCAGAACTTTCATCTATCTGAGGATGGAAATCTGTCGACAAAGAGAGTTTTGTGTTGAGTTGTTGCTAGACACTCTTCCAAAATATGTTGGCAAATATGGCATCTCTGTTAGAAACAATGGTCGTCGGTAGGACATAATGTTTCTAAACATGTTTGAAGAAGAGTTGAGAAGTCTATTGCACTGTCATAGTCTTCTTGCATGGAATGAGAATACCCATCTTGGAAAATCTATCGACTACAACTAAGATCGCATCATGTTGATGTTTGGTAGTAGGATATCCCATCAAGTAGTCCATAGAAATAGATTCCCATGGTTTACTAGGAACTGACAAATGTGTGTAAAAAACTTGTCGTAGATTCAGTGGTTTAGAAATGGCACAAACCACACATGATTAATGATCCTGTTGACATCATATTGTTGAGCCCTGGAAATTCATAGGCAACAACAGCAAGGGATTCTCCCTAGTCAACGTTCCCAACTAGCCCGTGACTATTTGGTATAGGGAATCCGTCTGGTTTGCGGTCCGACTACCGTAGGTCAAGTAACAAAAACAAAGGTTTTACCAGTTGCGGCCCGGTCCATCGTGTATGTTTTTGTATTTTTTGACTTAAAGTATGATATGCACGTGCCTAATTAACAATGCAGGGTGATAAGGATGCAAGGAGTAGTCACAATGTGATGCGCAGGTTCTTACGTCTCGTCTTAGAACTCACAAGCATCTAAATAACATATGCAATAATAAAGTAAACTAACTATCTATCTATCTATCTATCCCCGAGGAGCCAAATTGTAACTTATTTATGAGTAATGTGTATTGTGCATGCATTATAAAGAGAAATTACAGATAGCTGATATTCCTTCCTACAACACATGAATGATTAAAGATATTTAGACAATTAGATAGCCAATTGTTTATGAACAGCATGCATTACTCATGGTTGTAATTCCATAGAATAAACCAGAAATCATTCAAACAAGAACATAGGCTCTAAGAGTTAGAACGATCTCACAGTTAATGGACAAAAAGATGGAAAAACAAAATAGTTCATCTTTCCGCAATCCACAGCATAACATTTGAAAGTCCCACCAATCTTTCTCTGACAGGCAAAAAATAATTCTTTATTGCAAAAAAAAGTAGTTCTTCTTACAATATCGCTTTACATGTCTAACTGGGAAAAATCCCTCTATTCTTCTAAGTATCCTATATTTATACAAAAAGGGTGAAGTTGTTGGGCTGCCCACAAATAACCCTTGGGCTTCCCAACTCTTCGCCTCCCAAAATTTCACTTTCCTCAAATGTTTACAAAATCGTTACATATTACACAAGTGAATAATCTTTCACGAGGAGGGCCCCACTTGAGTATTCAGAAATTTCTTCCATGCCAAAGCCTCATAGGCGATGCCTTCAAATGCACAAGGTTCCAAAAATTTAATGTTTATCTCGAACTTCGCAGCTTGGTTCTTGATGGCCTCAATTCTGGCCGCACTCAAATGCAACTGATCCTCCAATAGCTGCACACTGATGGTGAAATGATCTACTTCACTCCTTAAAATATGGTCGACAAGGGCTCTAATGTGCTGTATTTTTGCTTCCTCCTCTTGATACCTCTTCTGTAAAATCTCCACAAATGAGTTGTGGTCTGGAAAAACATCTAGCCTCTGCTTAGCTTCCACTTGGCACCGGTTATAGGTAATCAGGAGCCTTCTGAAAAATTATGTGCATGCTCCTTTAGTATTTCTCACAGCTTTTTTGAAATCCTCTGCTGTGTTTATAGAAAACTCTAATAAGTCGTAATCCTGCTTCAGGGCCTGTCGATCTTTCGAGGGTAGCTCTACAGGAGTTCTTCATTATTTTCCAGCCTTGCCATTCTTACTGTCAGGACTTCCAGGACGTCCTGATATCTATCAAAAAAATAAGAAGAAGTCTCCAGAATTTCCTCTAATCGGCCATCTACTTGCAAAACTTTGCATCTCTCTTCTTCCATGGCAGTCTGCAGCTGAAGCATCTTGGCCTTTTGTGCTAGCACATGCTCCTTGAAAGGTTGAAGGTTAACCTGCTGCTCTTTTGCTTCCAACAAAGCTGTTGACAGAGAAGTGATCTGCTCTTGAATTTTTGTCTTTTGTTCTTGAGACTGCTTCTCATTTGCCTCCAAGGTGGCCTTTTGAAGCTCTAAGTCTTCTATTTTCTCCAGCAGCTATTCCTTCTCCACCCTTAGCTCTTGATACTCTTGTTGCACTCTCACCAGACACTCTTGTGTAGTTTCCATAGACCTCCTTTCTGCTTGGAAAACCTGCAGTTCATCCCTTGAAGACCTCATCTCTTTCTGCATGTCCTCATATTTTCTCTTCAACTTACTATTTTCTTCTCTCTCCTTTCTTAATGTGTCTTTCAGCTGAGAAGAAGACTTCTTGGATTGCTCTAGATCTGTCATGATTTTGTCTACATTATCCTCCGAAGCGTGGATCAATGCAACTCCTACTCTAATGGTGAATCTGGGATCTCAGTCTATCCCATATACCACGGTTCTATTCGTTATCATCTTTTCGGATATACCTCCTATTTCGACCTTCTTTTCAGTCCTCTTCACTATCCTCTTTCTTTCCTTGTCATAGAAGACAGTATTAAAATTAGGGATTTCTTCCCTTACCTTCTGTACAAAAGGGACCAGTTTAAGTGTGGGGACCATAGGCTATCTAGGTATGCTGACAACTGGTACTTCTAGGTCCTGAACCTTGGGGTTCTCCATGTCCTGGGTCTAACCACCAGCTGTGTCAGAGGCTGAATGTTCTGTCTCTGTCTGAGTCAGCTTTAGCCTCTCTGCTTCTTGTTTCTGAAGCTCTTCATCAAGCTTCCTTTTCCTTTCTTTTTCTTCATTTCTTGCATCCTCCTCTGCTTTTCCAGTTGCCTCTTGTGCAACTCTTCTTTTCTCTTCTTCTTCTCCCTGTAGCCACCCTGCAGCTTCTTGGGCCAGCCTTTGGGCTTCCTCATTTCGTTTCCTTGCTTCCTCATCGGCTTTAGCTTGTTCATCCTGCCCCTTCGCACCTTTGGTGGTGATCTTATTCTTGAACCTTCTTCTCAAGGCTGTTATGTTCAATGCACTGTGGAAGACAGATTCTTCTCTATCCCAATGGTGGGTGTATTCAAAATGGACGTTATTCTCTTTGCAGTGTTCAACCACTTTACTGCGAGAGTCATTTCTATGGAAAGACATCTCACCAAAATGAAACCTTTCCAACTCTTCTGCAAACTCATTTGCTTTCTTCACTCTGGTAAACCTATAACTTCCTAACTTGAAAGGAAAAGGGGGATAGGTAGCCTTCTTGTGTTCAAACAAAAAGCTTCCTATGCCATCCAGGAAGACTTGCCTAACCGCCTCTTTATGAATGATGTAGTCGGTGGCGTATTTGGGTAGTAAGGAGGGTGCTCTAGAGCCTCCAAACATTCTTAAGTAGACGCCATCCTCGGTCAAATAATAATCCGCATATTCCTCAATTACCTGCAATGCCTCTTCTGACATGCAGTCACATTCTTTCAGAAAAATGAGAGTGTACAATGGCATGATGAAATGTTCGCAGACCTCCCGGTAATGACTGTGGTACTTGTGTGCCCACAGTGGCTTGTATGCAGAATAAACAGGAATCCTCTCCCTGTCCCAGATGCACCTTAGACCGGGGAAAGGTTGATTGCACAGTATACAATCGACAAGTATGGAACTCATGTAAAATTCTAACCTCTTTTGGGACACTCCTCCCAAAGCTGAGGCCATGCAGGCTGAAAGGCTATTTGACACTATGTTGGCCCAGTTGAAAATGGTCCCTTGGGTTGCAACATAAAAAATAATTGGCATCCACTCCAATTTGAAACTCCTGCCATGAGCTCTCCCAAAAATCCTGTTCAGCATTAAGGCGATGAACCTGTATGGGGCCCTTAAGCTCACTGTGTCATATTCTCCCGTTGGCCTTGTTCTGAAATTTTTTCTAGACAACAACATTCTTTTAAGGGTCTCAACAAGGTCCATTCTAATGTTTCTCAGCCAATCATCAGACAAAAATACTTGTTGTTCTGGCAGGTGGTAGGCCAGGGCTACATATCTTGGGTTATAAGCAGCATAGCCTTGTTTGTCAACATTTTCCAGGATCATAGTGGTCACATCTTCCTGGGGAAGAATCCAACCAATCACTTCAGAGCATGGGAAGAGCTCTCTATATTGGCGTATATGCCTTCTTCCTCCAAGCCCATATCAGGAACCTCTCGGCGCGTGATCAGCCTGTATATCTCTCCCCACTGGTACTTAGGCTCTACACTAGATATGCACTTGGTGTCCTCATAGATGTATTTGGCTTTGGTGATAACTTCCACGTCGGGATTCTCTTCGACCACAAGGGACTTCTTCTTTTGTCACTTCAACATTCTGAATTCGGAATCTTCCTGTTATACATACAATTATCAACATTAGGCCCTTTCTGTCTAAGTTGCAAACATTGAGACACAATGTGTAGTGTTTCACTTTATCTATGTTTAACATGACATAATTGAGTTAAATGAAGCAAATATGTGCACGCTAACACCGTTGTCTAATACCAAAACAGTTCATCAACAAATCTTGAGCAGGGAAACAAAATTTACATTAAAGTGAAGAAACCTTGGGCTCTCTGCGGGTGCCATGATCATCGCATTGCATGGATAACAGGGGAACTTATGCAAGTTTTCAATGGTGCGCCTCAACAAAAAAGACTACCCATGCAACCAATGGCCTATATAAAACACTGTGCGGTGCTATACATCCCCCCAACTGGCTCGGGTTCGAAACCGACCGCGAATAGGGTCGCTTGAAATAGCGCGACTGTGGTTCAAAGGACAAGGGCAACGTAAGAGGGGGGAACCAGTCCAAGCACCACAGGAAAGCCATGGAAAAACTGTCCCCCATTGACCTATCATCAAAACGGGGCAGATTGGCGCAGACAACGTAACGGTTGTCTGCACCAATCTCCCCAACCACTAAGTCTAGGGTCGAAAACATACAGCCGCAAAGTAAAACACCCTATGGGCAACAAGACTCACCACTGAATGGGGCCAAGGAAAACGACCCCCATTATATATGCATGTAAATAATGGGGCCAAGGGAAAATAGTAGTAGAAAAACCCTAACCGTGAAATAAAATCAAAACACTCAATTGAACGGAACGGGTAAGGCGAACAATATCCTACCTGGCAGTGCTGCGTGACCAGCGGGAAGAGGACTGTCAAGCTTCCACGGTTGAGACACCTGGAAACACGGGTACCGACAACGGGGGATCGGGCGAGCTTGAGCGGACGACAGCACATGATAATGAAAGTTCACAACAATCCAAAACGCAATAGAGTAATAAACTCGACCCCGTGTATATATATATATATATATATATATATATATATATATATATATATATATATAGGAAACCATAAGCGGAGGGGAAATATCAGACGACGGAACTCTAAGGATTGGAGGTCGCAAGCATAATTCCTTCCGCAACGTTTGGTGGAAAAACCACTAAGCTATCCGCGTGGATAACTGGGAGGAAATAATAATGCGTCGCAGCTTACAACATTTAAAATTGGAGCGATAGCGGAATAGGGAGCTGCAACGGCGGAACCATAAAGGACATCACCGTCCGCGATAGGCAAAAATCTTGATCGGAGGAAAAACGGCTAAAAGACCAGAAGGCTAGTGCCTTTTTCATCCGCAACGGCGGAATCATAAAGGACAAATCAATCTGCAATAGGTAAAGTCTGAATCGGAAGAGGAAACAACTAAAAGATCAGGAAGGTAGTTCTTTTGGAAGCCGCAACGACGGAAGACCAAAAACTTAAGGATCGGCGAAAACGACAAAGCGGGGTTAAAAAAAATCAATGTATCGGGGGGCTTCATATTCTTCCGTCCGCAGCTGCAGAGAACGAAGTAACAGTACTTCTCGACGCGAAACAAAAACTCAGTCGATTGAGACATATGCATCGGAAAAGAATAACGAAGCTAAAGCTGATTATCTCTCCGCAAGGACGAGAGAACAAGCAGATAAACTTCCGATTCAAACACTTGAAAACGCACTCAAAGGCAATGATACATTTAAACAAGTGGTGGATCAATTCAAGCATTAGAAAAATTCTTTCTGGAGAGTCATCAAATCAAATCAAAGAAGAAAATCAAACCAATCTAAGCAAAAGGAGGGTCCCGAAATTTTTTTGAATTTTGGGAAAATGTTGTAGCTGCAACAATTGGCGACTACCTGGTGAACCCCAGATTTCTGAATTAACTCCTCTCCATTAAAAAAAACTCTCTAGCTCAAAATTGAAATCTTCTAGATGTTTGCATTCCTAAGCTGGCCAACCCATGCATTTAAATCATTGAGAAGTAGTTCATTCTTTGGGAAAAGGTAACATCAGAAATATTTGCAAGTCTGAATAACTCTTTTGAGGCCTAATAAGTGAGATTTATTTTACCCGTCCTTAGGTAGTTTCTAGCTTGGACACCACAGGATTGTAACATATAGTACACAGCATTATCCCTTTGTTCCTCATTCCCATGCCAAGTGCAATTTTGTGCTATTTGAACTTTAGTTCTTGTGAGTCCTCCATCTGCCTTTCTTTCTGAATTTTATTCAGGCTCCTCTATCCATAGTGTCCTTTTGTGTGAGAGAAGAATTTACTTTTCATCTCATGGACGGAGAGGAACTTTTGGCAATTTGAAATTCATGCTTTTGATACTTTGCTTTGATATGCATTGTTTCTTTAAGGAGTTTTGACTCTTGATAGCCTTTTAGCTTTTCTGAGATCATGGCATGGGATCATTTATATATGATATACTGTTCGCCTTGCTTCCTTTCCGTGGGTCCTTTTCTGCCACTTCCTTGGACATTTTAGATGTGAAATGGATGGATCCTTGAAATAGTATTCCAGACCTCTTAATTCTGAGTTATTTACAGGGGTTAAGTAGGACTTCAATGAATATATGGCCAATTAGGAACACTGCTACTAGAAGACATTCTATGTTTTAAAGCACAGTCCTTTTCTCAAGATTTCAGTTAATTAAGAACCTTGATGTTTCCATTGCAGCCAAAAGTTTGCCTCTTTATTCAAAACCAAAAGAACTAATAACAGAGCATTAAATCAACAGAAAACAACATCAAAGCAATAAACCAAAAGAAAACAACATCAAATTATTTATGTACAGGATCGTTAAAACAAAAGAAACAAAAAAGTGCCCACTCCTGAATTTTTTTTTAACCTAGTGAGTCAAGGGGTGGGCTGGATTCTAGACATGAAATCCCTAACCATGGTCTAGCTATGCTATTTTTGAAATTGAAATCATGTCTACTAGTCTACAGTCATCCTTCTTAGCCTGAGGAAGTTGAAGGAGCTCAGGCTGATTGTCAATCATATAACTGGCCTTTCCTGAGGTATGATATCTTAGTTTAAGCTCTGTTAGATAATTTCCCATGACAGAATTAGTAGATTCATTACCTTCTCCCAGCTTAGTGACAGTATGCCTCATGTAAGGTTCTCTCAAAATTTTAATCTGATTTGGGGTACCCTTAAGAGGTAACCACAAATGAGACCAGTCTGAC
Organism: Pseudotsuga menziesii; assembly: GCA_001517045.1. Classification (NCBI taxonomy): domain Eukaryota; kingdom Viridiplantae; phylum Streptophyta; class Pinopsida; order Pinales; family Pinaceae; genus Pseudotsuga; species Pseudotsuga menziesii. Next base: position 1,116,768 of record LPNX010484804.1, on the reverse strand, counting down.
GCAAAATAACCTTTTAATCTGGCAGACCAATATTGGTTAAGAATAAGCCCATATCCATCCGGTATGTCAGCCACCATAATGTGAATAAATTGGCATATCTTGTTATTTGCAGATAAGCGTATGAGAACATTCTTCATTTCTCCTACTACTTTGACACCTGTTCTATCTAATTGCACTACTTTCCAGGCTGTGGGATCTGGCTTCCCATTAATCTTTCTGCAAACTTCAATTGGAATAACATTTACCGATGACCCATAATCTACCAAACAATTATGCACATTATCATTCAGCATTTCTAGAGTCAAAAGAAAAGGTGGGGTTTTAGCTTTTTCTTCCCATTTGCCTTCTTCTCCCGGCTGATTTTTTGTGGGTACATCTTTTTTAAGATCCTTAATTTTTTCAGTGTCTCCTTCATCAACATCTTCCTGTCCTTCCATAGGTTTGGCAGGCTCATTGATTGGCTCTGTTTCCTGGTTGACAGTGGTGACTTTAGGTGTTTTATCTTCAACATTAGCATCTGCCTGTCTCTTGACATTCTTTTGCAATTTTTTAATCTTTGAAATTATTGCATTGTCTTTAATTATTAAGTCTGGGTCTTTTGTTGCTGTAGGTGTGTATTCAGATTTAAGAGTGTTCTCTTCTGTGTCAAAAAGCGAAACACCATCCCATAAAAACATGGTATCATTATCTTGTTTCTCTATGGTCTTGTCACTCTTTTCTTCTTTACCACTGTCCTTAGTCAAATTAGAGTCTAGAAGCTGATTCATAACCAATGTCACTGAATATAACCATTGAGGACACTTCTTTTCAGAATGAGGTTGTTGGTGAAAAGTGCAGAAATTATCCCCCCCTACCTCTGTTATATTCAGTGATGCATAATTTGGTGGAGGGATCTTCAATTGGTTGCTATCCTCCCTTTTTTGGTAGTAGGGTTTGTAAGTTTTCTGAACTACCCTTTCTTTCTCCAGATCTATTATTCGGTTGGATAGTTTCTGAATCATTTTCAGCATTCCCTCAAAATCATGTGATTGTTCCTCTTTGGGTTTAGACATCAATAAGGCTCTTTTCTCTGCAGTCTTTTCTCCAGGTTGCTTGGGATAATCTTCTATACTTTCCTTTTTAGCCTCTACCCTTTCTCCTTCTTCATAAGTCTCTACCAATGTAGGTCAAGCTTTCATCTTGGCAAACATGGCCAGCTCAGGTCCTAAGGCTGAGGTATAATATTCAATTAAGACTTTTTCTGAGGGTGTGTTAGTTTTAGAAAATTTATTTAGGTATGTTGAAAACCTTTGAGTAAAATGATGCACCTTCTCATCCTTCTCTTTTAAAAAAAAAACCTAGACCTTTCATCAGCGAGGCATGTGTCTTTTGGGCTGCGTATTTACTTCTGAAAATCTTTTCGAAGGTGTCCCAATCAGGAATAGAGTTTGCAGGCAAAACGAAATACCAGGATCATTGCTGCCCCCTTAAGGGTATGCGAGAATAATCTATAGACAACATCTTCGTACTCCCCAGCCCTTAACCCTTCTATTGCTAAATAGAAAGTTTGCAAGTGGTCATCTATAGTAGTCTTTGCATCAGGGTCAAACTTAGGCAGTAGCTTTTCATAAGCTTGAGGTAGGTTATGCAAAGGAGGCGTCAAGTTCAAAGGAAATCTAGCTCTCCAAGCCGGTAGTGGGTTGGTCTGATTCACATTTATACCAGCCATGAGCAAAGGTGAGAGAACAGGAGTAAAGAGAAACGTAAGGTGAAATCGGGCTTACTTGCTTCAAAGGTAGAACCAAAGCCTGTAAGTACTTGGGTTAGGTCAAAAGCTTCCAGATATCTACTGGTGGGGTAATCTTGGGAAAATAGGTTTCCACGGCCAGCCATGCACTGGTGGCCCTCCTTCTAGCGCTAGAAACTATTGAGGCTTGGAAATTCGCAGGAAACAATAGCAAGGGATTCTCCCCAGTCAACATTCCCAACTAGCCTGTGACTGTTTGGTATAGGGAATCCGTCCGGTTTGCGGTCCGGCTACCGTAAATCAAGTAACAAAAACAAAGGTTTTACCGGTTGCGGCCCGGTCCACCGTGTATGTTTTTGTATTTTTTGACTTAAAGTATGATATGCACGTGCCTAATTAACAATGCAGGGTGATAAGGATGCAAGGAGTAGTCACAATGTGATGCACACGTTCTTACCTCTCGTCTTAGAACTCACAAACATCTAAATCACATATGCAATAATAAAGTAAACTATCTATCTATCTATCTATCTATCCCCGGGGAGCCAAATTGTAACTTATTTATGAGTAATGTGTATTGTGCATGCATTATAAAGAGAAATTACAGATAGCTGATATTCCTTCCTACAACACATGAACGATTAAAGATATTTAGACAATCAGATAGCCAATTGTTTATGAGCAACATGCATTACTCATGGTGGTAATTCCACAGAATAAACCAGAAATCATTCAAACAAGAACATAGGCTCTAAGAGTTAGAACGATCTCACAGTTAATGGACAAAAAGCTGGAAAAATGAAATAGTTCATCTTTCCGCAATCCACAGCATAACATTTGAAAGTGCCACCAATCTTTCTCCGATAGGCAAACAATAATTCTTTATTGCAAAAAAAGTAGTTCTTCTTACAATATCGCTTTATATATATAACTGGGAAAAAATCCTCTGTTCTTCTAAGTCTCCTATATTTATACAAAAAGGGTGAAACTGTTGGGCTGCCCACAAATAACCCTTGGGCTTCCCAACTCTTCACCTCCCAAAATTTCACTTTCCTCAAATGTTTACAAAATCGTTACATATTACACAAGTGAATAATCTTTCATGAGGAGGGCCCCACTTGAGTATTCAGAAATTTATTCCACGCCAAAGCCTCAGAGGCAATGCCTTCAAATGCACAAGGTTCCAAAAATTTAATGTTTATCTCGAACTTCGCAGCTTGGTTCTTGATGGCCTCAATTCTGGCCACACTCAAATGCAACTGATCCTCCAATAGCTGCACACTGATGGTGGAATGATCTACTTCACTCCTTAAAATCTGGTCATCAAGGGATCTAATGTGCTATATTTTGGCCTGGTTCTGAAATGTTTTCCAGACAACAGCATTCTTTTAAGGGTCTCAACAAGGTCCATTCTAATGTTTCTCAGCCAATCATCAGACAAAAATAATTGTGCTTCTGGCAGGTGGTAGGCCAGGGCTACATATCCTGGGCTATAAGCAGCATAGCCTTGTTTGTCAACATTTTCTAGGATCATAGTGGTCACATCTGCCCGGGGTAGAATCCAACCAATCAATTCAGAGCATGGGAAGAGCTCTGGTCTTGTGGCAATCTTCATCAGTGAAGATCTCTCTATATTGGCGTATATGCCTTCTTCCTCCAAGCCCATATCAGGAACCTCTCGGCGCGTGATCAACCTGTATATCTCTCCCCACTGGTACTCAGGCTCTACACTAGATATGCACTTGGTGTCCTCATAGATGTATTTGGATTTGGTGATAACTTCCACGTCGGGATCCTCTTCGACCATAGGGGCCTTCTTCTTTTGTCGCTTCGACATTTTCAATTCGAAATCTTCCTGTTATACATACAATTATCAGCATTAGGCCCTTTCCGGCTAAGTTGTAAACATTGAGACACAATGTGCAGTGTTTCACTTTATCTATGTTTAACATGACATAAATTAGTTAAATGAAGCAAATATGTGCAAGCTAACATCGTTGTCTAATACCAAAACAGTTCATCAACAAATCTTGAGTGGGGAAACAAAATCTACATTAAAGTGAAGAAACCTTGGGCTCTCTGCGGGTGCCATGATCATCACGCTGCATGGATAACAGGGGAACTTATGCAAGTTTTCAATGGTGCACCTCAACAAAAAATACTACCCATGCAACCAATGGCCCATATAAAACGCTGTGCGGTGCTATACAGCCCCCCCAACTGGCTCGGGTTCGAAACCGACCGCGAATTGGGTCACTTGAAACAGCGTGGCTAAATGTGGCTGTGGTTCAAAGGACAAGGGCAACGTAAGAGGGGGAAACCAGTCCAAGCACCACAGGAAAGCCATGGAAAATCGTCCCCCATCGCCCTATCATCAAAACGGGGCAGATTGGCGCAGACAGCGTAACGGCCCTCTGCACCAATCTCCCCAACCACTAAGTGTGGGGTCGAAAACATATAGTTGCAGAGTAAAAAACCCTATGGGCAACAAGACTCACCACTAAACAGGGCCAAGGAAAACGACCCCCATTATATATGCATGTAAATAATGGGGTCAAGGGAAAACAGCTGTAGAAAAACCCTAACCGTGAAATAAAATCAAAACACTCAATCGAACAGAATGGGTAAGGTGAACAATATCCTACCTGGCAGTGCTGCGTGACCGGCAGGAAGAGGACTGTCAAGCTTCCACGGTTGAGACACCTGGAAACGTGGGTACCGACAATGGGGGACCGAGCGAGCTCAAGCAGACGACAGCACACAATAATGACAGTTCATGACAATCCAAAAAGCAATAGAGTAATAAACTTGACCCCGTGTATATATATATATATATATATATATATATATATATATAGCCAACCATAAGCGGTGAGGAAATATCGGACGATAGAACTCTAAGGATCGAAGGTCACAAGCATAATTCCTTCTGCAACGTCGGGTGGCAAAACCACTAAGCTATCTGCGGGGATATCTGGGAGGAAATAATAACGTGTCGGAGCTTACAACATTAAAAATCGAAGCAATAGCGGAATAGGGAGTTGCAACGGCAGAACCGTAAAGGACATCACCGTCTGCGATAGGAAAAAATCTTGATCGGAGGAAAAACGGCTAAAAGACCAGAAGGCTAGTGCCTTTTTCATCCGCAACGGTTGAATCATAAAGGACAAATCAATCCGCAATAGGTAAAGTCTGAATCGAAAGAGGAAACAACTAAAAGATCGAGAAGGTAGTTCTTTTGGAAGCCACAATGACGGAAGCCCAAAAACTTAAGGATCGGCGAAAACAACAAAGCGGGGTTAAAAAAAATCAATGTATCGGGGGACTTCATATTCTGCCGTCCGCAACTGTGGAGAACGAAGTAATAGTACTTATCGACGCGAAACAAAAACTCAGCCTATTGAGACATATGCATTGGAAAAGAATAACGACGCTAAAGCTGATTATCTCTCCGCAACGGCGAGAGAACAAGCAGATAAAATTCCGATTCAAACACTTGAAAACGCACTCAAAGGCAATGATAAATTTAAACAAGTGGTGGATCAATTCAAGAATTAGAAAAAGTCTTTCTGGAGAGTCATCAAATCAAATCAAAGAAGAAACTCAAACCAATCTAAGCAAAAGGAGGGTCCCGAATTTTTTTTGAATTTTGGGAAAATGTTGCAGTTGCAACACATATTTAAGTGAAGGCCAATAGAAATACTTTTGGAGGATGGAAAGGGTCTTTGCTACTCCAAAGTGTCATGCAGTCTTATTTTAGTGTGTGTCCCAAATGAAATTCTATCGGTGCTCACTAGCCAGTACGTAAAGTTGTCCAAGCTTGTATAGCAAGGTATCTTTCAGGAAGTAGTTAGTAGTGGACGACGGGTCGATTTGAAGTTTTCAATAAATTGCAGAAAATTCATAGTCTACCGAGTAAATTTGAGGTCAAGTAGTGGTGTCATAGCCTTGTATACTCATCACTTTAAAAACTAGAGTAATGGGTGGTTGACTTAGACAATCGATTATGGCATTGGATTTACCTTTCCATTACTTAATTACCAATTGAAATTGTTGTAGGTAATTAATCCACTTGATTTATCGAGTTGTTTGTAACTTCATCTGGGATGGGGTGAACTATAAAGGATTGTGGTCAGTAAGAATGACCATTTCATTGCCAATAATTTAATGTATCCACTGCTTAAGAGATTACATAATGGCATAAAATTCCTTTTCATACATCGAATACCTCTTGATGACGTCGTTGAAATTTTCAGAATGAAAAGCGACTAGGTGACCAGACTAAGTGGTCACTGCACCTAAAACATATTCTGATGCATATGCATCAATCTCAAAAGTCTGATGCAAATCAGGTAACACAAGTACTGGTGCAGTACACACATTTTGTTTGAGCTGCTCTAAAGCTTTATGTTGTGTCAATGTCCATTTAAGAAAATTTTCCCATTTCACTTTGTCAACTAATTTAAAGGCTAGGCTATGTGACTGAAGCGGAGTATGAATCATCGATAAAAATTTTCCAAACCAAGAAAACTTCTTAGTTCATGAATGTTTTAAATAATGGGCCAATCCTTAAGGATTTGTACTTTGTATTGATTGATGTAAATGCTTGCAGATTCAATCACATACCCCAAATATTTGATCTTGTTCATCACAAATGAGCATTTGTCCATGTTCAAATAGAGTCGATGTTGTCAAAGAGTGTTGAGAACTTATGGAAATTGTCGAACATGTTCTTCCCATGATCGACTAAAAATCAAGATATTGCCTAGGTATATAATTACACACTTTCGAATGAAATTTTGAAGAATGTCATCCATATATCGCATGAAGGTTGCAGGTGCATTGGTCAAGCCGAAAGAAATGACTAACTATTCAAACACTCCTTCCTTATTTTTGAAAGCATTTTTCCATACATTGGTGGGCTCGATCAGAATTTGATGATATCTCGACTTGAGGTCGATCTTAGTAAAGAATTTAGAACCTTTCAAATAATCAATGAGTTGGTCTATCCTTAGAAGAGGGTATCTGTTCTTTACCAAAATCTTGTTGAGAGCCCAATAGTTGATGCACATGCGGCAAGTCCCATATTTCTTTGGAACGAGGACGACTAGACTTCCAGAAGGAGAGGAGTTGGGTTGGATGTGACCTTTGTTGATAAAATCTTGAATATGTCTATGAATCTCTTCATTCTCAATAATGGGTCTTCTGTAAACTGATGTGTTAGGTAATGAAAAACAAAGAACAAGTTTAATGGAGTGTTTTACTTGGAAATGTAGAGGTACTCTGTATCGATCTTGAAATATGTCCCAGTATTCATCAAGAATGTTGTCAATCTAATGTTGTTTTCAGAAGCTACATTAGTCGATGAGCCAACTAATTTTTGCAGTATTCCTGGAATGTTGAGGTTTAATCATGATCAATGCGAATTTCTAAGCATGATTAATGAGATTTTTTGTCTGTTTAACATATATCATTGCAATTGTTGGAGTAGGTTGTCACTCTGGTATGCCATACCATTGGTTCCAAACTTTGAAATTAACCTTCTGAGGCCGTGACTGATAAATCCCATGTTGATCCCATAAGTAAGGTTTCCCAAACAGGGTGTCGACTGCAGAAAGCAATATCACTTCACAGAGTACTTCATCTTCAAAAGGCTTGATGACATAGGCGAGTTTGCATTGTTGGGTGATCCTTAGTTCCTGTCCATCTTTCATCCAACCGATATTATAAGGACGAGGATGTGGAGTGGTGACAAGACCTAGTTTCTTCATGAGATCCTAAAAATGAAGTTATTTTGGATACCATTATCCAAAATCATATGTAATGGATTGTTTTGAACCCATATTTTTGTATGGAATAGGAGCTATTGTTCCTCCTCATCGATGATAATCGAGGATATCAGAGTGGTCGATGTTGATGTCAAAAGGGTAGATTCTTCTGGGTCAGGTTCTACCAGGTTTTTGTCAGACATGTTAGAGGTCGACAATTTTTCCAAAAATGTTTTCCGAGCCTTGCATTCAAACATATCATGCCATGATGAATTGTGGTAATCACACCATTTGATAGGGGGTTGTTTTCTGTGTTCAATTTTTTCTTTTAGAGAGTGCTTTTTGCCATGGTTTGGCTTTGGCAAGGTCAGCTAAGAAGGGTGTCTTGACTTGTCTAAGTCAACTGGTGACTTCTTATCCGATGTTCGACCTGTCAGCTTGGTCATGAAATGTGATTTTCCTTTCTATTTAGATTCAAGATTACTGGCATAGTGGAATGCATCTGTAAGCATAGTAACAGTTAGAAAATCCATCTCTTGTTGAATGTACAAGGACAATCCACTGACATACTTTAGAACAAGAAATTTCTCTTCTTCTTGAACGCCAAGTCTCTACATGATTCAATATAACTCATCGGTGTAACTCTGCACAGATTTTTATTTCCATTCCCTTAGTTGCTTCCACTTCTTATATTGTTGTTCAATGTACTTGGGTAGGTAGAACTCCTCCTGGACGTACTTGAAAAATTTCTCCCACGTATCTATGCGGTCTCTGTTTGTCTCCATCTTTGTCGATATATTCTACCATCAGCAGTGCATAGAGGATGACATCTTTAAGGATGCAATGGTGATCTTTTTAGCTTCTGAGAGTTGTTTCATAGAGTAATATGATTTCAGTTTTTGTACCCAATTGTCTATGAATTCCACATCAATCTTTCCTTGAATATCAAAAATGCCCAAATTCATTTTCACTTTGAATAGACTAATTTTGTCGGAGATGGATCTCATCAAGGATCATCCCGAGGTCAAGGAAAATCACGTGAGATTATCATTGAACTGGGAGAACATTTCGGTTTGCTGTCGAGCCAGTGCTTTCTCTATGAGTTGCTATATCTTGTGAGTTACATGTCTATTATCTATTTCTTCGACCATATTCGATCTAGTGGTGTGAGCAGATAAATACTTTGAAGTTGAAGGTAGTGTCTACTTGAATTGTTGAGTTTTCAAGTTTGTTTGAACATGCATAAGTCAGGTGATTTTGATAGAAGTTTCTACACACAACTTAAGCACGAACTAGCTTTGGATCTTCTCTAATACTAATGATTCGAGTGCCCAGGTGCATTATGGGGAAAAAATATTGATTGAATGAATCGAGTACTGTTATGGCATAATCATATTTAGAATAAGCAAAGAAGGAAATACACTACATACACAAAAAACATACACACAGACAAAATGAAAGAATTCGAACCAACCTCTACTGTTTAGTTATTGTTCTATTACTTGCTCCATATCACAATAATGTACATGCTTATGTAGAGTGTTGATAATGCCTGGGTTTTCTACCTATTACGTTCTATTACAAGAATTTGGAATGGTTTAGAATTTCAACCATTATAGACGATTGGAATACAGAGAGCCAATCTGTCGTAGTTGTGTTGAGCCGCCAGTGTTGACAATGCATGTTGCGGTGCTGAACCTGTTGATGCTGTGTCGAGGTTCGTACTTGTAAAATTCAATGTTGAACCTGTCAAATTTGACAAACAATGCCAAATATTGGTTGGATAAAATATTTACATCTTTTTATGTGTATTAAAATCATTTTAAGTATTAAAAGGAAGTGGGAAAAATTAAATTGCCAGTAAATTTTTGAAAAAAAATAGCACAAAATACCATTTTGTTGAGAAAGTGAATCAATGAATGAAAAAATATGCATCCAACATATAATGAAAGAATGGTGCCATCATGTGAAGAAACATGTCAACAATATGATCCCAGAACAATGAAATCCATTCTTTTGCAATAATTTGATTTCTGGGATCCGATTTCAAGCTCATCAAAGGTGGAATATCAATAATCAAGTCATTATCATCCTGCCAATCCATATTCATGCCCAAAATGGAGACATTGCCTCCTACATGTCTAATTCTCCAACAATGTATAACAAAGAATCCCATGAAAGAACCTTGTAATTAATTCCCATAAACATTGTGGAATGGATACTCTTTGTGAGGATTTTTGATTTATTGGAGAAGTGAGAAAATTATCTAGTGATTAAATATGAAAATTTGACATGAAATAAAAACATTATGGTGCACATTTCAACATTTGAATAAAGATAAACCAATAATTCAAAAAAAACATTTTCCATCCATTGGTCAAGACGGTTACTCATATCAACAACAACAAGGTCACAACAGAGATTAGGCTGAAGTAATATGAAGTCCATCAATGTTTCACACAAGAAAAATGGAAAACAACATAGACAAATAAATCAGGACATATATTTAGTAGATAAATCTACCACAATTGTCCCCCTTTCCTAAATATAGAGATCCAAAATATTTGTGGTAGCCTTAGGTAATTTAGGCTCATCTTCATCTTCATCTCTTTTACCGCTTTACTAGATAATGTTTTGGCTTCTTTGAGCATATAATAGAGTGGAGTTGCTCGAAATTATTTGGGAAATTTTGTAAACTTCAACTACATTTCTGTCAGATACATTGCGAAAGGTATAGATGTCATTATCCATCAGTTTAAAATAATCACAAATGATATTTTTTAAAGGTATTTCATATTTAATTTCCTTATGGTATTGTGCCAATGGTTCATCTCGAGAATAATGACCAACTATCATGTATAACCAAATAGACACTTCTTGTATCTTATCTGCTATAATATGTAATTGTCCTCCCTACAGAATTTGAACCCGAAATCCGACGATAGAATTTGACATCATCTGACATTTCGCACGGATGTGTCAGACAACAATCATTCTACAGAATGCCGACAACAAAATATTTCTAACTCCATCGATTATCCAATACTTTGGAGTCGGAATTTCGTAGCATGCAGTGGCGGTTACCCGACACTTCCGTGCCAGATAGGCGTCAGATGTTCGACTCCTGTAGTGGCAGTTATTCGACACATAAATGTTAGATATTCGATATCCGTGAACCAAAAACAAGTCGGATATCCGACTCATACACATCAGATATCCGACAGTCAGTATAGATTTTTTTTTTGAAAAAAAAAATTAAGGTTTACATGATTTTAAATTTTATGGTCCCATACTTTTAACAATAACTATGTTCAAAGCATCGAATATCCGACGCATGTCCATTATAAATATAAATTGTTTTAAAAATTTCGACATGTTTGTTGTAGAAGTGACAGACAATTGCGAAAATTATTTGTTCCTCGACGGACGTTTTCAGGAATAGTTTTATTCTTCAATGGGCGGTTGTGGGAATTTTTTTTTCTTCAATTTCTCTCCGTTTGACAAAACCTTGATGCGTGGTTGATGCATGGAACTTGATTTTTCAATACAAATGGTTATATTCATTAACGAATTTTATGACAAAATGTCAAATAGATTAAATATTCCGGATCCAAACGAAGACAACCGACACTTGCTTGCTAGACTATGGGATGTAGGGAAACGAAGGGGTGATGGCAAATGTTATTGTCCGTGTACTCAATGCAGGGCATTTAAGAGGAGAAGAATATTGATATCAATAGCCACACAAAATTGCAGGGAACATGGACATGCTGAGGGGGGCAACGAATATCGTCCATTTGTAGGTTTAACATTATAAACATTATTATATTCCTTTTTTTTGGTAATCGTATATATATTTTTTTCATATATTAGTGTATATCTATTGATGTTTCCATGTATTTATATTAAAGTAAAGACACCCTATAGCATGTCGTCCACAGGAAGTGCTTTCAGAACAGGTTCAGGATCATGATCATGGAGCATGTATGTTTAATGGAGAACAAGTGAATGATCATATTGAACAAGACGATCATGCCGATGATGTAATTGAAGATGATGTTAGGAAAATAGGACCGCAGAGCAATAACAATTATATAGTTAAATCAATAAACAAGATGCAAAAACACATTAAACATTACAGAGAGACAGATATAACGTGGTTCACCCAAACGATGGGCTACGTCCACAAAAAAATTTGCCAGTCCTTTTACTTCAATATAGAAAGATGAAGGGATATGCCCTGCAGCAAAACCGTTGCACTTCCTCTTCATGCTCTCACAGTCTCTCTTCCAGCACAATACAATGCCCACATCCAGTACCATACAGTACTCACATCCAGTACTATACAATGCTCAGTACACATATCTAGTACCATACAGTACTCACATCCAGTACTATACAATGCTCAGTACACAGTACAATTACAATGGAGCCTCCTTAAGCCTTATAAAGGCTTAATCACATGCAATACCATGGGACAATACCATGGGCTACAACAAACCATGTGCCCAAACCATGTGCTAGACCTAACCACCTTTGACTCGATCTCAAGTCAAGGTTAACCCTAACAATCCCCCCTTTAAACTTGACTTGGAGTAATCACCAACTCCCCTCAAGTATTTACTGAGGAATATTACATACACCCCCTATCACCTAGGTCTATCTCCCGACTTTACTGGTGAGTTACCGGGGGTATGCATGCCTTACCAGGTCTTACAGCCATATGCCCATTTACATGCAAACCGCTCCATTACATTTTTTTTTCATGTGCCTTCATGGTGACTAATCACAACAAATCTACCGTTGTTGCACTTGCTAGACCTTGGACTTGGAAAATTTCTTCTTTTCACCTTCATCCTTTAAGGCCAACAGAAACTGAGCAGGAACTCAGTTTCTCTCTGGTTACTCCCTTTGTCAACATGTCTGCAGGATTCTGGCTAGTGTGAATCTTTTCCAGTTTTAATAGTTCTTCATCTAGAACAGATCTTATGAAGTGGTACTTGAGTTCTATATGTTA
>LPNX010484804.1:1060981-1104053 GCA_001517045.1 Pseudotsuga menziesii | reverse complement strand
TCTATGTACTCACCTTGAGACAATGTCAATTTGTGATTTTTCCTGTCTCTTGTTATTCTCATACCAAGGATTTTCTTTGCAGCACCCAAATCCTTCATCGCAAATGAATTAGCTTGTTTTATTTTGAGCACATTTATATCCTGCATGTTAGACCCTGCAATAAGCATGCCATCCACATACAATAACAAGATAATATATCTTCTGTTATCTAGCCTCTTGAAATAAACAAAGTGGTCAGAATGACATCTATCATAACCTTGTTATGTCATAAAATTACCAAATTTTAAATACCACTACCTTGGAGCTTGCTTCAGGCCATACAAGCTCTTCTTCAACCTGCAAACCAAATTCTCCTTCCCTTTGACGTCATACCCTTGTGGCTGCTGCATATAAATCTCTTCCTCCAAATCCCCATGGAGAAAGACTGTTTTTACATCTAATTGTTCAAGATGCAAATCTTCTACCGCCACTAGACTTAAAATAGTTCTAATTGAAGTCATTTTAACAACGGGAGAAAATATTTCATCAAAGTCTATACCTTTCTTTTGTGCAAACCCCTTTACAACAAGTCTAGCCTTGTACCGCTTCTTTCCTCCATCTTCTTCCTTCAACCTATAAACCCATTTATTCTGCAATACCCTTTTTCCTGCAGGAAACTTAACCAGATCCCAAGTCTGGTTTCTTACAAATGAGTCCATCTCCTCATCCATGCCTTGCTCCCACTTCTTTCTATTTTATACCTGCATTGCTTCTTCAAAACATTCTGGCTCACCAGAATCAGTGATCAATAAATAATACAGTGAAGGAGAGAATCGTTCAGGGGGTCTACTTAACCTGGTAGACCTTCTTACAGTTGCAGGAGTTTCAGGTACCTGCTACTGCTCTTGATTTTCTGGTGCCTTTGGAACTTCATTTTCTTTGATTTCATCAAGCACTGTGTACTATGTGTTTTCCTTTTCTTCTTTCTTTCCCTGCAACTGATCTTTGTACATGACCTTTTCATTGAATACTACATCTCTACTCCTAATTATTTTGCAATTTTTAAGATCCCATAAGTGATAACCAAAGTCATCAACCCCGTATCCAATAAAGGTACATTTCTTGGATTTAGCGTCAAGCTTTGTTCTATCATCTTTATCAATATGGACAAATGCTTCACAACCAAAAGTTATCAGAAATGAGTATTTTACTTTTTTACCTGTCCATGCCTCCTCTGGAATTCCACCATCCAAAGCACTTGAAGGCCCTCTGTTTATTAAATAAATAGCAGTGTTTACAGCATCAGCCCAAAACTGTAAGGGCAACCCTGCATGCAATCTCGTACACCTTGCACACTCCATGATCGTTCTATTCATCCTTTTTGACACGCCATTTTCTTGGGGTGTTCCAGGGACTGTCTTCTCTCTGCGAATCCCATTGTGTGAACAGTAACTATCAAACTCCTTGCTGTAGTACTCGCCTCCATTATCAGATCTGAGACATTTCAACCTTTTTCCTATCTCATTCTCAGCCAAAGCTTTCCACTTCTAAAAGTATCAAACACATCAGATTTCTGTCTAATGCAATAAAAACAAGTTTTTCTAGTTGCATCATTAATAAAACTAACATAATAATGAGAGCCACCAAGAGATTGTACCTGAGTTGGTTCCCATACATCTGTATGGACAAGCTCTAACTTTTCACTCTTCTTTTGTTTCCCAACCCTGAGAAATCTAACTCTCTTTTGTTTTCCATAAACACAGTTCTCACAAAATTCCAAACTTACCTGCTTCAGATCTGGAAGCAGTTTCCTTGAGTGGAGAATCTACATCCCCTTCTCACTCATGTGGCCAAGCCTATGATGCCACAATGCTGCACCTATTTCTGTGGAAGCTACAGAAATAGAATAAACAGTGTTATGAGGACATAAATATAATGTACCTATCCTATTTCCTTTTGCAATTACCATTGATCCTTTAGTGACCTTCCACCATGTTTCTCCAAATGTAGACAAACAGCTGCCAGCTCCCAACTACCCTGTTGAGATCAGATTTCTTTTCATAGCAGGAATGTTCCTTACATCCTTTAGCAACCAATCATTTCCATTATTTAGTTTAATCTGTACCTTACCCTTTCCAACAATTTTACATGCTTCATCATCCCCCAATAACACATGCCCAAAATCACCTTGAACATAATCATAAAAGAATTTCCTATGGGGTGTAGCATTACATGAAGCCCCTGAATCTACTACCCAGTAATCACTAGTATTATCTAATGCAAGAATCAAAGCATCTTGTAACACATCACCTGCTACATTTGCTTCCTGGGTAGTCTCTTGCTGCCTCTCACCTTTCTTCTTTGGTGCTTTGTAGTCTTTCTTTAGATGTCCTTTCTTACCATAGTTCTAGCATTCTATTTTTCTGAATCTGGACTTGGATATTCCCTTTTTAGACTTGCCGCGATTTCCTGGGCTCCTTCCTCTCTTTTTTTGTCTCCCTCTACTCTCCATGGTCAACGCATTACCTGATGTCTCACCTGTGTTTTTCCTTCGCATTTCCTTGCTAAGAATAACACTAACAACATCATCAAACTTAAGAGTGCTTGAACTAGGGACAGAGTTACTTAAAGCCATGACCAAGCTATTCTAGCTTTCTGGCAATGAGCACAAGATTAGAAGAGCCCTAACCTCATCATCAAAGTTCACTTTTACAGAACTTAACTGACTGGTAAGTGTATTAAACTCATTTAAATGGTCAGCAACAGATCCACTTTCCGACATCTTCATATTAAATAAATGCTTCATTAAAAATACCTTGTTAGAAGCCGAGGGTTTTTCGTAGAGCTTACTCAATGCGCTCATCACACCCTCTGTTGTTATTTCTTTCGAAATATTGAAGGCCACTGATGAAGCCAGGCACAGCTGTATTGTTCCTAGTGCCTTTCTGTCAAGAACCTCCCATTCTTCATCCTTCATAGTAGCTGGCTATTTTGCTTTTCCGCCCAACGGCAGGTACAAATATTTCTGCTATAGATAGTCCTCCATTTGCATCTTCCATAACTGATAGTTTTGACCGTTAAATTTATCGACCCTAAACTTTCCTTCTTCCGCCATTGCTCCCACTCGAACCAGGAACCCTTCTTTCCTGTGAGTTTACAAACCAAATAGACCTTTTGGCTTTGATACCAATTGTTGGAAAAATAGAACCGCAGAGCAATAACAATTATACAGTTAAATCAATAAACAAGATGCAAAAACACATTAAACATTACAGAGAGACACAGATATAACGTGGTTCACCCAAACAATGGGCTACGTCCACAAATTTTTTTTTCAGTCCTTTTATTTCAATCTAGAAAGACGAAGGGATACGCCTTGCAGCAAAACCGTTGCACTTCCTCTTCACGCTCTCACAGTCTCTCTTCCAGCACAATACAATGCCCACATCCAGTACCATACAGTACTCACATCCAATACCATACAGTACTCACATCCAGTACTATACAATGCTCAGTACACATATCTAGTACCATACAGTACTCACATCCAGTACTATACAATGCTCAGTACATAGTACAATTACAATGGAGCCTCCTCAAGCCTTATAACGGCTTAATCACATGCAATACCATGGGACAATACCATGGGCTACCACAAACCATGTGACCAAACCATGTGCTAGACATAACCACCTTTGACTCAATCCCGAGTCAAGGTTAACACATGCAATACTATGGGACAATACCATGGGCTACAACAAACCATGTGCCCAAACCATGTGCTAGACCTAACCACCTTTGACTCGATCTCAAGTCAAGGTTAACCCTAATAGATGATGGTATGAATACATTGATCCATGATTCATTTAACATTAGAATGGATGACGATGATGTTGATAATGAAAATGATGATGATTTTGATGATGTTCATGATATACCTCTTCTCGATAAGGCATATGAACCCCTTTATGAAGGCTCCAAAACAAATCTTCTCTCTACTATATTGATGATAATGAACTTGAAAGGTTATGAATGGTCTTTCAAACATTGCAATCACACGCATGCTAAGGTATCTAAAATAATCCATCACATATATAGGATCGTGATAAATTTTATTTGCATTCCTATAATAATTGTATTGTTAACTCATTATTATTATTATTACATTAACAAATTTTTTTTTGTAGCTTGATAGCTGATTTTTTGTTACCACCATCAAATATTTTACCTCGCACATTTTGAGATTTATCTTCCATCATGAAAGAGATTGGAATGCATTATGAATAAATTCATGCATGCAACGATGACCATGTTATATATTATAATCAGCATGAATTTGCAACAGAATGTCCAGAATGTCATTTAAGTAGATATCGTATAGATAAAGTAACAAAAAAGGTGCCTCAGAAGGTTCTTCATTATATTCCCATCATTCCACATTTGTAACGACTATTCAGGTGCAAAAACATAGTGCAATTTATGGATTACCATGCCAGGAACATAAGTCAAGACGATGTTATCCGAATGCCTGCAGATGGTACTGCTTTTAGAGATATTGAGGAAAAGTGGCCTCACTTTAAAGAAGAACCACACAATCTTAGGATTTCTTTGGAAGCAGATGGTGTTAATCCATTTGAACAGATGAAATCCATTTACACGGTGTGGCCTATTTTTGTTATCAACAATAACATTCCTCTATGGTTGTCAATAAAGAGGGAGCACATAATGTTGTTGATGATTATTCCAGGTTTTATTGACGAAAACTGTTTTATTTATAATGTAGTTGTGGCATCTCATTTGTTGTAATATGTATCTTAATTTCATATATATATCTATTATTTTACTCTTCTGCGTGGTTTATATATCTTAATGGTTCTCATAATGATATATTTTATATGTTCTTCAAATTATGAATCAGGTAAGTTCCAAGTCAAAGATATGAATGTATACATCGAATCTCTTATAGATGAGCTACTGAAGTTATGGAATGGCATAACTATGTATGATGTATCTAGACCAATACGACAAAGACAATTTCAATTCCATGCAATGGTTGCATGGACAATACACGATGCCCTTGGGTTAACTTCATTTTGTGGTTTGTAATTTTAAGTTCCACTATAATTGCTTTTAATGATATGGAGTAGTTAGAATATTTTATAAATGATTATATTTGACATAGATATTCCATATGTAAATATTTTAGGTCTTCAGACAAAGGGTAAATTTGGATGTCCAGTTTGTGGTCCTAAGATAAAATCTCGACGTTCAAAAAGCTTAAGAAAGGAGGTGTTTGATGAGTATAGGCATTTCCTCTCTAAGAATCATAGGTATAGAACAACTGAAAGAAATATTTTCAATGGGAAGTAGAAGACTGCATTAAAACCATGGAGAATGACACCTCACCTTTGGAAGATGCAATACAATAGAAATCATCATCATAGTACGTATGGATCATCGTATATGAATTTTTATGTATTTTAATTTTTATTGTGAGTTGTTTGTTGTAGTGGCCATATTTGATTTATGATGTAATTTATTAATTATAAACTAATATTCATGATGTCCATTGTGATCATTAAGGAATTAATGGTCTTCCACGAGGAATGAAAAGTTATCCTATTCAATTCTACAGGCTTCCCTACTATGAGCACCTACAAATTGCTCGTTTGTTTGATACAATGCATATTGGAAAGAATGTTACTAAAACCTTATGGCGACTACTAGAGCTAAGGAGGGAGAAAGATAAAGTTGTGAAAGTGTGCAAAGACATTCAAGAAAGCAACCATGCAATGAAATACGTCATCCAATTTCATACCAACGGAGAACAAGTTAATATAAACTCAATTCCATGGATGTTTATGAAGCAACAAAGCAATGTTGTCAAAGAAGTAATGCGGAAAATTAAATTTCCCACCTGTTTTTGTGCAAACTTGAAGAATATCATAACTAAAAAAGGTGATTTTGCGGGGGTCAAAACACATGATTGGCATGTCTTCATCAAGGTAATTATTATTGTTATGTCCATATAATTTTTTCTTGTTTGTATACTATTTTTTTTAATAAATGGCATGGTTTGTATATTGATACAGTATGTTCTACCTTGGTTATATATAATCTTGGTAAATACATGAGGTAACTAGCGATTACTTGCATGTGCTTAGTGTTTCTTTAATTCTCCGTATAATAATTTAGATTTGTTTTTTTTGTGCACTATTTCAACATATATTGTAATTTAATGTTTATTTTTGTTAAATATCGTTATTGGTTTGCATCACTTGTAGATGGTTGACATCTAAAGAAATCCATAAAGAAGATATAAAGTATTGGAGGAGAGAAATTCCTCGTCTCATGTGTGAAATGCATACTCATCTACCATCGACATTTTTCAATGCACAAGAACACTATCTCATACACCAAGTTGAGGAGATTGAGTTGTGTGGACCTGTCCACTCAAGGTCCATGTGGATGGTTGAGAGGCACTTGAAATTTATGAAGGGTTTGGTGAGACAACTAGCACATCTGGAGGGTTCTATGATGGAAGGATATACGGTATACCAAAACATGATGTATGTTAGTGAATATCTTCTTATTTTAGCGTCAAAGCTCAATTTACATTGCATTTGTGATCCGGACTCCAATAACAAATTTGAAGGGGAGCAACTGAAGGGGAAAGGTATATTGAGGAAGCTGAAAGGTAATTATTAGCTACTAGATTTTTATTATATCTTTCATATTCTAATTGTATTTTCTAGTCATAATTGCTTCAATTAAGAGCATATACGTCTTTGTTCAGGATATTTACACCTTTCTTTGATTTTAATGGTTATTGTCATTAAACAGTTGGTTGAGAATGGGATGCAATTCATTTATACATCGCAAACAATCTTGACTTGATGAAGGTATGGATTGAATGATGCGCACAATCGGGTCATGGAATATCATGGGAAGGTGTGGCTTCATTGGTAAAAGAAGCACAACGCAATGGAGATAACAATCTAATAGAAAGGGAAATCGATTTGGCATATGGTGTAAAAGATAAAATGGAAAGTATATAATTAATCAAATATCCCTCTAAATCTTTTATTTGGTTTGATATTTATTGACGTATATGTTCTTTTTTTCCATGTATTGTTGCATAAGGACTAATTGGTTGTGTAATTTTTTTCGTGTATTGTTTATTGCAGGTAAAACACCATAATGCTATGGTCTGTAATGGAGGTAGATATCGGATCAAAAAACTGGATGAAACAAAGAAAACATCAGATTCTGGGGTTTCGACTGTCTTTGAGGTTACCAATATTTCATCTAGAACTGATAGACATCCAGAAGTCTCATAAAATCGATACTATGGGTATTTGGAAGATATTATATAGTGTGACTTTAAATCATTTAAGGTAGTTCTGTTCGTTGTCAAATGGTACAGGTTACGATTGAATCAATGTGATCCCGATAGAACTATTATTGAACATGATAATGGATTTACCATGGTAAACATAAGGTTGTTTGAGCCAGGAACAGAGCCCTATGTTCTTCCAAGCCAATGTGAACAAGTATTTTACTTAGAGGTTCTAGGTAAAGCGGGATGGTCGTTTGTTGTGAGACACGATCCAAGGGGAAGGACGGTAAAGCATAACCTAGATGATGGTAATGAAGAGGGTTCTATGGAAGAATAATATGATGATGAAGAGCATGATCAAATTGAGTTAGCTGACGATGATGATCCAACAAAATATGTCCAAGGAATAGTTGAATCAGATGATGTAGCAGACAATGCCATTGAAGATTATTTCGATGATGACACGACGAGCATAACTGATGATGATGACGATGATGATATGGAAAATCCTTACAATGTTGACACAGATGATGATACAAATGGTGCATCATATTCATCATCATTGTCATCATCATCATTGTCTTTCTCATGATGATGATACTCATCATCAACATCATCATCATCATCATCCTCATGATGGTGATAATCATCATCATCATCAGAATCATGATCATCATCATAATCATGATCATCATGATCATGATCATCATCATCATAATAATTGTCATCATCATCATCATTGTCATCGTCGACAACATTATTGTCATCATCATCATCATTGTCATCGTCGACAGCATTATTGTCATCATCATCATCATTGCCATCGTCTTCATCATCATCATAATCATTGTCATCGTCTTCATCATCATCATTGTCATTGTCGACATCATCATTGTCATCATCATCATCATTGCCATCATATTCAACATCATCACCATCATCATCTTCATCATCATCATCGTCGACATCATCATTGTCATCATCATCATCATTTCCATCATCTTCATCATCATCACCATCATCATCTTCATCATCATCATCATCATCATCATCACCATCATCATCATCGTTGTCACGATCAACATCATCATTTTCATCATCATCATTGTCATCGTCGACATCAACATCATAATCTTCATCATCATCGTCATCATCATCATCATCATCAATGTCGTCATCATCATCATCATCATCATCATCGTCATCATTTTCATCGTCATCCTCATGATGATGATAATCATCATCATCATCATCAAGATCATCATCATCATCGTCATCACAATCATTATTATCATCATCAGGATCATCATCATCATCATTGTCATCGTCATCATCAACATCATCATCATCATCAACAACATCATCAACATCATCATCAACAACACCGTCATCATCGACATGAACATCATAATCATAATCATCATCATCAACATCATCATCATCATCATCACCACCATGCTCACAAGCTCACATGCTCAACTTTTCAATCATCCTTCAAAGATATATTTTCATTTATCCAAGATAGGGATGTGTCATTATGTAGATGGTTCTTCCCTCATTAATGTGAAGGTTCTTTATTCAAGTTAGGATATAATAAAAATATCCTAATACTATTATGGCAATTTATATAATATAAAATAACATATAATAAAAATAAAATACATATAATATAAAATAATATATAATAAAAATAAAAAACATATAATATATAATGTTTTTTGTGACAAGGGTTTTTGGGTGACAAGGGTTTTTTGTGCGCGCTGTGATGTTTGCTCCTTTGTGGGAAAAGCTTGAATGCAGATAGACCCTTCCTCATTTAGTGGGTTATTCAGGGATTCAATTTACAAACCTTCTTACCTTACAAATGAGAAACTTGTTGTTCGGGTCATGAACATAGAATAGGGCTTCGCGCCTCACCCCCTCTCGAATCTGTGAGTCACTATTATAGTGATCATTCATTTTGTAGCGCATCTATAGATGTAATTACGCAATTTCTATAGTTTTGCATAGACAGGCTTGATAAACATTGTAAATACTATATGATAGTGTTAAGGACTACTCATATCATAAGGTTGGGAGACTATGGTATAAATACCATGTCCTAAGTACTAAGTCTGCGCTGATATTTAAAGGGTGGTGAAACCATAGGATAGAGGGTTTAATATATGACTTGGTTGGTATATGGTATAATGTTGATTCCATAAACTATGGTGAGGGTTTGTGCATACGTTAATGGTCACCAACTGAGGGTTTGTGCATGTATTAATGGTCACCAACTGCTTGTGCAATATGGTTTTTGGAAATTTGTTTTAGTGTGGACTTTGCGCATTTGGAGAAGGGAGATGACCCCATTGATTCCCAGGTAAGCTAGATCAACTCTGTGTAAAAATGCATTGCTTCATTGTATTCTCCATGGCATGGTCATGCTTTTGATGCCAACGTTGGTTTTTCTGTAGGTGAACGAGAAGGCGCTCCAGGGTTTGCACAGGCTACACTATCGATTTGGGATTTCTTCTTCATGGCCATGGTAAGCATGCTAGCAAGATTTACTTGTCTCCTCTCGTTCTGGGAATTTCTGAGTTGGAAAACTTTATTGGGTTGGGGTTTTGTGTGGCACTTGTTGACTCTGCCTTCGGGGTTTATAATGTAGCTTGCTCTGGTTTTTAATGGACTCTTGTTGGGAGGTTTGGCATTTTTGGGCCATGGCTGCACCATTACTTGTAATGGTGCCATAGCTCATGACTTTGCCATTTAACATTTTTAATAGTTTGACTGTTGTAAAAGAGGCTTCGTGCCTCGCTGTGTAAATACATTGCGTGTTGGATTTTATGTAAGAATTGCAATGTGATTTGGTATATACGATTTCATTCAATGTTTATAAAAGATTATATTGTGTAAATATTTGGGACTGTGTAGTAGATTTAATGCTGCATTTTGAATTGTTGACTTACTGGGTTCGATTCGTGGCTTTCATCCTGTGGGATTTACTCTGTGCATTAATGATGGTTTGGGTTTGGGAGTATGCATGACACTCTAATTTTATTGTTTGTAAATTAAGTCGGGAAAGCTTCTAGAGCTTGGGGTGTTATTCCATGGGCTACGCCATTGTAGTAATGGTGCCACATCCCATTGGCTTGCCATCGTATGCTCTGTGTTGGCGTTAAAAAGGAGACTGTGTTTTTAGCCAGAGTATAGAACTTTTGGATTTGCATTAGCTCAACGTGGGTGCATACAGGTTAAAACATCCACTCTATAGGAGGTTACTCATTGAGGCATCATTTGAAGCATGCTTACACTATTTTGTACACCATTTCATGAGAGATATTACATGCTTGAAGGTTACTCATTGAGTTGGTCCATTTCATGAGAGATATTACATGCTTGGTAGGTGATGCAGGAACCAGCTGCCATAATTCTATGCAGACCTTAGTTTTACAAAAACCTTGTTCAGAAAGTGAATTCCAGGAAAACCCTTATTTTCTCTCTTCCCTCTCTGTCCTTCTTAAGCTACCCAAGCTTCTGCGAGCTGCCTCACCTCAAAATGAGCTAACAAAAAGCTCCTTGAGATAACCTAAGCTACCTAACTAAATGATTTGGATTTGCATTAAATAAACCTACAGTTCTATTCTAATTTTGTTTACAGATCCTATAATTAAGGAACAGAGTCCTTAATAAACTCAACTGACCCCTACGAGTCATCAGTGACTCACTAACAAACTAACAACTCTTATCCAAACATTTACAAGTGGAAAGGGCAAATGTCCTCTTCCAGATTATTCAATTTTTAATCAAGATAAAAGAATTTACAGGTGTTGAGACCCTAGGTCTCTCAATTCATATGACTTTGATCAAGCCATGAATGAATTCATTTCCATGAGCCTATGCTCCTGCATCACAAAGCAAGTTGTGTTTTACTCCAAATAGTGTTATGATGTATAGGAATCCTACAAACCTAATTGACTTGACAATGAAGTAGGTTTAGAGTCTAGATGTTTATATTTTTAGGTTAATTTGTTTTTTGAATTGAAGTGTCATGAGTGTGGCCTGTGCATTCCCACATTCACTTGGTCCATTTAGTATGGATTGGGATGAATTGACCATTTTCTTACCAATCCATTCAGTCATACCTTGATTTTCTTGGTTCGGTACCAAACTTGTCACTCCAATCATTTCAAAGGCCGAGTTAGCTCAATTGGGGGTCAACTCAGTTGACTCAGCCACCTAGGTAGAAAAACACTTGATTAAATCTACAACTATTATTGTTGAAAAGGGGTTAGGCCAGTAAAAGGAAAAGTCAATGTTAGGAAAAGGAAATGCAAGCAATAATAAGTGAGAATGGAGATTTGTATGTAACTAAAAGACGGGCATACATAAGATTTCTTAGGGCATACATAAATTTTTGCATACAATCCCATTAGCATCATAAATTATGGGAAAGATCAGAAAAATATC
The DNA here is from genome assembly GCA_001517045.1 of Pseudotsuga menziesii. Classification (NCBI taxonomy): domain Eukaryota; kingdom Viridiplantae; phylum Streptophyta; class Pinopsida; order Pinales; family Pinaceae; genus Pseudotsuga; species Pseudotsuga menziesii. The sequence goes on along the minus strand of LPNX010484804.1, from coordinate 1,092,283 downwards.
CCTACACAAATATTAACCGAAAAGTATGGTTTTGGTGTTTCATTTGGAGAATAAAATACTATAACAATAGTTGTTATTATGAATCTTAAAGGGTCCTAGATGAGATCTGTGCACTTTTAGACAGTTAAACTTTCAAGAAAAAGAAGCCAATAAAAATATCCTAATACTATTATGGCAATTTATATAATATAAAATAACATATAATAAAAATAAAATACATATAATAAAAAATAATAATAAAATACATATAATATATAATAATATATAATAAAAAATGACAAGTGTATTTGGACATTGTTGTGACTCGTTTCGTTTTGGACAGTTTAGTTCAATTTGGAGGTTTTTGTGAATTTGGGAGTAGGTCCGGTAGACATGGCAGACAACTCTGTTGACCCGTGGCAGCAAGAGCTCAACATCTTCTCCTCATTGGAAATTACCAGTATACCGTCCCTGGACACAGTGCAGAACACGTTGGAAAATTAGACAGCTGGAACCAAGAGTAGGGTTCGGGTTTCTCCGCAAGATGAAGAGCTTCTAGGTGTGTTCATAGCACGACCAATGATTCCATCTATGGAGTGGAAAGCCCTGGTGAAATATGGAAAAGAGAAGGGCCTGAGAAAATCAGGAAAGATACCACCAGGTGGAACAGGGAGGTATGCAATTCATTCCAAAATGTAGTGGTAAGCCTTATTATTACTAGTTTTTATATCAATTTTGGTACATAGACTAATTTATTTAAAAACTTAATTAGGCTCTCAGACACATCTAAGGCCACAAAGGCAAGAATTGAAAAAATTGGCCAACAAAAGCTTGGGCCTGGTGGTTACTCCAACTTGGTGGCCCGATATGTAAGTATTGCAAAACCCGAATCCGCATCTAAATATCATACAGATTATTATTTTCATTTTGTTCTGACAAAAGGCTTTAAAATTAATGAAATCATGCAAATATGAAGGCTGACTGGTTCAAAGAATTGCCCAGTGCGGATTACATGAAGCTTGGCTTCGAACATGGATTTGACGCCGTTGTTGAACGCTGGAGAAGCTTGTCTGTGAATATTGAACGAACTTTTGCTGATACATCTAGTGCCCATGTATGTGAAAACTGTATAGTTTAATGACAATTTATTAATGCTCATGCAATTTGTTCCTTATAAATAAACTAACGTAAATTATTTATTCCTTTTTGTGTAGGAAAGTAACGATCCCATTCATGTAGAGGATGAAGTACATGACCAACCAAATGAAGATCATGCTTCTCATCTTGGTAATTAATTTATTAATGTGCTACTATTTTTTATAGACCATTGCAGATGATGAACATTAATTCTAATTATACACAATTCAACTACAGAGCATGTAGCTGTAGATCATAACACGGAACAGGTTGGGCCAGTATGAGATAATGTTGAACATGTTGATGTGCACATGGCAGGTAAAAACACACATTCGTAATGTTTTTTTAATGAATTACTTGTATTTATCAAAATATAAATATATTAATGAAATATTTTGACATTATTGCAAAAACTCATCGCCCCTCGCCTGAAGTTCAACCTTCTGAGCATATTAGTACATATACCGATGATCAGATTCCCGAAGATCTGACTCTAACTAAATATTTAAAGAGAAGAAAAGTAAAAAGGAAGTGACTAAACAAATTTTCAGTAATTCTTATTTATATAAAAAAAATTAATGCTTTTTCCTCTGTTTTATGAATGAATGCTTTACTAAATTGTTTACTGATTTTTTTTTTGCCATTTACTAAATTAATGTTTGAATGAATGGTTTTTCAGCTATTGAATGATTGAATGGTTTAATGAATGTTATAAAGAATGATTTAATGAAAGCATTTTTCAACTATTGAGTGAAATAATTTGCATTGTAGATGCATTGTTATTTGCATTGTGAAATAGTGAAATAAATTGTTATTTGCAAGTATAGGCATTGGGTTTGGGGAGTGGAGAGTAATGTGAGGGGGGGGGGGGGCATAAGGGCTTCCACCTTCACGTGGTTGGTCCTGTTTAGTAGAGAATATTAAATTATTCTTGAAACAAAGAGGAGCTCAATGAATGGTAAGGAAGAATACATTAAAAAACATCTATTTCTATATTTTTACTGTGTAATTTTCACTATTGCTATTTGACTCCTCCATTGGAACTTGTTGCAGATAGCGTTGAGAAACATTTCCATAGTTAAGAGGCAAAAAATGAATTTTTGATTAGATCAATGGCCTTATATACATAGTATTTTTGGTTATCCATGTTTTATCAGGTGATATATTCTTACTCATTATAATTTTTTGCTTACATAATTTATGTTAGATCATTATATTTTAAATTCCTTGATTAGATTAAGCAATTGAGTGTCATTTAATGTTGCTTAAGGATTTTAAAGAACTCAGTTACTTGAATTGAATTAGTAAATGATAGATGTTATATAACATGTTTATATCAATGGTTGAGCATGATAGCTTCGAAGATAGATTGTTTGAATACTTGGTCAATTGTAGCAGGATGCATCTATTTTCGCAACACACTCATGTCTTCATTTTATGTTTTCAAGATGCTTTTGAACAAATAATGGCTTGTTTCTAAATCATAAGTCCACATTCAATGTTTTCAAGATGCTTTTGAACAAATAATGGCTTGTCTCTACATCATAAGTCCACATTCAACAGCCTTTGCAGCAAGAGTTTTTATATACCGAAAAAATAACATTCATTCTTTACTTGTTTATGGATTTTGCAATCCTGCAGATGCAAGATGTGGACAATGGTACATTGTTAAAGTGGACTCTTCAAAGGTTACCTTGGAAAATAGAGAAAATCTTCTTCAACGAGCTGAAGTTCGTGTGTGTGCTTTTGATATAGAGACAACCAAGCTTCCTTTCAAGTTCCCTGATGCCGAATATGACATGATAATGATGATTTCACACATGGTGGATGGGAAAGGCTATCTTATTAAAAACCGAGAGGTAAAAACACTTGGCATTGTTTTATGCCCATTGGTCAGCCTATCCCTTGTTGTGGGATTTATTTCAGCTATGTTTTGGGATTTTTATTGTTTGCATATTGATGTTGTATTGATTGTTATGAACATCGTTGCTCTTCTTTAGTTTTCCAATTCCTTTTCGTTTGTTTCCTGAGTGTGCAGGGGTGGGGCATTGAAGACTTGGAGTACACTCCAAAACCAGAATTTGAAGGAAATTTGAAAGTAGTAAATGTGCCAAATGAGGTATATCTGCCATTTACTGTTTACCCTCAGACTATAATTCTGAAAACAAGTATTGATCCCCTGAAAGTTTGCTAGACTATTCTACTATACTATTCTACTGGTTGTTTGGAATTTGCAAGAGTGAAGTTAAATATCTACTGTACATTATTAATAATGATTTAAGGTAACATACTCTGTTGTTTCTTTGTCTCTTTTCTATATGAAGTGGTTATGTATCTGTAGGATTCAATCTTATTCTATATCCCTTCCTTGAGCAAAGCTAGATTATTTCAAAATTATTGAATGCCTCTTGTTCAGCAAGTTTATTTCTGTTATTTTTTTTATCTTAGTTGTTTCCTTTGGTCCCCTCTATTTAGAGACTCTATAGCTTCAGTGTCCTCCATCATCACTTATTAAGATTGGGGATGTAAAGCACTCTTTACATGAGATCTCTTTCTTATACAGGGAGAAACTTATGCATATACTTATACAATTAGCATAATGCATATGAAGGATAAACACAATTCTTTAGACCCATTTCATCTTAATCATGTTATAAAATACCACCCTTTAGAACTTTAGTCAACTCAAAATGGAGGTCAGGGACACAGACAGTGTATGGGGACTACTTCATTCCACTTTCCAACTAATAGTCTCACCTAGAGAAGCACTGCATTGTGTTCAACTAGGAAAACTTTATTGCAAGCAACCTTTCTCCGACTCTCTCGAAAGCGAAGTCACATAGGCCATTTCTAAGTGGGTAAGTTGGAACATGCAGGAATGGGATTACGTGACCTTTGTACATGTGGTTCACACTACCGTGAAGTTGTGTTGAATCACCTACCCTTAGCACATGTATTGTCTCTAGTTAAGGAACATTCTCTTAAAGTGTTCATGGATTGGTTAAATTGGACTTTGTCTTGTTAAGTGGTCCACTTGTAGACTTAGTATAGGGTTTGCTTGTAATTACTCTCTCCCTTATTCCATAAATAGAAAGTAGGGTGCTTCTCTTGAGGATATTGGGTTTTCTATTTTGCGAAAAGTAAATTTAAGAGTAAAGTAGTTGTGATAACTATATGTGCAAGGCTGAAATATATGCTTGACATAGAATCCTCTAGTTTTCTACCAGGATTCCTTCAGTAGTCAAATTCTAGGCTGAGACCATGTGGTCGTAAGTGAAATCTTTGGATTTTTTTTAAAATCCATCAACAGGCGTCGCTTTTTCGACATTATTTCGACACTCCGGTCAACCCATTCGACGGTCGTGCCATGACTCCGACGCTTCCTCCCGTCGAACGACCACCGGTTAAAGTGTCAGATAGTGTGGGATGACCAACTCTTCTAGTGTTGGAGTGTGTCGGAGTACCGACATTGTTTGAATTAAAAATTGTCGACAACGCCATTTCTTGGACACTTTTATCTGTTGGATGGCCGACGCTTTAGGGGTCGGAGGAAGTCATATTTTCAACAGTTTATTCAATTTTGGTTGGCACTTGGGAAGGAATAATGGTCGAATATGCGACACAATGGTTTGTCGGAGCTTTGACCCTTATTAGTTGACGGTCGGAGATCCGACGTTATGCCACCGACGGCAAAAAAAAAGTGTATGTGTCGAATACCCGACAGGTTAGTGTCGAATTTCAGACATGGTATCCGTCGGATTTTGGCCTCAAATTCTATAGTTCCTTCATCTAGGTCACACAATGGTCTATAAAATTACAACTATATTTCTTTGTTTTATTTCATACAAAATAATATTTCATAATTCTCTTAGTTGAACATGTCAATGAACCAGTTTTATAAAGCCTGGAAACAGTCCACCATTTGTTCCACAAATCATCAAATATTAAGACAAGAGTCATCTTGTCTTTAATACTATCCTTGCTTACAAATTCAAAATTATCAATGCATTCATTCAAGAAATTCTGCAACCAAATAAAGTATAATATTATGAAAATTCAATTATAAATTCACCAAAAAAGAAATATCGACTAAAACTAGTAAATACAATTATTTATACCTGCCATTGGTCTGACCCAACATGCCCCTTCCCAGAGAAAGATGGTTTACAACTATAAATCCATTTAAACCTTGCTTTCATTACTCGATCAATGAAGGGAGTGTCATCAAATTATTTGTTAGAAATATTTGGTTGTTTACATAGTTTCAAAATTATGTTCGTCGAACATCTTTACGTAGAAAATGAGCATTACGAAAATGATACCTGGGATGAACTAATTGATATTTGGAATTTTCAAGTATTTTCTTTTGTTCCTACATTATAAGTTGTCCATCCATAATATAAAATTTCATGGTATGCATATGAACTTCATCTTCAACATTAACACCACAAGAATCTTTGGTCTCTCTGTTGAAGGGCAATAAGATATCCTCCTTGAGTGTAGTTGTGAACGTCGTGACAAGCTATAAAACAATATTAGCCACTTCATCATTGTTTAAGTTTCGATATTGCAAATAAGGAAGCGCTATTTCACATCGACTGATATCAATGGAGAAATTTTTTTCATCAAAAATAAAATATTTATTTTGATCACTTTGACTCCCTTCGCATCTTTCAAAAACTTTACCTACCCTCTACATGAGGATATTTGAAGGACTATGTTTCAACATTTTGAAGGTTGATTTATAAATAACTTTTTTTAAATCAGCTAAACAATCTCTTCTGAGAAATATAAGCATACTTTCATGACTAATATTTTCGAGTTTGATTGTCATACTCAACAAATGTAAAATGAAAGTGGATTTTTTTGAAACAAAAAAGTTTTTTAAAATGGCTAGAACGCCATTTTTCAAATCACTAGAGCTTCATGTACCTGACCTATTTGATCGACCATATGATGGAAAAACCCACACCTGACTTGCACATGATATAATGACATCATTTCTATTCTTGTCCATAAGATCTAGACGATATTTACAAAGAAAAAAATATGTTTGAAGTCTAAAACATGTGTTGTTCTCAACAACCTCCAATCGAGCATGCAATACTTTATCAATGATGACATCCGTACTGGTCACTATACCAACATGAGTTTTTTTTTCCATCTAAAATGAAAAAGAGATATAAAGCTGGATGATAATTTATTGGTTAGGCCATCTCAAAATACAATTCATATTTAAATTCTCCAAGGTTATGTTCTGGTAATATACGTAGAAATGGAATTTCCTTGAACTGGCCAAGAGAAACATATCTTGAATTTTTTATCTAGTTTATAACAATATCAATATATCAAAACTTTCATTAAATAAAAAGATTAAAATATCTTAATGTAGTAAAGGAAACAATATTTATGTAAATAAACAAAAAAAAAATCAATTAAACAATAATACCAACAATACCGTAGTGTTTAGAATGAAATACATATCAATATCTAGTAGGTGACTATTTATCATTAACAATATTGTTGGGAAGAATAATCTCTTTTGAATAAAATTGTATTTAGAGAAACTACAATATGAAAAGATGGGTTGATTGAGTCCATTATAGCCTGGTTTTGAGAAGATTGGTCATCCCTTAAACAAGATTATTCTCGACAAGAAATCCAAAATTCTAGAAATGCCACCTATTATGATACTTTCTATTTAGAGGAAAGGAATTCAACATAAATAATGCTGATTATACCTATTTGGGGATACATGGAGAGGTAAAATAATTTGTAATCAAGAGAAAGAATTGTTCGACCCTTATGTGTAGTCAAGCATATGAAAATAGATATATTCAAATATAGGAAGGTGCTTACAACATATAAAGATAGGTCTCGACACAATCAATATGGAATTGTCATGGGATACTCCGTGATATTTGACCTTAATATTACTGTGAAGGATGGCTCACTAAAATATTCTACGAAAACTATGTGGTGGAACATTGGCCAAAACTTTTTTCTTCCTTTATTTGATATAGTGGTGTCATTCACATCCATTAAATTGACTGTATGATTAAGAATGGTTTGGACAACACTTCAAGACAAATTATATTTCGAGAGTACAATATTAAATTAAGAAGGGTCCTTCGCTTTGAAAAAGAGTGGTAGACCCTTAAAAAAGTATCAACTAGACCGGGAATTGGAAATTTTAGTGGTGTTTTATTATTCTTTAAAAATAGATTTTGAGTATCAGACATTAAAAAAAAAAATCGAACAAAACTTTCAATATTTCTCTATTGATGTGTATAAATGCAGATAGATGGAGAGATAAATATCCAGTAATCCAAAGGATTGTATAGTCCTACACTTACATATAATTCACCTATTTGAGAAAGAAGTTGACATTTTAGATCTTATGTGGGAAGTAAGGAGCCCCGTGAGGAGATGAGGGGCTTGAAGCAAGTAATTTCAAGCATTTTGGGAAGCCAACAAGACCAGATCCTAAAAAATTAGCATACAATGGAAGAAGTGAGGGGAATTGTATACAACTATAGAAGTGTAGTGGGATGGATTTAAAGGGACCTCAATGCACATTTTCATGCTTTATAGTCCAATTTAACACCACCACCAACAAGATCCAATTTGAAATGAGTGGATATATCAATTTTTTAAAGTATTCTATTGTTTTTAGTTGTTTATATATCATAAGGAAGTTTATAAATATCTATAGTATAAGGGGGTTATGCCCTTTTTGAAGCATTTAAGTCAAGCTGATAGAAACAACTCCATAATCGATTTTTTAAAATCTATAAAGATCCTAATGTGGGCAAGATGCAATTTTTTGTAACCTATTGTTGATCAAGGTGTCGTTCATATTGATTACGGTAATCTATAATTATGAAAGAATCGTCTAATCCTTTCAAAACATATTTTATTCTGACATACTAAAATACAAGAAGAGGATGTGTTGTTGGACTCACTTATAAAATTCTTTCGAATGAATTATTTGTAACTTCAACAATATTAATTTGAACATGAAATTAAAATTAGAGAAGTGTCATCATATTCGTACATAGTTTATTATTAGAGACAATACATACATAAAAATGGCCAACAAAATTTTTAGAGGGACTTAATTTGTAGTCCAACGAAGTATCAACAGACCCTTTAGTATAATTCATCTATAAGATAAAGTATAAATTAATGACTCGTAGGCATGTTCTTTTGATAGATAAGAAGAAGTCTGGACACAATCATTTTGAACGTGTCGTACAAATATTCTCTTGTTCTAATTAAAATAAGCCTTTGAATACCTCGCTGAAATATTTTAAGGGAAATATGTTGTGGTGTCGGGGAATTATTGACAAAAATAAGCTTTGTGTATTTTATCAAATATGCAGGTGTCGTCCAAATCAATTAGTACAAACAATTTGATGAAGGAAGAATGGGTAGAGATTTCAAAAACATATTGTATTTTGAGTAAAAACAATGTTAGAAGAGAACAGGTCATACAAATCATTGATAAGAGGCTTGTGAAAGGGTCGGTCGTCCCTTATACAAAATTAATATAGAAAAGAGATTCCCAATTCTAGAATTTCCCACTGATTTCAACAAAACAAAGCATAATTGGATGAGCAAACAACAAAATAAATTATAATCAAATTGACATGTTTGGTGACATCCATCAATGTGTATATTACATTCATAGATGGAGAGATAATTATTATGGTTTTTAGAAAATGTATCGGAAGACCTTCCGTCTAAGTGAACTACACAAGATCCTATACGCTCTCACGTTATGGAAATGGGATTGCAAAATTAAAAAAAGTATCGACACAATCAGACGAAGTGTCATCCGGCACTTCTAATTTTTTATACAAAATAAATAATCTATGATGTAGAATTAATTGTTAAATATTCAAATGATAATTATGTTGTTCTTAAGCTATGAGAAAACCTATCATTCTATTTTCTTGGACAAATATAAGTTTCAATTACATTTGATCTATAATGAAGGAAGGATCGTCTCACCCTTCGAAAAAAATCGCATTTGTTGATCAAATAAAATGTTCAAAAACCCAAGTCTTTTGACGCATTTTGTGTGGAATGATTGCAAAGGCTCGACTACCCTTACCTCTCGATTGGAACTTTTCCATTTTTTATATTGGTATTTAATCTACAATGATAGTTCACAACTATTACATCGATAGTATCATCCAACCCTTATGTCACACTCAACTATTTGAGAACACTTACACTCAACAATTGCATACATGTGCTTATAGTAGATAAGGAAGGGTCTCAAAAAAAATTGTTAGTTAGTGTCACCTAATTCGTCTACCTTCTCTTCTATCACAATTACTCTTTGCACTAGTATGCTTCACTAAAATATTTTAAGAGAATTTTTTCAAGGAAGCATTGTTGTGATATACATTGAAGGGAGTTTTATATTGGAGGTAGTGTCGTCTGACCCTTTTTGGTAAATTCCCTTTCGAAGAGATTATGACTACTAATGAAGATTGTTCAAGACCACCAATGTACATAAGGTGTGTAAAAGGATCAATTGTCCGGCTGAATAATTTTTTACCATATAAGGTCAGTTGCGGCCTCATTTTCGTTGTTTTCGCCTGCAGCGATTTGTCATCGTCCTGATCCTCCCGCCACCTGTCTCGCCACCCGATTGGTTGGTCGTTGATTGTCATTCCCCTCCACGATACCCATTCGTCTGACGTGTACATCCACCATCCTGTCACCCCTCTACCTGTCTGGTTTCCTCTCGGCGTGGAGGTTTGTTCGTGGAGGTTGATCATGGAGGTCTGTTCAGCATGGAGGTTTGTTTGTGGAGGTGTACATGGTATTTTCGTGGTGTGGTGTTGCTGTGCTGCCCCTTGATTGTGAGGTAAAATTTTTTGTTTATAGTAATTAAAGGAAAGTCATAGTTTCATTTGTAATATGGGAACAACTAGTCATAGTTCCATTTGCAATCTGGTAGACATTGAACTCTGTCCATTTGGACAGAGTTGAATAGCTCTGTTCAAATGAACAGAGATGAACAGCTTTGTCCATTTGGACATAGCTGATTGCAAGAAAAATTAAAAGAACATATGAAGCACTATTGATATAAGATAGGCTTAGATTTTGAATTTGGCTTTAAGTGTAATACTTTCTTTAAATGATTTTAATTAAACAAAATTTAACATAGAACTTGAAATCTGTTAATGTTTTCTCTTTTTATATATTTTTTAATTAGCTTATTCTTATTCTCTATGTACATGAAATTTTATAGAATAATTAGACAGCTCTGTCCAAAAAAATCCATGGTTATGTAGGCTTAAATAACTCCACCAGAGAAAAGATCCATGGTTGGGGTGTTTATAGGAACTTGGGATATACAGATGGGATGGAATGGATGTCATGGAAACTAAGGGAACTAGGGAGTTAATGGACCACAGAGCAGGGGGTGTTTCTACATAGGGTAAGGTATCTGTGGGAGGGAAGTAACTTCATATAAATATATACTTTAGGGGGTTTTGGTGGGTTATGCAATGATTAATTCATGTCACCATTAATGCATCTGCAGTATGTAGCATCTCTAAATGACATTTAAGACTGCACAGGTTGCAGCTCTGTCCAAATGGATAGATCTGATCTTCTCTGTCCATTTGGACAGAGTTGATGAACTCTGTCCAAATGGACAGAGCTGATCAACTCCCTAAGTAAACAATTTATTTCTGTATGTTTTTTAGTTGGTAGGGGACAAGATTTCAAAACCTTTTCATTTCACGTCTTGCTTGAGTTACAACTTCAACTGTAGTGTAATAACTATATAGTTTTGTCCATAAGCTCTATTACTTGCTTTAGTCCATACAACTATGAGCCGAAGTATAAGTTCCATGGCACTTTATGACTATCTTAGTCCATGATGCATTGCATTAAGTTCCATTTCCATTTCATGCTTTTCTGAAACATAGAGAGAAAAGGTTAGATAGAGAAAGGCGAGTTTAAAGAAAGAATTGCTTTATCTTCTTATGGGGATGGAGACCAAAACAACCAGAAGTGTAACGTAAAATGATAGGGATAGGCTGGACTAATTGGGGGGAATCCATAGGTGTATGTAGTCAGTCCCTAGACGCTCGCCTTAGTCCAAGTTGAAATCTATATGTCCTTGCCATTTGATGTGATAAATCCATGAAATCACAATAGCTAACTGATAACAGTTAGTATTGAAGCTGAACATGAGTGTAGAAGAAGAAATAGAAGCTCTATCTATATTTAATAGTGATGCTCTCACTAACAACTCTATAACGACTAGGTAGCTAGCAGCCAGCAATAGTGTCTATTTGTAGAGTAGGTAAGTACTTGCACTTGCCTCAGACTATATGTTATACTTAGCAAAACGTAGTTCATGCAGAGTTCATCAACTCTTTCCATGATAACTTTACTTAGCAAAACATATTTTAGTATGCTTTATATAAATCAGAAACAAAAAAAACATTATTACACATAAAACATCAAATTTTCTGATTACTGATTTGTTTGATCTTATGTGTTTTTAATCTAAATTATAAAAGAAACATATAACTTGTATAATGCTTATTAGTTATCAGTTTATATTTACTATTATATTAGGATATTGTGCATTTTTTAAAACTTTAATCTTAGTTCATAGGTATTATAAGGAAGATATTGGTTCATCAACTCTATCCATGGACAAAGTTCATGAATGAATACTCTGTCTATGGACAAAGTTCATGAATGAATACTCTGTCCATGGACAGAGTTGATGAACTATGTCCACATGGAGTGATGAACATAACTCTGTCCATGTGGATAGAGTTGAGGAACTCTGTCCATGCAGAGTTCATCAACTCTAACGCTGAACAGTTTACTTAGCATAAGGGTTTTTTATGATTTTATGGAATAATGAAAATTTTTGTAGTTGACATAAAGAAATGTAGCTTTAATTTCATATTTGATGATATAGTTTCTATTCATTTTAAAAATTTAAAATACACAAAAAAACACAGAGATTGCTATGTTAATTTCTCATACATCCAACAATAGTATAGTTATTTTCATTTTAAGAACTATTAGATAATATTAGGGACATCTAGGTAATAAAAACTTAGTTTTTATAGGAGCTAGTTCTTTGAAGTTGAGGAATTAACATGCAGAATTTGAATATGTTATGAGTTGATATATTAGATAATGTTGAGGACATATAGGTCTTTATTAAAAACTTAGTTTTTTAGTGGCTAGGTCTTTGAAGATGAGGAATTAACATGTAGAATTTGAATATGATATGAGTTGATTTGTGTAATCTTGTAGATATCATATCAAATGGAAACAGATAATAAATTAGTTTTAATCATTTAAAGAACTATTAGATAATATTAGTGATATCTAGGTCGTTATTGAAATCTTAGTTTTTATAGTTTCTAGGTCTTTGAAGTTGATTAATTAACATGTAGAAGGTTAGGCCCTTAGTAATTAAGGCATTACGGCTCTTGAACTTCATGCCTAACACACTATCTCCCTGCATTTTCCACCTCTCGACTTGCAAAATTATTTAATGGATCAGCATGTTTGGCTTCAAATTACTCTACGTTTCAACCTTTGGCCTTTGAACCAAAACAAGTTTATGGCATGTGCCGGGGTCAAAACGTTATATAGCGTGTGTAGTAACCCTCATATACCAGTGTATTTAGTGGATTCAGGGATCTTCCTTATCACGAAGAAGCATCATTGTCTTTATATATGTTATTTCTCCATACCACCTTTATTTTTCTATTTATATTTCATTCAAATCTTAGTTTTAATAGTAGCTAGGTTTTTGAAGTTGATTAATTAACATGTAGAAATTGATATTTGTGTAAACTTGTAGATATCATATCCAATAGAAAGAGAGCAGCCTTTGAGACAGAAGTGTAGGAGGTCATCACATTCTTTAGGAGTTGGTGTCTGAAATGAAAATAAAAAATTATCAACTTCACCTTGGGACTCAAGCTTATTGTATAGTTCACATTCATCTGATCATCGACATGGCGATAGTGGTAGAGATGATTCCCCCTTATCATCTATGGGTGAACGTGGATCTAGACCTTTTGTACAGGAGACAAGTGTGGAAGTAGAGCAAGGTTTGCAAGAGGCTCGTCATCCTACACAGGGTGGAGAAGGTTGACCAAGGATGCAATATGTCTAGCTAGCTGAGGGTTGTACGCCCATTATGACCTATCCATCAGATTTACCGGAGGAGATTCCATGGGAAAGTGGTCTTCAACAAACGAACCTTGAAAGTTGTAGGGCTCACTATGACAAGCTGCAAAACGATATTTCTAGTTTGGATCTCGCTTCAGAGAACAAACAAGTATAGAAATGGTTTTGTAATCTTTACAAAAATTCATTGAGGTATATGAGGATCTTGGACCAACAACAGATGGTTTTGTTGCCTTGATGCAAAGAAGAAAGGCACAAGTGATAGGTCCAGACAAGTGGGCTATTGTGAAGGAGAGGGTGACTAGAGAACATGCCAACTCAATGTTCAACTTCAAAGAAGGCCTAAAGCAGAAATCATTGAAAGTGTAATATTTTAAGCACCATGAACTTGCACATTTTTTATATGATCGATTTCTTGCAGCCTATGGTCGGTTGCCATGGAACGATGATGTTCTTAATTATTTTGCTAGGTTTTTTTATGCTGATTTTTTTTTAGGAATGAAGCCAGACTATACTGATATTCATTTCGAATTTTATGGAGTTGGAAAGGGGAGGATATGCAATCGAAAAGGTGCCCTTAGAGATCCCAGTACTCTTCGACCTCCACCTCTGATATCTCCTCCACCTAGGCTTGGGACTTACAAATCGGAGATGGAGCCCACATCACAAGTTGGGACAACTGCAAGGCATAATGTTGCTGAAGCTTTGACTTCGGCATTTGTAGGATTTGATGTTGGATTGAGTCGAGAAAGGGATCGAGCCACTATTCAGAAAAATTTTGTTTACAAAACAAATGATGAGTTAGATTGTATGGGCATTGAATATCTAAAGGCCTATGCCAAGCTTTGTTGTAATATAGTTTCGGATATAATATCTAATGACATGTCAAGTATAGGAGATGTTTGTGTACTTTCAATCTATTAACTTTATTTATTTATGTTGAATTAAACTTTTTGTTACATTATATCTATGTATGATAAATTATTTTTTGATGTATAGTAATAAATAAGTTACGTAAATGTTTATTGTTTTCAGTTTTCTTGATTGTTAAATGAACATAATTTTAGAGTCTCTACTAGTCAAAATGCTGGAAATGTAGAAGAGCATATTGGAGAGGTATATTTAAAATTTACACATTTATATTTATGTTTGAAAGATATTTGTTTTTTGTTTTTAAATTTAACTATGTATCTTATTGTTAATTTGACTTATTTATGCAGGTTTCATTAGATTAAAATTTTTTAGATGATTTTCCATCTATTGTGAGCTAATGTTTTTTTTGTTTTTGTTTTTTAAGTTAATTTCTAAACTTAATAGTTTTTGCTTTTACTATGATTTATTTATTAAAAAAATTTAAATGTTAAGGGAAGAGAACATATTGAAATTGGAGGTGAAGATATAGGTTCTTTAATGGATGTGGATATTGGCACCGAGGTAATTTTGTTAGGAGTGAATGTTTTTATAGGTGTAATCTAATGTTAAGAATGAATATATGGGGAATGTTAATGTTAAGAATGAATATATGGGGAATGTTGATGTTAGGAGTGAATGTTTTGATAGGTGCGATGTTAGAAGTGAATGTGGGAATGAGGGAATGTTAGGAGTGAATGTTTTGATAGGTGCAATTTAATGTTAAGAATGAATATATGGTGAATGAATATGGAAATGTTAATGGTAGGAATGTTAGGAAGTTTTGATAGGTGCAATGTTAGGAGTGAATGTGGGAATGGGGGAATGTTAGGAGTGAATGTTAGCAGTGAATGTGGAAATGTTAGGAGTGAATGTTTTGATAGGTGCAAATATATGAATGAATGTTAGGTGCAAATATATGAATGAATGTTAGAAAATTTTGATAGGTGCAAATATATGAATGTTAGGAATGTTAGGAAGTTTTTATAGGTGCAAAATATATGAAAGTATGTATTATTAAGTTTATGTATGATTGTAGATGTAAAATATTTTCAGTGTTGAGAAGTTGAGAATGTTGGGAATGTTAGAAAGTTTTGATAGAAATAATTTTTATTACTAAGGTAAAATTAGCAACTTGATTTTGAATTTTAATATTTTTTATACTAAGGTAACATTATCATTTTAATTATTATATTTATTTTATGTTTCTTACAAGAAAAGGAAAGGAGCACTACAAAGTTGCAGTAGTGATGAAATTACAAATAACATTCCTATATAACCCCCCAGGATTTAAAGAAAGGTGATGAAATGAATACAGAAAAACAAAAAGAAAGACTTGTAGAGTTATAGGGAGAATTCAAAAAGTTAAGGCCTTCCATGTTTGATGAGAATTTGAGGAAGCGATAGAATCTTGGTTGTTAAATCCGCTCTGTGGTGGAAGGAGGCTAAGAGTGTCAGTAACATACGTAGTAAAGAGTTGAGTTGGAAATTTTTTAAAAAACTATTGAAAAAATGTATATTTCAGAACGATATTATTATGAGAAATCCCAATAATTCAATGATTTGAGACTAATATTGTTAACCATGGAAGAATTTGTAACCAAGTTTGTAAATTTACAACGCTATGTACCATACCTAAAAGTTGAAAAAGCTAAGGTATATAGTTTTATCAGTTGTTTACCCCTAGTGTATAAGGAAAAGATTGTGTTTGAAATTCCTAAACAATGGATGAAGCAATTAGAAAGGCCTAGTTGTGCTATCATTTGTTTAAACAAATATCCAAATTGAGTAGAAGTTGGAAAAATAAAAAAAATTGAAAAGATCGATCAACGTAGGAAATGATTTAAAACCTCACCTTATGGAAAAGGAACAAGATGTCATACTGATAAAAATTACAACAGGCGAGGTTCAACCAATAGCAATGGGGTAAAGAGTGTTGAAACTTCCAGTGGAGGATGGAATAGTAACTCGTAAGCATGTTGCACGAAGCTTCTACTGTGAATGACATAGCCAGGAATAACCCTATAGTTAATGTTTCTTTGGAATATCAGCAGGCGGACCATCAATCGACCATGTTGGAAGTAGAAGGTAAAGGTTCGAACATAAATGTTTCTATACTTATCGATTCAAGATATAGTTTAAGTTACATTGCACCAAAAGTAGTTGAAAATTGTAAACTTAGTAAGGAAAAACAAAAAATTGCATAGATGGTATAGCTGGCAACAAAGGTAAAAAGGAAAGTTACGGAGATAGTTAAAGATTTGTTATTAGGTTTTAATGACTTGGATACCTCATTTAATTTAAATATACTTCTCCTAGAATCCTATGAAATTTTGATAGGTATGGATTGTCTAGAATCTCATACAGCTATTATCGATTATTTGAATAAAATTTTTAGTAGTGTGGATGAGGAGGATAAGAATCATACAATGAAGGAAATTTATAGAGCTTTATATACATGGAAAATTTCAGCACTACAATGTAAAAAGTGTATTAGGAAAGGGTGTCAACTTTATGGCATCAAAATTAAAAAATTTGAGCTCGAAAAATAAAAAAATGGAATTGGAACAATTTCCTATTTTAAAGGAATTTGAAGTTGTATTTTGTGATAAGATATCAGTATTACCACCTAAATGATATTTATATTTTATCGTAGATCTAATGTCATTTTCAACACTAGTATCATGAGCTCCATATCATATGAGTATCCCAAAATTAACGAAATGAAGAATACAATTACAGGAGTTACTAGACAAAGGATATATTTAGCCTAGTGTATCTCCTTGAAGAGTACCTGTTTTGTTCGTGGGTGTGCTACTAATATGATAAATTGTAATGTATTATTATTGTTTACTGTCATGCATGGATAACTTACAGTTGATGAATAGATAACCAACCATTGATGGCAGATAACTAGAAGAACACGAACTAAAAAAATTTCCGGTCGATGAATTTTTTTTTTGCGTTTGCATTGTAAATAACGGTTCCGTAACGGAAAAACATTATTTGGCTGAATAATTGTTCGGTTCAGCCTAATAACCTCTGAGACCTAAAACCTGCACAATTTTCAGGTTTCTCCATTTTCGGAAGGTAAAATGGATGCCTTACACTGCAAATCGATTGTCGGACTTGATACCATTAGTTTCAACATTGAATCTACTTTCCGTAGGTATAGATTTTGTTGTGTATAGGTGAGATCCGATATTTTTATTTATTTTTGTTTCTTAACATGTGTCAAGTTTTGTTTCATCTCTTACAACATGTGGTGAAATGAAAAATATATAACTTTAAAAATACACCACCTAAAAAATTGAAACAAATATGGTGCGCTTAATTGGAGTGTCTACTTCAAAAGGGTATTTGTGTATTTTTAAATTTTATAGTCAATTGAGAGAAAAGTGGTGCAACCAAACACATGTTGAAAATCGACAAGGTTTCCCCATTGATCGAATTCAAAAAATAATTATAATTAGTATATAGATCTATTGGTTATGAACTTATAGTCATCGCAATAGTATATTGTGTGTTTATTGTCGTAACATATTTTGTTTTTTCAAAACACAAGTTTAACAATGATTTTAGGGGCGCAACCAAACATGTCTATTTTTTAGTCCTTTCATTTTATAAGGACACACTGTCAAACATTTTCTAAAACGACATATCAAATCTCAATTAAAAAAGATGAAAAAATTATGAATAGAAAGCTAACATAATTTTCTAAAAGTTTTGTTTTTACTTGAAAGTGAAATTCTAAATGAAAATATCACTTTCGTTCGCCCAAAGTTGAAAAACATGAAAAAATTAAATTTATTTTCTCATAAGACCCCCCAAAATAGACACCCATCTTCATGGATTCACCCCCCATTATTTAATTTTGGCATGTTTAATGAAAAAACACGGTGAATGAGGTGCACCCCTGCAATTGGTGGGTGTGTGTTGGTGATATTTTCACTATAGGAGGTCACGACACCTTTGGTGAAGAGGGTGGAGTTCTTGTCAAATGAAATTTGAAGAAGTGATGACTTGTGAATAACCTCCATCTGGTCAATGAAGTGGAGGTGATAGATGATGTTGTGTCCACACATAGCTAAAAGGTTATTGAAATTTAAAAGTTTTGTCCAAACTTGGTTCAATCCAGACCCATTCTTACAATTGAGACAATTAACACAGAAGAAAAAGGATGGTCTACCTATGTATTCATTTGTCAACCAGAATGATGAGGTATGTAAAAAATGTGCACATTTTGGCCGAGGGGTTATAGGAACACTTTGAAGGTGTCTTATTAACTTTGCAATGGTAGTTGGTTTTAATTAGTGAAAAAATAATTCACATAAGCTAACTTGGAAACAAGCTACTCAAAATTATTTCCACTTATAATATCTAGAAGAGTTGTTGCTTCACATCCCTGTCCAAGGCACACAAATCAATACTTAACCTCAGGAACCACAAGTATATAATGCCAAATACCAACCCATTAACTTCATTTAATATTGAATTCACAAAATAATACACTTACTACACAAGCCCCCCTATAAAAAGAACACCAAGATACAAACCTCAGTCGAAATACAATGCCATAAGTGTTCAATCGATCTCATGGAAGACAGTCCTGCACAGTATAGGACACTCAATGTCAACCCATCACAACTCTACGTTTTCTCTGCTATCCATACTTGAGTTACTAGATTTAGTTCATGTGGAGGATTATTAAGTTGAGCTCCATGTTGGGGTTACAAGGCTAATACATGGGCAGATACATTGTTAGCCTAGATTGAATGGTAGAAACAAATGACCACCACAATCGACAATGTAGCTTCAGTTGGTGTGAATTTGGTGGCCTATCCAGTCATAGTTTTTGTTGATAACTCCCTTATTACCATGTTTGTAGACTATGGAAACTTGAAAGAATTGCTTAAAAATTGTAGAAGAAAATGGCTAGGAAAAATATGGTCATATAGGAAACAACATATATGATTAAAAAAAGGACAAGGTACCGTGGCCCTTAATTATTCTTTGAGGAAATTCTACTTGAAAGTATAAAACCTAACTAACTCACATAAATTTTATTTATGCGCAAGTATGAAAAATAATTTAGATATAGAAAATAGGTCTAGGGCTACATATAAAAAGTGTATTTGAGATTGATTCCTTTATGTGCACTGTTTTTGTTGAGATGTATGGTATGTGTGGAACCATAGAGGATGAATGGAAGGTGTTTGATAATATTCCCTAGACAATGCTTTGTTATGGTGTGGAATGTTTGCAACATATAAAAAAAGGTTTTTTTTGTTGAATCTTCCTGCCTCATTTGTAAAATGAAACTAGCATGCATGAAGGGAAAAAACTATTTTAATCGTCTCTAGTATTCTCAAGGACAATGCTACTTTAGGGGATTTAGAATAAGTAAACAAGTACATTCCTATGTTGTTAAAACTGGATTAGAGTTTTTAGATGTATTTGAATTTTGAAGGGAGTTATCTTGTTCATATGCATGCCGAATGTAGGAGAATAGGGGGCATTTCAACGAACATGTTAAATAAACTTTCTAAAAAAATATTGTCTCAGGAAAAACGATATATGTGCAATATGCTCGAAATGGTTGTTATTAGGAAGCTGTTGTGCCCCTACTCAACAGCCTTAAAAAACAAATTTCATCAAGCAAAATGAAATTTTGCTTGATGAAATATTTGAATTTCTCGTGTAAACTTACAGAATCGGGAGCTACTGAAATGGTGAAATTCCATTAGCTACTGAAACGGTGAAATTCCATTGTTTTTATGAAATTGGAAACTATGGTTATTTGGAAAAGGGTCGTTATATCAAAATCATTATTTTGAATGGATTTGTGTGTTGGAATTAGGGGATAAGCTTTGGGTTTATATGCCTCTCTCCATAAGCTTTGTTTGAACATTTATTAATTGGTATGTTTTATTTGTATTTCAATTGCAAATTTGACAAGGTCATGGAGTATGAAAGGCTAAATATTTCATGCAGAAGTTCCTTATATAAAGCTCGTCCTCTAATATTCGAATTATGCTTGATCCTACCATAAGTATTTGGTTTCGATCTTTGCAATGTTCTCCATGCGTAACTTATATTTTGCACTTAATGATTGGGGTTGATATAATGGGTTATGTCATATGCTTCACGTAGCATGTTCGCCATTTCCAAAGGTTGAAATTATCATATGGTAAGGTTCATGTTTCAGCGCCCAAGGTTCATTCCTTATGGTTGGCGTAATTCGCATCGCCATTCCCAAAGCCGATGCACTCGATTGAAGGCTGATATGTCATCATTATACTCGTACATAAATATGTAATGACATTTAATTGCAGTATGAGCTCATCGTCGTGTCTTCTTGCTTGTTGAACACCTGTGCTCTATGCATTGTGTGGTTTTATTACGATCGAGCCGAATAAATCATGACAAGGTGAGGTTGTTCTAGAGTCTTCACCGCCTCTTTCCATTTTTGTGATGACCTCTTTGTGTAATCATTCCCGTTTGCTCATGCCAAGTTTACAGGGTTCTTGTCTGAGTTTACTCATGTCGCATTTCATTTATGAAAGAGTCAGGCTTCATTGTTTGTGGTTTTTGCTTGGTTTGCTTCCCGAATGCTCGCTCTCCAGCGTTCTGTCTTGTTGTGATCCGTTGTATCTCCTCTGTGTGCAAATGCGTGCATTCGCACTCACAACAATGGCCCCGGTTGTTAGGGTTGAACCTAATGACACGAAACTTCTTGACGAGAACCCAGAGCTCCTAGCCAAGGTAGAAGCAGTCGGGTGGCTTCCATTTTTCCATAAGTTCGCAGACTCGAACCCTGAAGTTACTAGGTTATTTTCCCTCTCACTGGTTGATGCTAGAGTTATGGTGGCCGACCTTCAGTTCAAAGTTGATGAGTGCTCAGTCTCCTCGGCCATGGGCCTACCGTTAACAGGTGAATGTTGATTCAAATCCAAGCAGCTGAAAGCTACTTAATGGAGGCAGATGTTAAAGATCCCTTGCCAGGACGTGTCCTTCAAGGCTAGTGTGTCATGCAAATATTTCAAAAAAGAATGGCGACTGGTTTTGGATGTCATTCACAGGTATGTGACTTGTGAGGGCCGTCTTTCCTCTGCATATGTTTATCACCTTAGATTGATGACTGTTTTTCTCGGTCTGCCTATCAATTTACCCTATTATTTAGTTCAAATCATGACCAAGATGTCTTTGGCCATCAAAAAGGGTCCTAAGAATATCGGCCGGAGTCTCTTTCACCATGGTTTTGTTAGGATGTTGGTGGAGAGGGAGCTGTCTAAACGAAATCAGTCATGGGACGATTTTCTTGAGCAGAATGGTTTTACGGAGTTTTTCCATTGTCAATTAGATTGTGCAGAGGAGTGTGCAAGGCATCAGCAGCCTTGTGAAGTCCCAACTTCACCTGTACATGAGCCTATGCCAAACCCTAATGATTGTGCAAACCCTGGTGTCCACGAAGATCTCACTCCCCCTCCTGTGTCAAGTCCCAGTTCTCTCATGCATTCTAAGCGTAGGAGGAAATATTTAAACCTTTCCCCGGTAACGCCGAGTCGTAATGACAAACCCTACAAACAGATGAGAAAGAGGCCGAATGTGAAGGTTACCAACAGATTTACGAGAAGCATGGCGTCCAAAGTCAATGTTGTTAAGTCCCCTATGAAGAATGAAAAAGACATTGAAATAGTCGAGTTAGATGATGAGGAGAATAGACCTTTCTCGCATGGTGGCCCTGATTTGGATCATGAGCCTTTCATTCACCATGCAGAGAAAAGTCCTCATATATCTGATAAGAATCCCCAAATTGACTCTGTGCTCAATCTCCCAATTAGGGGAATATCTATTGAATCAAATTTACCTGCTCCTTATCGAATTGGTGAAGCAATTCACCCACTGTTTGTTAATTGTTTGCTTGAAAAGATACGTGTAATGGAGGTAGAAATAACGGAGATGAGGGCACGTAGTGATGCCGTGAAATATGAAAATGTGAAGTTGTAGGAGAGATCCGATTCAGCTGATAAATGCATCTTGCATCTGAAGAGACACAAGAACAAGTTAATTCAGAGAGTTATGAGACTGCAACATGAGAATCGTAAAAATGAGGAAAAAGTACATGAGCTAAGCGCTCAGGTTACTTTGATGTAGCTTAAAGGTCACTCACAGGTTCCATTTTCACAAAATCTGGCAACTGGTGTGAATATACAGGTTTTCAATACTCCTGTTAAATCATAGTATTTTGGGGATACTCACTTCTGTACATATGTCCAAAAGTTTTTTAGGTTTGAAGTTTGTTAGTAAAAGCAGCAAATGATAATGAAGTGATTTTTGTTTTCCAGGTATTCTTTTAAGGTGGTTGGTGGATTGTGACATTTAGTTTATCTACCCTTGTGTTTGTACTAATTCCTACTGTGTGATTTTGCAGATGATTTTCTTGGTTTTCCAGATGCGCTGTTCCTGGATTTTGGTGATCGCTCGTTTTCAAGATGATCTCCGGGGAATTATAAATGAACTAGTCGAAATCGTTTTCAATTATGGACATGTTGTCTCCCAGTTGTCACTCAATTACTATTGTCTTTATCGTTCTATGATTTAGCACTATAAGCTGAATCTTTTCAAGTTTGGGATATCACAACGTATATAGAAAACGACAATTTCAATTGTCATTTTACTATTTTTGAATGAAATTGGTTAAGATTACGATGATGTAGTTTCTTGTTTTCTAGAACTATCTCTAGATGAGATTGAATGTATTTAGGGGGACATGGTTTTACTAGAAGGAGGTTGATGGTTTGGACGAGGGAAGAACATGATCACTTTACCATTTTCCTGTAGCTAAAGACAATTTCTTGTTAGCAGTTGCAGCATCTTTTGACTGGTGATATTTATAAATATGTTTGCAGTATTTTTACTATGGAAATGTATTTATAGTATTGTATGATCTTGTTATTTATTTTCACAGTCTTTATGTTTTTTTATATTTATTTAAAGAAATGTGCAAATGCATCATGTTTAATTGTAGATTTATGCTGGTTTAACTTGCAATTCATGTCATATAGTAAATTTGATATTATCATTATATGTATGTGGTATACTTGTTCTGTGTGTTGTCTTGTTTAAATCTCAGAATTTCTTCTGAATTTCTTCAGGATTCTCCGCACATTCTCATTATTTTCAAGTTGATTCCAGGGTTAAATAATATCATGCTCCTGACCAGGGTAGGATACGTAGGATATATAAGTGGTAGTTTTTTATTTAATTGATAGGAACTATATTCAATCAGATTTTTACACTTACACTTTTCCAAGTTACCTTTCAGTCTTGTTATGAATGTACATGTGTCTATAGTGTAATTTATGTAATTGGTTTGAATTTGTTAATATTCTCTTAACTATTGATTCTTGCACTCATAGGTTATTTGGTTTAACTAGAGTAATTTTGAGTTATCGGTTGTGTAAAATATCAACTAACTTAGTAATTATCTTCAACAGTTTTCTTTGTATATTCGTAGGTGTAGTATAGATTTAGTTAACAAACATTAACTTCATTTTTCCTTTGAGTCTTCCTCTTGTAGCTGGGAGTAATTTAGGAAAGACAACGGGGCCTTAATCCCGTTAGAGACAGCTACCTAACGATTGAGAGCAGATTTGAAAGCTTTTGGATTGGGTTGTCTCTTAGTTGACTATTGTGCCAATTCAGCCTGTCAACAATGGCACCAGAAGGAGGGCCAGCTTAAGCAAATGGCTGATGAAAACAATCCTGTTCACAAAATTGATCAATCCTCTACTCCTCAATTTACACCACTTTCTAGATCAGGTCAATTGTAGTCATCATATCAACCACAAACATTCCAGTCATCTCAATTAGATGAGACCCCGTTGAACGATACTGTCCGAAATATCATTCATCAGTTCAACTCTAGTGTTTCCCATCCACATGAAGAACTTGACCAGTTCGAGCAGGCCATAAATGAATCTTGCAGGATTGTAACTAGAGCTTATTCAAATCTCACCGGGATCCAACCCACAGAATTGCCTCTTCCACATATCAGGCATCCACGCACTCACCATATTGAGTCTACTTCTGAAGAACAGAATCAACCTTTTGGTGCCTTCCTTAACTAGCAATTACAATAGTTTCGAACAGGAACCAATCAATCTTCATCTTCAGGACCACCTGCTTCAGGAGGGTCTGGTCAACCCCCATCACCGCTACATTCACCTCCACACATTTTTCAAGCACCACCTTCACCACCTCCATCACCAAGGAACATGGCAAATTTAAACCCGAACCCTAATGCCAATATGCCATGGTTAGCATAGGATGTGGTCACTGTTCCAGGTGATCAACATCCTTTACCAAAGAATCCTGAGAAGCTGTTTCCCAAATTCAACCCCGAACTAAAAGAACCTACAGAAGATCATGTTAAAAAATTCATGCTAGCAGTGCGGCTCTTGAATGTTGAGCACAAAGATGTAGTCTGTCGGATTTTCCCTTATAGATTTGAGGGCAAAGCCTCGACCTGGTATTTCTCACTTACTGGTGGTTCTATTGCCAGTTGGAATGAATTCGAGTTGGCTTTCATGAATAAGTTTGGAGACGATAATACTCCAGCTGTGTTGGTGTTAGAATTGTCTAGGATCCGTATGGAAACCAAGGAAAAGGTCAAAGATTTTAACCAGTAGTTCTTGACTCTTAGGAACAGAATCCATGCCACCTCAAGGCCGACTGAAGATGTCACTATTGAATTCTATACCTCAACCCTGCCCATGTCAATGGCCATGTTTTTCAGGAGAGCGGCCAAAACCACTCTCACTAAAACCTTTGATGAAGCCATCAAGGTCGAAAAGGACATGTCTGCTATTAAGACGAACCCTGGGGTAGACACGGATTTTGCGTCTTCTTCTCGCAAAAAGAGTGAAATTCCTTCCAAAATCATCAATCCTGAGAAAAAAGGACAAGATGCGCTAGATTTAGACAGCCTCCAGAGATTCATAAAGAAGTTGTCCAATGAAATCATTGATTTAAAGAAAGGTACTTCTGAAAGTACTCCAAATAAAGAACCACCTAGACAGCCTTTTAGAAGACCGTTTCAGAATACAGCTGCTAAACAGACCCCACCCTCTGAGGCTAATAATGTAGATGAAATTAATAGCTTCCTAAAATTATTAGTCTCAGGCCTAGAAACGTCAGCTGAAAGTGAAACCCAATCTTCAGGACAAAATTCTGAAGATACCCAAGGTACAAATAATAACACTGAAGAAAAGCCTCCTCAAGTAATCAGTCACTTCTGGGATACCACAGAATTGACTGACGATGAAGATGTTGCTGTTGTCAATGTCAATCAGCATCAATATAATACTAGGAGCAAGAAAAATCAGTCCTCAGGGGAATCTTCCACAACACCTACCGATGACAGTGTGACTGTCAAAACAAAAAACCAACCTTCAAACACCAAGTCTACATCTTCTCTCAAGTTAGAATATGATCTGGTTGAGGATTTGAAGAAAATCAGGGCCAACATTTCTATCTATGAACTCCTTAAATTGCCTGTGATTCGAGACAAGATGATGTAAGGGGTTTCTCTAAGTAAAAATGGCAAAACTCCCTCCACTCAAAACAGTTCTGCTAGTACCAAAGACAACCCAACAAAATCTTCAGTTAATGCCTCGTCCATAGGCAAGAAATCAGATTCCTCAACTCCTCCTTTTCTTCTTACGTTTGAAATCTATAATCGTAAAGTACACAATTGTATGATAGATTCAGGGGCTTCGAAAAACGTCATGCCATATTCAGTATGCAAAAAACTTAATGCAGTCCCCGTACCATGTGATACGAGCATTGTGCAACTTGAACGATCTAATGTAAAGGTAATAGGGAAGTTGAATGAAGTACTCATAAGGTTAGCCTCAAACCCTCAGGTTCATTTCATCATTGACATAATTGTTGCAGATATCCCTGAGGCATATGGCTTATTCCTTAGCAGAGATTGGTCTAAAAAATTGAAGGGATATTTTGCAACGGACTAGTCACACTTATGGCTTCCTCAAAATGGCCGCCCAAACAAAATCAGAATTGATCGAGAACGTTATATGAAGCACACGGTCACTGAACTGGATGACTCAAATGAGCTAGTGCTATTCACTGATACTATAGTGGGAAATTACATGGTAGATTCCTTTTTTGGAAACCTTGAGGCTGAAACATCATCAGTCCACGATCCAGAATAGCAGTCCGAAGTTTTTCATTTCAGACAAGTTTTGGATGAAATTTCAGATCGAAACACTGCACATTTAGACCTGAATGATGGTCTCTGGTCTCTATACTTCGATGGGTCTAAGTCAAAGGAAGGGGCTGGAGCTGGTTGCTTATTAATAGATCCCCAAGGAAAAGGGTATTTTGTTGCTTGTAGGTTGGAATTTGAGTGCACCAATAATATTGCTGAATATGAAGCCCTTATCCAAGGGCTGAAAAAGGCAATTGATCTAGGAGCTAAAGCTTTGGTAGTGTTAGGAGACTCCGAAATTATCATTAGACAGGTACGCAACACTATACATTGCATTGCTGGACATTTAAGAAATTACCAGACAGAGGTGTGGAATTTGTTATTATCATTTGAAGCTTTTAACATAAATTCTATTCCTCGTTATTTGAATCAGGAAGCAGATCTGTTAGCTAACGTTGCTTCAAGGTGAATTCCATCTGAAGGGATGTTAGCTGATTCTTTCTCTGTCGAACTGCTTTTCAGGCCTTCCATACCTGATAATGTTGTCAATTGGAGGATTTGTGACCATGACGAGTAGTTAATCGAGTTTTTTACCATGAAAGACACCTTCAAAGACGAAGTCATCGACGAAATGACTCATGATGAAGATCTGTACAACTTTGCGGTAATTCATAAACCTTGTTCAATTGAAGAATCTCTTGATCAGGTCATTACTCTCCGTAGATCTGTAATTAAACTTGAGAAATTCTATGATTTGAAGGACAAGTTTAAAGGTGTAAGGAACTGTAAAACGAACAGCTCTACTATGCAATCTGAAATCATAAATTTAGGTACCGAACATAATCCTCAATGTGTCAATTTGGGAAGTAGGTGCACTCCCCAAGAGAAAACAACCTTCATATGACTCTTTAATGAGTTTAAAGACATTTTTGCTTGGAAATATGATGATCTCAAGACATTTGATCCAAACATAATGCAACATGTCATCCCCATGAAACAAAAGGCTAAACCTTTCCAATAGAAGTTGAGGAAAATGCACCCTAGCCTGGAACCGGCTGTTAAGAAAGAACTTAACAAACTCCTCGCTGCTAGAATAATTTTTCCAGTGCGGCATACAAAGTGGGTGGCAAATCTTGTCCCGATTAGAAAGAAAAATGGTGAGATTAGACTATGCATCGATTTCTGAAATCTAAACAAGGTTTCAGAAAAAGATAATTATCTCATTCCCCCTATGGAAAAGATCTTACAGCAGGTTTCTGGATTTGAGATGTTCTCGCTTTTAGATGTCTTTTCAGGATACAATCAAGTGTTAGTATCCAAAGCAGATCAGTTGAAAACAACCTTCAGAACCCCTTGGGGAACTTATGCCTACAGGAAAATGCCATTTGGTTTGATTAATGCTGGAGAAACTTTTCAAAGGGCAATGGACATCGCGTTCAGAGGCCTAATCAGTCAATTTGTTGTTGTTTACCTTGACGATGTAACTGTTTTTTCAAAAAACAAGGCTGATCACCTAACACATCTTAGGAGGGTTTTTGAGCGTTGTAGGAAATATGGGATCTCCCTGAATCCCAAGAAATCCATCTTTGCAGTTACAGAAGGTAAGCTATTGGGTTTTGTAGTCTCAAAGCAAGGTATTGATATAGACCCTGAATGAACCCAAGCCATATCACAAATTTCTATGCCTCACTCAAAGAAAACTATGCAATCATTTCTAGGGAAAATAAATTTTGTCTTGAGGTTTATTCCTGTGTTCACTGAGATTGTCAGACCACTTCAGAAAATGATCAAGAAAGATGCTGATTTTAAATGGTCCGCTGAAGAAAAGTAGTCCTTTCACGGTATATTAAAATCTATCACTGAAGCTCCTACCTTAACAAGCCCGGATTTCTCTAAACCATTTATTTTGTATACTTTTGCTTCTGACTCTTCATATGCCGCTGTTTTAACGCAGAAAAATCAGGAAAACAATGAAGCTCCCATTGCTTTCACAAGTTCCGGTTTAAACGGAGAAGAGCTCAATTATCCAGAAGTAGAGAAACAAGCATTTGTTGTTTTTCAATCAGTAAAACATTTTCGGCCTTATTTGTTGAAGTCCCATACCAAGGTTATTGTGCCATATTCCGCGGTCAGAAATCTTTTGGTGCAAAAGGACCTGGGTGAAAAACGAGCTCACTGGGTTACAGCACTTCAGGAGTATGACCTGGAAATCAATCCTTTGAAGATTGTCAGAGGACAAGGACTTTGTAAGTTGGGAATCAGATCTTCAGACATGTCTGAATCTAATCTGCACTTCATTGATGAACATTCTCTATTTGAAAGGGAAGCTTTTCCAATCTTAGCCCCCTCTAATTCCTGGTATCATGAAATTAAGTTATTTTTATTGCATGGAAATGCTCCTGAACACTTAGACTCACGTAGAAAAAGGGATTTGAGATTAAGATCTACCCCTTATCAGCTGATTGATAACATTCTATTCAAAAATAATTTCTAAGGAGTCCTCCTTCATTGTTTAGAAAGAAATGAAGCTGATAGCGTGTTGTCTCAACTACATACAGGGCTAGCAGGCGGACACTTTGGCGGAGAAACCACTGCGCATAAGGTACTCAAAGCTAGGTATTACTGGCCTACATTGTTCAAATATGCATATGACTTTTCTAGTAAATGTCAGGAGTGTCAGAGAGCAGACAGAAGACTTAAGAAAGCAGCATTACCTCTCCATCCTATTATTGTTGAAGTTCCATTTCAATAATGGGGTTTGGAAATTGTTGGTCCAATTACACCAGCTTCCTCACAGCAGCACAAATACATTTTGACAGCCACCGACTATTTCACTAGATGGGTCAAAGCCATCCCCTTGCGAGTGGTTAACTCAGAACAGGTGATATCATTCCTTGATTTTTTTATTGTCACTAGGTTTGGCATTCCCGAATCTTTGATTTTTGACAATGCAACCTATTTTTATTCTGTAAAAATAACAGAATATGCATTGGAAAATGGTATAAAATTAAAGTATTCATCTAATTATTATCCTCAAGGTAATAGATTAGCTAAATCTTCCAATCAAAATTTAATCAAAATTCTGAAACGCATAGTGGTTAATCATCATAGAAATTGGCACAACGCCTTATCAAATGCCTTGTGGGCTGGCAGAGTGACTCCCAAGGCTGCCATAGGTAATTCTCCTTTTTTCCTGGTATATGGTAAAGAAGCTATCTTTCCTCCTCATCTATTTTTACCCTCTCTACAGCTTTCCCAGTCAGTGCAGGAAACAAAATGTTCTGCCATGGAACATTGGATTAATACTCTGCTTAAACTAGAGGAAGAAAGAGCGCTAGCCAGAAAGAAATTTGACCAACATCAGAAAACCATGAAACGATAGTTCGATCACAGAAAATCAGCTGGTAGAGATTTGGAAGTAGGTGACCTAGTTCTGAAATGGGACAAAGAGCACGGAGACAGAGGAAAACATAGTAAGTTCCAATGCCTGTGGTTGGGACCATTTATCATTATAGAAAGACTTGGTCCCAGCACATTCAGGTTGCAGACGCTGGAGGGAGACATTGGGAACCTTCCGGTAAATGGCCACCTCATCAAAAAATATTTCTGCTAATCCCCATCAAGGGATTATCCTGTACATACCTTGTGCAGTTTTCTCGGTTTCTGGAACTTTTTAGTGTGTTTATTTTATTTGTTTTCTTTGAATATCCCCTCACATCTATTTGCTGTTTTATTTGCATAATTTCTTAGAGTGATCAGTTCAATTAATTTCGGATTGATGACTTTTCACCGAATCTTGTGGTTGACCTACGAATCATGCATCATGATCTTTTTATCCTGAATGTTGTCATACTGTTTTACGTCTTGAACAGTGAACGGTTTTTCGTCTTTCCAAATTTTACCAGAAATTATTAAATCATGTAAACATAAACTAATAAGATGAGTCTCCGCAAATATTTTTCCAAAAGGATTAGGGTAGTATTTGTCAAGGTTATCTATTTAAGTCTTTTACGCCACTCCCTCTCGTGAATAGAATTATCTTGCCTCCTCATCTGCTAAGACAATCTCATTGGAGATTAAATATAACGACAATCTGGCCATGGTTTGATTTGAATACAAAACAATTAATTTTTTACATAATCTAAAGGAGAGAGGGTCTCACCACGAGCCAGTCTTTTCAGGATCATAGATTTGCGTTCAGTAACATTGTCGCTTTTGGTCACCAAGCCGGGACAGTGGCCCTTGGGTAAAACACCAAGGGATAAAAGGTCTCATCACGAGCCGGTTTATTTATTGTAATGTAGATTGGTGACTGACATGGTTACTAGCTGGTTACCAAGACAGAGCCGTGGCCTTCAGGTATGTTCAATACAAAAATAAAAAGGAAAAAAAGAAGAAGAGAGAAAACAATAGTAATATTTCAACCTAACCAGAATTGTCTATCTATAACTGGCAGATGGGATATTTGTAGCTAGGGTTTTCACCCTAGCTTGTGCGAATGAGCACCTACTAAGGAATCTGGAATCCTTGGTAGCAGTTCAATGATGTGTATGAATTAAATAAAGATAAACTGAAACAAAGACTAATCTAAATACGTTCTTGAAGCTAAAGCAGTAAAAAGTAAATAACATGAAACAGAAACAGTAAAGAAATGAATGATGATTGTTATTGATATTACCTCCAATGAGGAGGTTGATGGAGTCCGTTGCGCTGGTCCGATGTCGGTGGCTTTGAGCTCCAAGCTGCTTCTTCTCCTTTTCCGGTGGTGGAAATGGGCCAAAAGAGTTCTCAATGGTGAAAGTAGCTTGATGGTAAGCTAGGGTTTCAAGAATAATTTCGAC
>LPNX010484804.1:925971-1056140 GCA_001517045.1 Pseudotsuga menziesii | reverse complement strand
GAGGCTTTTTAGATGGTTTTATGGGGAAATATGGTAGGCAAATGGACAAATGAGCCATGTAGTGGGGTAGATGAAGTAGTTAACCATTTTTGGGTGTTAACAATATTGGCATTCTTTGGGCTTTGAAGCAACCCTGTCGAGGCTATGGATGCCTGCTGGCTGCAGGGCCATGCTTGTGGTATTGAGACTTTATTCTTCAAAACCAAATCACTTACTACCTTAATTCGTTTGGACTGATTTTTGTGAGAGACCTGATTTTTATTAAATAAATAATTAAAAGTATAATTTTCTGGTAATTTTTGGAAATGTGAAATCCCTGGAGCTGTTTGAGATGAAAAATGTTGACTTATGTACAATAGTATGCATGGGGATCTAATTTTCTTTTGATTGCATGATTTCAGGTCAATAAAATAGAGATAACTATTCCTCCCAGTCATTCACCATCTGTTGTGCCCCTACTCAACAGCCTTAAAAAAAAAAATTCATCAAGCAAAATGAAATTTTGCTTGATGAAAAATTTGAATTTCTCGTGTCAACTTACAGAATCGGGAGCTATTGAAACGGTGAAATTCCATTGTTTTTATGACATTGGAAACTATGGTTATTTGGAAAAGGGTCGTTATATCAAAATCATTATTTTGAATGGATTTGTGTCTTGGAATTAGGGGATAAGCTTTGGTTTTATATGCCTCTCTCCATAAGCCTTGTTTGAACATTTATTAATTGGTATGTTTTATTTGTATTTAAATTGCAAATTTGACAAGGTCATGGAGTATGAAAGGCTAAATATTTCATGCAGAAGTGCCTTATACAAAGCCCGTCCTCTAATCTTCGAATTATGCTTGATCCTACCATAAGTATTTGGTTTCAATCTTTGCAATGTTCTCCATGTGTAACTTATATTTTGCACTTAATGATTGGGGTTGATATAATGGGTTATGTCATATGCTTCACGTAGCATGTTCGCCATTTCCGAAGGTTGAAATTATCATATGGTAAGGTTCATGTTTCAGCGCCAAAGGTTCATTCCTTATGGTTGGTGTAATTCACATCGCCATTCCCAAAGCCGATGCACTTGATGGAAGGCTGATATGTGATCATTATACTCGTACATAACTCTATAATGACATTTAATTGTAGTAAGAGCTCAACATCATGCTTTCCTGCTTGTTGAACACCTGTGCTCTATGCATTGTGTGGTTTTATTACGATCGAGCCGAATAAATCATGACAAGGTGAGGTTGTTCTGGAGTCTTTGCCACCTCTTTCCATTTTTGTGATGACCTCTCTGTGTAATCATTCCCGTTCGCTCATGCTAAGTTTACAGGGTTCTTGTCTGAGTTTACTCATGTCGTATTTCATTTATGAAAGAGTCGGCCTTCATTGTTTGTGGTTTTTGCTTGGTTTGCATCCCGAATGCTCGCTCTCCAGTGTTTTGTCTTGTTGCGATCTGTTGTATCTCCTCTGTGTGCAACTGCGTGCATTCACACTCACGGCAATGGCCCCAGTTGTTAGGGTTGAACCTAATGACATGAAACTTCTTGACAGGAAACCAGAGCTCCTATCCAAGGTAGAAGCAGTCGGATGGCTTCCATTTTTCCGTAAGTTCACAGAATCGAACCCTGAAGTTACTAGGTTATTTTCCCTCTTGCTGGTTGATGCTAGAGTTACGGTGGCCGACCTTCAGTTTAGAGTGTATGAGCGCTCAGTCTCCTCAGCGATGGGCCTACCGTTAACAGGTGAATGTTGGTTCAAATCCAAGCAGATCAAAGCTACTAAATGGAGGCAGATGTTAAAGAACCCTTGCCAGGACGTGTCCTTCAGGGCCAGTGTGTCGCGAAAATATTTCAAAAAATAATGGCGACCGGTTTTGGATGTCATTCACAGGTATGTGACTTGCGAGGGCTGTCTTTCCTCTGCATATGTTTATCACCTTAGATTGATGACTGTTTTTCTCGGTCTTCCTATCAATTTACCCTATTATTTAGTTCAAAGCATGACCAAGATGTCTTTGGCCATCAAAAAGGGTCCTAAGAATATCGGTCGGAGTCTCTTTCACCATGGTCTTGTTAGGATGTTGGTGGAGAGGGAGCTGTCTAAACGAAATCAGTCATGGGACGATTTTCTTGAGAAGAATGGTTTTACAGAATTTTTCCATTGTCAATTCGATTGTGCAGAGGAGTGTGCAAGGCATCAACATCCTTGTGAAGTCCCGACTTCACCTGTACATGAGCCTATGCCAAACCCTAATGATTGTGCAAACCCCAGTGTCCACGAAGATCTCGCTCCCCCTCCTGTGTCAAGTCCTGGTTCTCCCATGCATTCCATGTGTAGGAGGAAATCTTTAAACCTTTCCCTGGTAACGCCAAGTATTAATGACAAACCTTGCAAACAGATGAGCAAGAAGCCGAATGTTAAGGTTACCGACAGATTTACTAGAAGCATGGCGTCCAAAGTCAATGTTGTTAAGTCCCCTGTGAAGAATGACAAAGACATTGAAACAGTCGTGTTAGATGATGAGGAGAATAGACCTTTCTCGCATGGTGGCCCTGATTTGGATCACGAGCCTATCATTCACCATGTAGAGAAAAGTCCTCATATCTCTGATAAGAATCACCAAATTGACTCTGTGCTCGATCCTCCAATTAAGGGAAAATATATTGAAGCAAATTTACCTGCTCCTTATCGAATTGGTGAAGCAATTCACCCACTGTTTGTTAATTGTTTGCTTGACAAGATACGTGGAATGGAGGTAGAAATAACGAATATGGGGGCACGTATTGATGCTGTGAAAGATGAAAATGTGAAGTTGCAGGAGAGATCCGATTCAGCTGATAAATGCATCTTGCGTCTGAAGAGACACAAGAACAAGTTAATTCAGAGAGTTATGAGACTGCAACATGAGAATTGTAAAAATGAGGAAAAAGTACGTGAGCTAAATGCTCAGGTTACTTTGATGCAGCTTAAAGGTCACTCACAGGTTCCATTTTCACAAAATCCGGCAATTTGTGTGAATATACAGGTTTTCAATACTCCTGTTAAATCATAGTATTTTGGGGATACTCACTTCTGTACATATGTCTAAAAGTATTTTAGTTCTGAAGTTTGTTAATAAAAGCAACAAATGATAATGAAGTCATTTTTGTTTTCCAGGTATTCTTTTAAGTTAGTTGGTGGATTGTGACATTTAGTTTATCTACCCTCATGTTTGTACTAATTCCTACTGTGTGATTTTGTAGATGATTTGCTTGGTTTTCCAGATGCGCTGTTCCTAGATTTTGGTGATCGCTTGTTTTCAAGATGATCTCCGGGGAATTATAAACGAACTAGTCGAAATCGTTTTCAATTATGGACATGTTGTCTCCCAGGTGTCACTCAATTACTAGTGTCTTTATCATTCTATGATTTAGCACTATAAGACGAATCTTTTAAAGTTTGGGATATCACAACGTATATAGAAAATGACAATTTCATTTCTCATTTTACTATTTTTGAATGAAATTGGTTAAGATTATGATGATGTAGTTTCCTGTTTTCTAGAACTATCTCTAGATGAGATTGAATGTATTTAGGGGCACATGGTTTTACTATAAGGAGGTTGATGGTTTGGACGAGGGAAGAACAGGATCACTTTACCATTTTCCTGTAGCTAAAGACAATTTCTTGTTAGCAGTTGCAGCATCTTTTGACTGGTGATATTTATAAATATGTTTGCAGTATTTTTACTATGGAAATGTATTTATAGTATTGTATGATCTTGTTATTTCTTTTCACAGTCTTTATGTTTTGTTATATTTCTTTAAAGAAATGTGCAAATGCATCATGTTTAACTGTCGATTTATGCTGGTTTAACTTGCAATTCATGTCATATAGTAAATTTGATATTATCATTATATGTATGTGGTATACTTGTTCTGTGTGTTGTCTTGTTTAAATCTCATAATTTCTTTTGAATTTCTTCAGGATTCTCTGCACATTCTCATTATTTGCAAGTAGATTCCAGGGTTAAATAATATCATGCTCTTGATCAGGATAGGATACGTAGGATATATAAGTGGTAGTTTTTTATTTAATTGATAGGAACTATATTCAATCATATTTTTACGCTTACACTCTGCCAAGTTACTTTTCAGTCTTGTTATGAATGTACATGTGTCTATAGTGTAATTTATGTAATTGGTTTGAATTTGTTAATATTCTCTTAACTATTGATTCTTGCACTCATAGGTTAATTGGTTTAACTAGAGTAATTTTGAGTTATCAGTTGTGTAAAATATCAACTAACTTAGTAATTATCTTCAACAGTTTTCTTTGTATATTTGTAGGTGTAGTATAGATTTAGTTAACAAACATTAACTTCATTTTTCCTTTGAGTCTTCCTCCTGTAGCTGGGAGTAATTTAGGGAAGGCAACGGGGTCTTAATCTCGTCAGAGATAGCTACCTAATGACTGAGAGCAGCTTTGAAAGCTTTTGGATCGGGTTGTCTCTTAGTTGACTATTGTGCCAATTCGGCCCATCAACAGAAGCTCTCAAACTATTTTGAAAAATGAAGGTAGGGGGAATAAATCCTAACCAATATATCTTTATCACTCTCCTTGGTGCATGTGTTTCCATACCATCCCTTTCACAAGCATAAAGGTATGTGCTTGTAATTTTTACAATTATAGAGTATGAATCACATAGTATGGTTGGGAATGTTGTTTTTATTGTGTATGCTAAATGTGGTTCCATAAAGGATTCATACAAAGTACTTAAGAGGATTATGATTGAAATATTGTTTAATGGAATGTGATGACGACCAGTTATGTACAAGATGGGTGTGGCATAAAGGCCATACAACTCTTTGAATAAAGGAACATAAAATGGCTGCATCAAACCATGTTCCTAGAGAATCAATTTTCGTCTGGACATTGACATCAATTAATGTAATTCGTGTAATATAATTTGACAATGTTTACGTAATAAATGTCTCTTTACCCTAATGTTTGCTAGAAACCACAACTTAAAGGAAAAAATACGAAGGGACCTCCCCTCTACCAACATTCATAAACAAGCTCTTGACAAATTTAGAAACCCTGATTGACATGTTCTGAGAAAGTAAGAGACAATATCTGACAACATGTTCCATAATTGGTGGTCTAAGCATAGGTTGGCCATACCCTCAACAAAAGAACCAAGATTATAACTTGTGCATGGTATTTACTCAAGGAATTCCATTCCTTAACCATAGCTAATTATTCCTCTCTCAAATATTCATACACACAATAATAGAAACCCCCCCCTTGGGAGAGTCAATTGATCTTAGGAAAATTGCACACTTAGAATAATGCAAAGAAATTACCTAAATAGGAATGTACATGACTAGTCCAGGGAATTGTAAGGAGAGATAGCTAGGTTTCTAGTATGGGAACCCCCAAAAATTTGTAGTTGTGCAAAATAATCATTATAGGGAACGATTGGATCTTACCGTTGTCTTAGGCGTAGTTTGGGTCTGGTCATCCTCTTCGTCATTGTAGGGTCGCTTCATCCCGTGTGGTTGTCCTTCATGCTTTTGTGTTTTGATCATAGCATGACCTTCCCTTGTCCTCTGCCTCTTATCTTGTCAAAACCTTGATCCTCCCCTTGTACAACCACTTTATTCCTTAGCTTCCCTCACAGTCTCATAGAAACTTCCACCCATCTACCCCTTACCTTCCCATTCGTCTCCCCCCTTTAGTTGTGGTATGAAGGCATGCATGCAGATAAAAGGGATGGATATCCCTTTTACAGAGATGGATATCCATTTTATAAAGTAGGATGTCCCTTTTACAGAGTAGGATATGTGATGACATGGCAGAATATTCGTGGAAGCAGGCATGCAGATAAGGTAACGACCAGAAAGTGACAGTAAGGCATGATGCAAAGAAGCAATAGTACTTAGTGATTGTGGGTATGAGCTCGGATAGAGCCGAAAGAAACCACACATGTAAAGGAATTTTTGTAAGTAAGGCCGATAACGCCTCTTTGGTCATATTTTGCTAGAATAGGGAAGACAACCTGTGGGATGAAGATGGTAAGTCGCCTGAGATAGCGACTGTAGCTGAGTTTGTTAGAGTATGTATCAAGTCATGATTGAGTCTATAATAAGCATGTATGGGAATATATTGAGTCTGTAACAATGATATAAAATGAGAAACCCAAGCTATACATGGGTTAGCTGGTCAATCAGTTAGCCTATTATCTAGTTCTTGTTTAGACACTTTTTGAGCTGAGTAGAGGATACAACAAATTTGAGGAGGTAACTCTGGATCACTGAGTGCATCAGAGTAGTGGATATATAGCTGAGTGCACATATAGATAGAGAAGGTCGAGTCAATCCAGGTTATGTGCGGATCATTGAGTAGGAGTAGAGTAGAGTGATAAAGATAGAGAAGAATAGAGAGCATGAGAGGGAAAAAAAAGTCTGTAGAGATAGAAGAGAAGATCTTGAACAAAGTGTGTAGCTTTATGTACAGACAAAAGGTGCATCTATTTTCTCATGCCAATGCCAAATGAAGAGCACCTTGTGGTTTTTGTCCGAATGGGTTTCCACGTTACATGCTGTGTATATGTGTGAATGTTGAATAGCTTAGAAAAGTGCATATTTACTATGTTAATGATTGATTGGTTATTGTGCTTTGAAAAGATGACTATATGAATGTTGTATTTCAAGGAATGAATATATCTATGATGATTTTTCACAACGCATTTGTGTAAGATTGCATAACTAAGGGAAAGTAATACTTTAGTATTGATATCTAAAGTGAAAACCACCAACCCACCTTCCTGGTGTTTACTGGAAACCTTGGCATAGGGAAAAATAATTAAACACCCTCTCGTATAAACTACAGAAACATGGTTCTGATAGTTACCCATAAGAACTAAGATATCTCAGGCAAGACGACATCTGTGTCACAGGTGCTGTTGAGTGGGATCTGCTTTGTCTAGCCGATATCTTGGTATTTGTTGCGGTGACTAGAGAGAGAGGATTGAACCTGGGTCATAGGGGATAAAATACCAACAAATGGTTCCATTTCCAGAACCCTAAAAAGTGTGTGTTGAGGGATATGTTTTGGAATCCCCCAAAATAAGAGATCCAAAGTTGGGTGGACACAAAATAACTATAGTTTGCATAAAAAGAAAGTGAAGGATCACCGTGGATGCTGACGAAGTGGTTAGAATGGTACATATATTCGAAGATTCATGATATTTTCTTTTCCTAGTTCCCCACTCTGTTGAATGAATGGTTGTCTAAGTTGACAACCCAGAAAAATAATTTTGAAGGAGGCAAACTAACAAAGTGGACTCCGTTCTTGATTGAGCAGCTAAAAAAGAATCAACAACCCTATGCCAAGGTATGTGGACTTCTGGGTGGATAGTATCATAGAGGGATATATCACTAAGTTCATGGTTGACATGATAACCTCATACAGTGAGGCTAAGAGAAAAAATTTCCAAGGACCATGCAGTAGATACCTTCCATCTTGGAAGATGTGGATCAAAATGCTCATATGTGAAAAGGGAATTCTACAAATGATAGATTGAGAAGCAAAAGGTGGCTATGTCTCAGTAGATCCCTAAAGTGAGATGTTCCCAGGAGAAGGTGGAACTGAACTAGAATCTGGATTTTTGAGAAGCAGAAGGATATTTAGGTCTGGCAAAAGGTGGAAAACTCTGTTTGGTTGAGGTAGTTGCAGCATGGAACAAGAGGAGGAAGGTTACTAGTTCACATCATACCTAGATGAAGGCTCATGTGACAGAGAAGAAGTGTACCAGCCATTATCACAAGGAGACGAAGAATCTGAGGAGTCGACTGATGCTCTGGAACCAGAACATGTACTCAACTCATCGATGGTACCAGAGGTAAGAACACAAGTACCATCTCCAAGTATTTGTGTAAATACGAGTATTACTAACAATGTAAATAACAGACAAGGAAGTCCAAATTGTCCACATTTTATTCCTATTGTACCACCAGTCAATACAACACCACTTAATCTGATGGGTGGAATTGAAATTAAGCTCCCAATATTCAAAGGGAATGGGCTGGAAGACCCAGAACAACATTGGTTTTTGTGTCATGCCATCTAGATTGTACGACAGACCAGGATGAAAACATCAAGAAAGAGCATATGATTACGACTCTACGAGGTCGTGTGCTAGACTGGTATATGAAGTTTTCCATGGCACTAGTAGGAGTGGTCCCAAAGACACTCAATGAGATTAGAATCGGGTTGATTGATGAATTTAAAAAATTGAAGTCTGAATCACAATTTATCACTGAGATCAAGGAGATCAAGAAGCTATCGACATAATATGTTTAGTATTTTGACCAGATATTTAAGACGTTAATGGCTAAGGTCATTTTTCAAATGTCGTATGTGCAACACAATGAATGGTTCATTTCCACCTTGTTTCCACACATCCAAACTTCGTTGATGGAACATAAACTAGTGTTGTAGATAGAGGCTCTAAATATTACATGAAGTTAGAAGCCTCGCCAGTTGGAGACATTGGCTTGGGCATGATGCAATTTCAGTCTCAGCTAGCCAATCTTACGGTGCAACTCCAGGACATCAAAATAGGCAAAGAAGTTCAAGAAGAACTGTGGTGTACCAAGTGCAGAACATATGGACACCATAAGGATAATTTCCTGGCACTAATGAATTATGTCACAATAGGTGCGTCGAACCCATTAAACACCCAAGGAATGCCTTGGTGCAGAGTACGCTAGACTAGAGGTCACAAGTCTGAGGAATGTTTGTACTTACAAAAGATTGTATGTGCACTTGATAGTATGTATTGTAAGTTTTGTAGATCGGTAGGGCATGCTGAAAAGGATTGCAGATCCTTCTAGATGATCCAGAAGAAAATGACGGATACCTACCTAATGAAGAATGAGGAACAAATGCAAGATGAACGAGTGTAGTCTTAGTATCATCCTGCGTAGTTCCAACAACAACAATACCCTCAACCGCAATATCATCCAAACTAGTATCCTCAACAACAAAAATACTCTCCACAAAGGGCAGGGTCACTTTAGAGGTTAAGGAAAACAAAAAGGAGGAGGATTTGATTGAGGAAGAGGCCAACTTGTATGTTATAATTGTGGGAATCCAGGACACTTTTCCCTAGATTTTACGAAAAATTGTATGTATTGTAAAGCATTTGATCACACTGTAGAATAGTGTTTGCAACTCATTGCGAAATTGTAGGATAGAAATTTCATTAACCCCATCCCAGTGCATAATAAAAATCCTAATCCCAATCCAACTATTCAAATGATTTATTTTGAACCAAGACAACCCAACCTTGCCGTAGTTACAATAAGAGGTGTTGCGAGAGGAATAGACCAAAATACGCCATAAGGACATCCGTAGGTGTGACCTGTGGCACAAAAGAAAGCTTCACTAGATGTCGAACAGGAGAAGGAAGTCTTCCTGGAAGCATGAAAAGACTTTGTTGATACTAATCAAACGTCGACATCGGTACAAGTGAGAGATATGCCAAAAATATTTGAACAACTAATCCGATGACCACCCACTAAAAAGGTTACTAAGGTCAAGGAATTTTTCAAAAGTTGTTTAGAAATAATCCATGACAAAGATGCTACCGCAGAGTTGACAATACTCATAGAATACAACATGACATATCTGTGCCATGAAAGAAGAGTCAACCAAGTCGGAAGAAAAGGAGGACTGGCTGAGAATTGTTAATGACTGCGCAAATAAGAGATTATGATATGGACTATATCATACTCAACATGGGCTCAAATGTCAATATATTGACAAGATAGACATGGGAAAGCATGAACAAGTTGCGACTAGACCAATCTCCTATTCAGCTATGACTTGCGAACTAGTTGAAGGTGTTACCAATCGATAGACTGTCCCAAGTTCCCGTGTACATCGAAGGCTTGAGAATATATGCTGACTTAGAGGTCATTGAAATTGTTGTTGACACAAATACCTACCCTGCACTTCTAGGGATTGATTGGGCTATTGATAACTAGACAATCATAAACTTCAAGAAAAGGATCCTATCTTTTGAAGATTCTAAAATGAGAGTTGTTGCACCCATTGATCCCCTTGAAGGAAAGCGTTATGTTGAGCCTGTGCATAGCAAAAAGAAAGAGCACTATTTGGATCAGTTGTATAACATCATATATTCAAAGGAAGATTATATTAATACCATAGCTTATGGAAACTTGATTTGGAGTAGTGTCATCTCGTGCACTTTCGACTCAAGTGAAGCCCTACAAAGTGTCAATGCGCAAATGTGCAAGTATCACAAAGATGTTTGATTGGTAGGAGTCGAAGCAAGTGCGTTGCCTATGTATGAAGGATTTCCTAACCTTGCATCATTCTTGGAGGAATTCAAAGAAAATTTCACAGATCACAGTGACTATGCACTATGGACTGTGTGTTGAAAGCTACACTCGCTAGATGGTGGGGTACACAAACAATCTATCTCAGACTGGACGCAATGTAGAATACTGATGGAGATCAGATTTGGAGATGAGATCAGCTACGCTGATCAGAAATACATAGTATTGTTAAATCTTGGAAAACATATTGAGCATTGTCACATGACGTGACAAGTATATCCGCGACAGGAATGGGTTCACTAATTCATCCATACCTTGGAAATGGTGCCTAGAAGATGGTACACTTCAAAGGAGTTGCGATGAGGAACTAGCGAGTGGGAAATTTGAACTCTAAACTTTACCCATACATTTGAATTTACAAGAGAACACCCAATAGTCGATGTTGAGGTATAGATAATAAAGGAGAAGATCTTTGAAGAAATGCCAACTGTAGAGGAACATTGTCACCAATGCCCCATGACTACTAACAACTGGATGGAGTGCTACAATATCACTAAAGAATGGGATGATGATGACCCACTCGAGATAAATATACCCGATTCAGAAGGTATACGTACAATGGAAGGAGCTCCAATAACTATTGATCAGTTTTTAAAAATCCTTAAAATCAAGAAAGTGAATACTGGGTCCAAGGAAAACCCGAAGTTCGCCAATATCGGTGATTATTGGGATGAAGAGACTGTGGGAAAAATCATTGATTTATTACATGAATTTTAGGATCTGTTCCCTACAAAGTTCTATGAAATGAAAGGTATAGTAGGATACCTTGGAGAAATGAAGATACCCTTGCAACCTGATGCAAAACCGGTTAGACAGTGACCATACCGACTGAACAAGTGTTATAAGGATAAATTTAAAGTGAAACTTGACTGAATGTTGGAAGCAGGAGTCATAGAACCAGTCGAGGAATCAAAATGGATCAACTCGATAGTGGTACAAGATAAGAATAATTTGGGGGAAGTTAGAATTTGTGTTGATCTTTGAAAATTTAATGATTCCTGCTTGCATGATGCCTTCTGAACTCCGTTTATAGATGAAGTATTGGAAAATGTTGGAGGACAAGAGATGGATTCTCGGGATACTATCAAGTCTACATTTCTAATTAAGACCGCTACAAGACTACCTTTTCCACATAATGGAGATGCTACCAATACACAGTAATGCCCTTTGGACTAAAAAACGCATATGCAATTTTCTCCAGAATTGTAGTTGTTGCCTTAAAAGAATATATACACAAATTTCTTGTAGTCTATTTTGATGATTGGACAGTTTTTGGTCTTGTCAAAGAGCACATAGAAAGTCTTAGACTGATGTTGGAAGGATGTCGTCAGTACCCGATTGCCCTCAATTTGATGAAGTGTATTTTTTGTGTGCCTTTCGGGGTTCTGTTAGGTCATGTGGTCTATCATGATGGGATTTTGGTTGATCCATCTAAAATTTCCATCATCTTGGACTTGCCACCACCTACCATAGTTTAATAATTAAGAGCAATGTTAGGGAATACGGGATATTAAAGAAAGTTCATCAAGGGATATGCACAAGTGACTGCCTCGATGGAGAAATTGTTGAAAAAAGATACTATGTTCCAATGGATAGATGAATGTCAGGAAAGCCCGGATAAGTTAAAAACAAAAATGGTCACTGCACCTATACTCATATTTCCATATTGGAAAAAAGAATTCCATGTTCATGTAGATGCATCTTCCATGGAGCTGGGAGTGGTATTGATGCAACCGGGATAAGGAGATATTGATCACCCCATTGATTTTGCTAGTTGGAAGCTATCAACTATAGAAAATAATTACACTACAACAGAGAGAGAAGGACTTGCGATGGTCTACGCATTGCAGAAATTTGAACATTACTTGTTGGGAGGGCATTTTAAAATGTACACCAATCATTCTGCATAGAAATATTTGGTTAACAAACCAGTGTTGGGGGGGGGGGTAGAACTGATGGTGGCTCCTCCTCTTCCAGGAATTTGATTTTGAGATTATTATCAAACCAGGACAATTAAAATTAGGACCAGACCACTTATCCAGAATAGAAAGTGGAGATGAACCTACTAGATTGGAAGAAAATCTCTCGGATGCGCAATTATTTGTGCTAACTGCCTTTGATAACTAGTATTAGGCTATCATATAGTTCCTAACTATAGGGTTCACACCAGTCGAGTTTATAATTTCACAGAAAAAACGTTTAGTAATGTAGGCTGGGGATTTCTAGCTGATTGTTGGCCACTTGTACAAACTAGGCCCAGATTAAATATTGAGACCTTGTGTTTTTGAAAATGAGCGACCTATTATATTAATTGAAGCCCATGCTGGGTTGTAGGAGGACACTATACAGGAAAGGCGACGGTCTGCAAGATACTACAAGCAGGGCTATGGTGTCCTACCATGCATGCTGATGCTAGAGATTATTGTCACATCTGTGATGTCTGTCAACATATGAGGTAGCCATCCAAAAGAGATGAGATGCCTTTAGTTCCACAAATCACACTACAGGCATTTGATAAATGGGTTGTCGACTTCGCGGGGATTATTAGTCCAGCAGGGAAGCACATAGGAGCTAGATACATTATCACTACGACGGATTACCTAAATCAATGGGAAGAGGATGTGCCTGTCAAGGATTGTACCATTGCGATGACAACAAAGTTTCTATTTGAGAATGTGGTGACCAGGTTTGGATGCGCCAAAATATTGGTTAGCGATCAAGGTACACATTTTGTTAATTAGTTGATTGAAGAATTAATGTATGAATTTTAGATATAGCATAGAAAAAAACTCCATAACACCTGCAAGCGAACGGAATAGTCGAAGCATTCAATAAGATTCTGGAAAATGTGCTCACTAAGGTCTGCAACACAAGAAGGGATGACTAGGACCAGAAAATTTATGTGGTCCTATGGGCATATCGTACAACACGTAGGAA
The DNA here is from genome assembly GCA_001517045.1 of Pseudotsuga menziesii. Taxonomy (NCBI): domain Eukaryota; kingdom Viridiplantae; phylum Streptophyta; class Pinopsida; order Pinales; family Pinaceae; genus Pseudotsuga; species Pseudotsuga menziesii. Next base: position 1,042,797 of record LPNX010484804.1, on the reverse strand, counting down.
TTTAACATGCCAAACATCGTTCATATTAGTGTATGGACAAGAGGTTGTCATTCCTATAGAATATATTGTCCCAAGTCTAAGGGTAGCGGCCATTACAGAAATGAATGATGTTGATCTTGTTGAAGAACGAATAATTTAGTTAATCCATTTGGAAGAAGAACACTTTATTATAGGTTTCCATTAGAATGTAGAAAAACAAAGGCATAAGGCATGGAATGACAGACATATCAAGAACAAGCAATTTTTAGTGGGAGGTCTTGTTATTATGTACGACAGTAAAGTTTTCAAGCACCCTGACAAGTTGAAGACACACTGGTTGGGTCCCTATGTGGTGAAAGAAATCACTGAGGGAGGAGCAGTGAAGTTAGAAAAACGTGATGGTACGGAAGTTAGAGGGATCATTAATGGAAGTCAGTTGAAGGATTATTTTGATAGTTAAAAAAAAATGTAATAATGATGATGATAACCACACTATTAGGAGACTAAGGTTTCTTGTGACCTTTACACAAGCCCTAGCGAGCAGAGGCTGGCACCAAAAAAAATGGCGCATCGATATAATTATGTAGAAATATTGCTGCAATGACAAATATCCAGTTCGTAGGCCATGAGAAAATTTGAAGCTAATCACAAGTGATGTTAAGGGTCACCTCTGCCATTAGTATCATGACATCAAAACAAAAAGGGGTGGCGTAGTTGGCACCTCCACATAAGGAGTCGGATCAAGAACCCACAGGATGATTCGTGTTGTCATCATGCTACTCGATGGTGGCGCATGTGAGGAATTAATAGATTTAGTGTTGGAAGCAACCATTGGTGATGATTCAGTAATTTCTCAGCTCCCTATAATACCACACTTGGAGCTGTGCTAAGATACAGAGTGAGTGGAAACTGGTGAAGAAAAAGGATGACTAACTATAGTGGTGATAGTGACCCTAGGGGTCCTAATAAGGAATCTATACTTACTATTTTCCTTAGGAAACCTGTTGTTCGATGTGTTTTGCTAACCATTGGATGCTGCTTGGAAATTCAACCAGTTTGGGGTCTTCATGCAGACACAGCTCCATCCATCAAGGTGTAGATGCGTATAACACTAGTGAAACCTTTGGATGTCGGGAAAATCAGAGTTTCCTTAGGCGAGTTGGGAAAGGTAGGAGAAGAGGTTCCAACAACACCTAGCCTAAAAAACATCCCACCAAAACCCCCAGACAAGGTCGACAAAAAATAATTTCCACGGTGCATAGTATCCATTGTTAGGATTGGCCGATCTGAACGAGTGCTCAGACTAGGAGATGGAGGAATGAAGGTATACGTCATCACCATCATCATTGGAAATTTCCAAATCTAAGGAAGGTGATGACGCATCCAAATACATGTTGCACTAGCTTACCTTGGAGGAAGGATCTAGTCCAGCTATGAGACCACATCTCTCACCAGCATTGTTCCTAACAAAAACATCAATCCCTTGCTGGTTAGAGAGATGAAAATGAGCTCTGAAGCTTATTGGGATGTAGTGGACTCCTTCATGAGTAATGATGAATTGGATTTTGAAGGGAGGAAGGACAAACATGGGTCGAGTTGAGGGCTGTAGTTGAAAATGTGGACAAGGAACATTGGTGCTCCCGATAGGTCCTTCAGCCCCTCTGTTTTACAGCTACATCCTACTGTGTTGAGCAGTGGAAACATCCAGAAGTAGACAAGAATGAAAATTCTGTCAAGGATTTAGTACTATTGATAGGCAACGTTTTCTTATGGAGCCCTGCAAAGCTAATAGTGTTACCAGGAGAAATAGAGGCTATCGGGAAGCAAGACGAACACATAAAGAACATAAACCTTCCCTCAAGCTACAGACACAGACAAAGCATATTATCAAACACAAAATGAACATAAAAGGAAAAATTAGAAAGAGTCAGAGGGATAATTCAAGCTATGCACCAGAAGGTGCATGACATCGCGACCTCAGTGCAAAGCAACATGCTGGAACACGTCAGTTCCAACCTGGTGGAACACATGCAGAAATTTGAGGAAGAAGTGCGTATGAAAAAAGAGAAAATGCTAAAAATCGTGGAGGATTTTCAGACCAAAATTTGCACAAGTTAGTTTATGGAGAAATAACTTGCATGGCTCGGGATGAGCCATAGGTGAATGTTGGGGGCCTGTTGGGCCCAAGACAAAAGGGCAAAATTCATATGGAATTTTTCCTAAGTAAGGGAAAAAGAGTACAAGGAAGAAGAAGTAGGAGTTGCAACATAGGAAACAACATCAAGGAAAAAGGGAAGGATGCTATGACCAAAGAAGGAAGAAAAGGAAGAAGGAAAAGAGAAGGCACGGTGTGAGGAAGCTACACCAATTTTGTAAGCTACAATGGAAGTAAAGAGTAGGAGATGTGATGACATGGAATTAAATTCGTGGAAGTAGATGTGCATATAAGGTAACGACCAGAAAGTGACAGCAAGGCATAATGCAGAGAAGCAGCAGTCCTTAGCGACTGTGGGTACGAGCTCGGATGGAGATGGCAGAAACCACACACGTAAAGGCATTTTTGTAAGTCAGGATGATAGTGCCTCGTTGGTCATATTTTGCTAGAATAGGGAAGACAGCCTATGGGCTGAAGATAGTAAGTCAGCTAAGATAACGACTGTAGATGATTCTGTTAGAGTCTATATCAAGTCATGATTGAGTCTGTAACAAGCATGTATGGGAATATATTGAGTCTATAATAAGTCTATAAAAGGAGAAATCCAAGTTGTACATGGGTTATATGGTCAATCAGTTATCCTATTAGCTTGCTCTTGTTTAGACAATTTTTGAGCTGAGTAGAGGATACAATAGTTTTGAGGAGGTAACTATGGATTGCTGAGTGCATCAGAGTAGTGGAGCTACAGTTGAGTGCACAAATAGATAGAAAATGTTGAGTCGATCTAGGTTGTGTGTGGATCACTGAGTAGGAGTAGAGTATAGTGATATAGACAGAGACGAACATAGAGAATGAGAGGGAAAATAAGTATGTAGAGATAGAAGATAAGATCTTGAATAGATTCTGTAGCTTTATGTACAAACAAAAGGTGCATCTATTTTCTCATGGCAATGTCAAATGAAGAGAACTTTGTGTTTTTTTCCCGGATGGGTTTCCAAGTTACATGCTGTGTATATGTATGAATGTTGTATAGCTTAGACAAGTGCATATTTATTGTGTTAATGATTGATTGTTATTGTGCTTTGAAGATATTACTGTATGAATGTTGTATTTCAAGTAATGAATATATCTGTGATGATTGTTCACTATTCATTTGTGTAAGATTGTATAACTAAGGGCGAGTAATACTTTAGTATTGATATCTAAAGTGCAAAACACCAACACACCTTCCTGATCTTCACTAGAAACCTTGGCGTAGGGCCAAGGACTTAAAAACCCTCCCGCACAAACCATGGAAACATGGTTCTAGAAGTTACCCATAAGAACTGAGATATCTCAGGTGAGATGACATTTGTTTCGCAGGTGCTGCCGGCTGGGCTCTACTCCGTTGGGCCAATATCTTGGGCTTTGTTGCACTAACCAGAGAGAGAGGACTAAACGTGGGTCACAGGGGAGAAAAGGCCAACAAATATTAAGTATTCCATTTCTCTTTTACTAACTCAATAAGTCCACTTTGATTTCATAATAAAACATTCTATTGTACATCTACTAGATTAGGTATTTCTTTGATTTTTCATGCCATCTACAACTTCAAATAATGTAAACAAGGGTTTTAGTCAAGATACAAATTCCAAGGATACCAATGTTGGTAGCACCATTCATGAACCACTTTAGGTTAGTAAACCAGTTATATGACCAAGGGAGGAAATCCTCAAGATGGAAAGTATGAATCTTAGTTTTTCACCCTAGGAAACTTGAAGGTATGCTTCACAAAAAAATTGACTAGATTTATGGCTAAAATAAGAGGTCCATGGGGTAGATCTCAACTATAAAAATTACTATGAACGTTGAATTTAAGAGGAAGGTAAGAGTAACCCACGATCTAAAAAGACTTAAAAATAGTAACAACCAAAGCCCCTTAATCATAACCCAATTCTGTGAAGGGAGAAATAGAATTATTAAACACATTCAACAATAAAGCATTAATAACCTTCCATTAATAATAGATTTTCAAGAAACTATAAAAACCATATAGGTGTAGTTAAGTTGAAATCCATATGATTGTGGTACATAGTTAAAGAGATTTCATATGGTTTAAAAAGTACATTCACCATCATATAAGACACTTTTAATTTAAACAGTAGTGGCAAGAATGCCTTGGTTCTGGTTCCAATTACTTGACATCTTTGTTTCATAAGTGTAATAGTGTATACAAAAAGGGGGATTAATTCATCTCTTCCCTGGTCCCATTGTATTTTTTCTCAACAACATTTTTTTGATCCTATACTATGAAGAAAGATGCAAGAATAAAAATAGAGGGCTAATTTTGCAGATCCCAACAACTTTTCTAGCTTCCAGACTTATGAGAAATGAATGAACCTCCTTGCATGCTTCTTTCTGTTGAGTTTAAATATTCTCTTTGATATTGACTATTCCTTTTGAGCGTTACTACGAGGTGTTTTATTGCTTCCAAAATATGTACCTTTCTGCTAAGGTGGCGTAATTGATTTGGTGGAAACCTCACACATGAGTATGTGTTATCCAATGAAATTATATTTTATTTGCCTCTCGTTATTGATCCTTTGAAGGATGAAGTCTATTTTGGTACTGAACATCATTGGTGTACCTTTTTTTAGTATTGAACCACATTGGTGACTGGATTTTTTCGGTGTGACACCAAAAGAAACTACTTGATGTTGTGTTACAAAACTTCATCTCCAAAAAGGACTGCATTCTACCTTATAATTGTGTAGTATGAAACAAACTCAGACAATGAGGTCTACTCCTTTGTACCTTCACCTCCAAGGAATACAATGGATTTGAAATAATGTCTCCTATGTGTAGGATGAGTGACCGAGCCTTCTGAGGTATTCTTTCAAACATGAAGGAGACTAAGAAACGAAGACAAAGCAAGTGTGTAACTGTCACTCATTTTAGCAGGCTCATGCAAGTTTACAAATGATCACTCTTCTAGGCATCCATCAAATATAGAAATAACATAAATGGCATGAGAGAGTGAAAATTTTCAAGCATATCAAAGGCCGCATTCATTGATCTAGCATCATGATTCCTTGTAATATTCATTCAATGTGAACTTTGAAACTTTGACCATGATATGAACTTTCAATGTTCATTCAACACAAGTAGTGGTTTAAAGAGATGAATGAGTTGTTTTAGAAATGATAAAAAAAAACCAGTATTATGGGGGAGAACATCTCATACAACAACAAGTGACAAACCCTAGTGGCTAACGGAACTATTTGCATGACCACCAAGGGGCGAGACACATAACGATGATCATTGTGGTTAGTAAGGAAATAAATGCATATGGACAAGAAGGGTCATGTCCATATACATATATGTAGAGAGATAGTGAGATAGCCAAACTTTTCATGTCATAGATTAGACGTGAAAGGATGAGTGGGGGATCTGGGGAGTGATTTGGGATTTTCATGATGAAAAATCACATATGCGGGTGTATGACGAGGTTTCAAATTGTACATGTAATTGAGGGAAATGATGAATGGGGGAAAATATGGATGGGAAGAATCGGTCATGAATGTGTTGTGAAGTTGAATTGGTATACTTTTCAATATTGACATACCGGGCGGTTTGGGTGGTCCCTGTTTTTCACAAATGATTAGTTCTTGATCGATTGAATCAATTATACTATCACAGGGCTGTAGAAACACCATACTTCATGAATGGACATTATCCATCATTAGAATATAGTATTGCTTCATTCATAACCACTAATGGGGAAAACTCTTTTTTATTCATGTCTCGCATTGCGACCCCATCAACGATCTTGATTCATTTTGAAAAGGTGCATGATCTAATCCTAGTCGCCAACTAATATAACTCCTTTTTATCCCTGGCTTGTTCCTTGACACTCTAAACAATCCTAATTTATTTGAGAATGTAGCATGGTTTAATCCAGGTCATCAGAGGAAATATCCCTTTTTATATTTAGTGCATCTTATTGTGCCTCCAGTTGTTGGGGTCTTCTTTGATGAGTTGCATGATCCCAACTAACTCATCAACATGGAAACAATTATTTTTCTCTTCTGACTCTTATATGGATGTCCCAAATGGTCGAAATTTACTCTAGCATGATCTGCTATTCCATTTAGGCCATTAACGATAGACTTCCCATTTTATTCGGGTCAATGCATGATTAACCATGAATATTATTAAGTATGGTGGTTTACACCTACTACTGATCCAGGAGGATATTGGTGGAGACCCACCTATTCCACTTGGACCCCCACCATTGTTTCTTTTAGTTTTTCAGTTTCCTTAATTTTAGCAAAATTTACTATTTTTGGGAGTTTTCGGGTCCTAAACTTCTGGAGTTGTTTTGAGGCCCTAAACGATGTTTTTTCGGCATCAAATGGTTGGGAAAATATGATTCTATTTTGAAATTAATAAATTTATATTCATGGATGTATTCCTTGAATAGATATTTCTAACGATGTATCGTGTGCATCAAACGGAGGTAGTATGCCAAAGTTGCGACCCCAAGAAATTGATGTACCAAGTTACCCAACGGGGCCCACATTCTGCCATTTCACCTCCTAGGGTTAGGATTTTGGATGTGTAGGGTTTCCATTGTTTCTCAATAATATATGGGCCTTTGAGCCTCATCGTAACACAGAGTCCAGAGGCATGTATCCACCACATCGCTTCTCAGAGATAAAATACCAGTACTCTAGCTAGTTTATTTCCATTATGTATGTAAACAAGTTTCAGTTCTTTGATTAATGAAATGAAGTGTTATTTCCATTGCATATTTGTTTCTATGGTTATTTGTGTATTCTATTGCATTCTTGCATAAATCCAGATCATTAGTATCAGAGCAATCTGCTCTTTCTCGATCATTCTTTGCATGTCCCCAATGAGGGCGGGGTATAAAGAGTTAGGGCTTGATCTAGTTGAACCTTTGCAAGATCATCCTTGCAAATACAGATGACCGCCCATGGGGGATGAAAAGAAAGATGAGGGTGTAGAATATCCTATCAAAATGTTGCTCAAGGAATCCCTTGAAAAACAAAGGAATGGAATGATGGATAACTTCACCCAGATCCTTCAATGAATTCCCACTAGCGGCACATCTGCATCTAGTAGCCACTTTGGAGGTGCAACCCCTTTTAAGGTACAAGTAAAATTCAACATTCCCATATTTGATGGTCAAATAGATGTAGACACCATAGATATTAGGTTGAATCTATTAGAAGGATATTTCTCGGTTCATGACTTTTCCGACCGGGAAAAGATTACTTTTTCACTACTCAAAGATGCCCCCCATGTCAAGGACTGGTGGGAAACCTACTATGAGAGAAAGGACGAGGACGAACCCTCTTTTTTCTCCGTCATACCCACTTGGAATTCTTTCTGAGATGCCATAAAGGGACAATATTATCCCATGGGGAGCTATGAGGACAAGTACATACAATGGACTACGCTGCGGCAGCAAAGAGATCAAGATGTGCATGAACTGAGGGATCTATTCCATACCCTGTGCACCAAGTTGGGTATCAAAGATTTAGAGAAACATTTGGTGCTAAAGTACCGTAGTTTTTTGCATAGATACATTCAAGAGGAAATGGAGTTCCTTGACATCTCCTTGCTTGGTACGACATACTGGTATGCTACCAAAATTGAGCAAAACTTCAAACAAAAAACCGATACTTTGGATTTGCAAATCAAAAGCAAGTGAAAGGTGCCCCCAAACTATAGAACCAAGGACACAACCAAGGCATGGTGACTCAAGAAAAATTTCCAAATACACAAGAAAAGAGCAACACTGTGAAGCCGAAGAAGGAAGTGGGAAAGTGGTGCGAGTTCCATAAGAGCCCCACTCACAACTCAAGTGAGTGTTGGGCCAAGCAGTCACTGGTGGCTGAGATAAAGGATTCTGAATTAGATGCATATTTTGACACTAAATCAGAACCCGAGAAGGGGAATGAAAGAGGGAAGAATATTATCTATGCAGAGCCCAATGCCACCATTGCCACCATGAAGATCCAAAAGGAAGAACCAGGATATTCATAGGAGGAGGAGCGTCTTTTCCACTCCCAGATGTGGGTAAAGGGTTCCCCACTACAATTCATTGTCGACAGTGGGAGCCAAAAGAACCTCATTTCAGCAGAGGTCGTGAAGCAGTTGGGCTTGCTGACCATAGCACACCCACAACCGTACACCAACAGGTGGCTTCACTAAGGATGAGATCTATGCATCAGCCAACAATTCCGCCTTCCCTACAACATCAAGCCCTTCACTGTGAGGTATTATGTGATATTGCTCCTCTTGATGTTTGTGATGTATTATTAGGTCAACCATACTTATGGAAGCGACATGCTGTGTATGAATCTCGGCCTTGCGCTATTATTGTTACTTTGGGAAATATGTTGTACAACATACTAGAGGTACCACCTCCTGTGACTATCTCTTTGGTTACTACAAAAAAATGCAGTAAGCTCATTTCCAAAACCGGGAAATTTGTTTTATTGATGATCCTCCCTCGGGGAAAGAATAATTTTGTGCCCATAACCTTCAGAAACGACCCCTCTACATGAAAACAACAAATGGACAAGGTCATGGAGGAGTACCAGGACATTTTCACCTCACCCACAGGGGTGCCTCTACACTATCAGGTCAAGCACCCCATCGATCTGACCCTAGGTGCGCTGCTGCCTAATGGAATGATCTATTGATGCTCTGTTCTGGAGAATGATGAGACCAAGAGGAAAATTCAGGAGCTACTGCAGAAGGTTCAAATCCAGCCAAGTTCATTGCCCTGTGGGATCCTGATCGTGTTGGTATAGAAGAAGGATGGGACTTGGAGACTTTGTATTGACTATAGGGCACTGAACAAGATCACTATCCGGAATAAGTACCCGATCTCATGGATTGATGACCTCCTAGATGAGCTTAAAGGGGAAAAATATTTTAGCAATATCAACTTAAATTTCGGGTATCATCAGGTACTGATCGAATCGATTGATGTGTGGAAGACTGCCCTCAAAACCAAGGAGGGCCTTTTTGAATGTTTGGTCATGCCTTTTGGGCTGATGAATGCTCCCGCAACCTTCATGAGACTGAGGGATGACATCTTGTGGCCATTCACCAACTCATTTGTAGTACTGAACTTGGATGACGGCCTAGTATTCAGCTAGACTTGGGAAGAGCACCTCCACCACATTCGACAGGTTCCCCAAACACTACAGAAGCACAAGTTGTGTGCCAATTTGGACAAGTGCACTTTTGGCATGAACCGGGTTTAGTATATGGGATACATTATTGATGAGTGTGGGGTACATGTGGATCTAACCAATATCCAAGCCATTCGGGATTGGCCAGCCCCAACTACTCTAACAGAGATTCATAGCTTTCTGGGTCTTGCTAATTTCTACCACAGGTTCGTGTTGGGATTCTCTCATATCACTTGGTGGTTGAGTCAAGTCACCAAGGGAGGAGCAAAAGAAAAATTCTTCTGGTCAGAAACTCAATAGAAGGCATTTGAAAAATTCAAACATTGCCTCTGTTGTGCCCTAGTGCTCACATTACTAGACTTGAAACAACTATTTGAGATTGAGACAGATGCCTCTGACTATGCTTTTGGGGCAGTCCTTCCTCAACAAGGGAATCTAGTGGCATATCATAGTGAGACACTGTCCGACATAGTCCGCAAATATCCCACTTATGACAAAGAGATGTATTCATTGTACAGGCTTGACGACAATGGAAGCATTACATTTTGATGAAGGAAACAACCATCCACACAGACCACCAACCCCTGCAGTTCATACAGACACAAGGGAAGTTACATAATGATCACCATCAAAAGTGGTCCTCATATCTACAATAGTTTCATTTGAACATCAAGTACAAGAAGGGAAGCACCAACAATGTTGCAGAATGCCTCAGCCGACCACTGATCATGGTGATAACCATCATGCTCAACTCTTGTGGGCACGAGACTTCTGATTGGCTACTTCTATACTAGAGTGATCCAAAATTCAGCCACACATACACGACGCTCTTGGAGGGAAACCAAGTTCCAAATTTTCACCCCCATGATGCACTACTATGTCACATGGCACACCTTTTTGTTCCTTCAAGAGAGCATGCCAAGATTATTTGGGAAGCACACTATAGTCAGGTTGCTAGGAATTTTAGGGTCAAAAAAATAGTGGTAGTACTGCAAAATTATTTCTATTGGCCAAACCTTCAACAGGACATCGAGAAGTAAGGCCTCTATACTCCTTTGCCTACCCCTAGTCAACCTTGGGAATCCATCTCCATGGATTACATGTCAGGCCTTCCTTATACTAAGCATGGTAATGACTATGTGTTCGTGGTCATCGACAGATTCTCAAAGATGGCTATAATGGCAGCTTGAAAGAAGAATATCACAGTAGAAGCCATTGCTAAAATCTTCTTTGAATGAGTGTGGGTACACTTTGGGATCCCACAATCTATAATCTCATATCGGGACAGAAATTTCCTTAGTACATTCTAGTCTATCCTATGGTTAATGGTAGACACCAAGCTCACAAATTCCACATCTTTCCATCCCCAGACTAATGGCAAGACAGAGGTCGTCAATAGGATGATTGTACACATTTTGCTCATGTACAACTCAAAGCATCCACACACATGGGATGAGATCCTTCCCTATGTACAACATAGCTATAACCGGGCCCTCCACAATTCAACTAACCACAACCCCTTTCAGGTGGGCTTGGGATTCCAACCACTATGTCCCATTGACGTAGCCATGCCATTTGCAGCCACTCGGGATGATTCGGCTCATGTCCAGTCTGAAGTTAACAAGGAGAACAGATTCATTGAGCGCATTCAGCACATTCACCAATAGGTTCATGAAATATTGGATAGATCCAATGCTAAGTACAAGTACCATCATGATTAGCATCTGGTGCAACACAACTTCCAGGTGGGAGACAAAGAGTGGCTACATTTACAGAAGGAACGCCTCGCTGGAACCCACTGCAAGATTTGCCCGCTCTGATATGGGCCATACATCATCACCAAGGCTGTCGGGGATAATTCCTTCAAGCTTAGTATTCCACCATTCCTTGGTCTGCACCCAATGTTCAATGTGGACCTCCTTCGGACCTACTTTCCACCTCTACTGGACACATCATACGTGGTAGAAAAACTCACACCAACAGAGTTAAACCCCATCTGCATGGAGCAAGCCACAACTGATCAGATTATGGACACACAAATAAAGAACACCCACCAATAGAAGATCTAGCTATATCGAGTTGTAAAAGCAGGCCAACTCCTTCACCAGGGAAAGTGGCTCACCAGGGACCAAGTTAAGCAGAAGTTTCCTCATCTCATGGAGGAACTCAACGCAATGGGGACCATTTCTTCCTAAGGGGGGAGGAATGATCCAGGAGGATATTGGTGGCCACCCACCTATTCCACTTAGACCCTCACCATTGTTTCTTTAAGTTTTCCAGTTTCCTTAATTGTAGCACAATTTACTATTTTTGGCAGTTTTTGGGTCCTAAACTTCCAGAGTCATTTTGAGACCCTAAACGACGTTTTTTGGCATCGAATGGTTGGGAAAATATGATTCCATTTTGGACTTCATATTTGTATTATATGGATCATGTGCATCAAACGGAGGTAGTATGACAAAGTTACGACCCTGGGAAATTTATGTACCAAGTTACCCAATGGGGCCCACATTCTGGCGTTTCACCTCCTAGGGTTAGGTTTTTGGATGTGTAGGGTTTCCATTGTTTCTCAATAATTTATAGGCCTTCGAGCCTCATTGTAACATAGAGTTCAGAGGCATGTAGCCGCCACATCTCTTCTCAGAGATAAGCTACCAGCACTCTATCTAGTTTATTTCCATTCTGTATGTAAACAAGTTTCAGTTATTTGATTAGTGAAATGAAGTGTTATTTCCGCTGCATCTTTGTTTCTATGGTTATTTTTGTATTCTGTTGCATTCCTGTATAAATCCAGATCAACTACACCATGATATTTTCATAGAAATTATATAGAAAAACAAATCAAACAATTATTCTCCTGCACCATCTAATTGGTTTCTATATGTAATACACTTTATATGTCCTTTTAGAAGCCATTGATGGATATCTCATATGACCCTATTTCACAAAAATAAGTATCTTATCCAAGAATGGAGTCATTTTCCCTTCATTGTGTAACATTTCTAGGACACACTCACAAGTGGCCATGACAACATAGAATACTATTCCTAACCCACACAGTCACCTATATTTATTCACTTGTTATACTTACCAGTTATAATTTTTTGACATTGGTAAACTTAGTACACTTAACACTTAGACAAAATAATACCAAAACATGAACAATAGATGCACTCGGAGACACCTATATGTGGTGCGCCTAAAATATTAATATATAATAGGCACACTCATTTCATTAAATATGGACTAATTTGTAATGTACCTTCCTGGAAGAACATTCAAAGTGTTGACCTTGTCAAGTGCCTAGGGGTTAAAAATTGAATTAATTAAATTATGCCTAGGGAATTTTTAATTAATTAATTCTATGGAGGCATGTAATGGATTAAAATTCCAATTTTGATTTTATATGCAATTAATTATTATGAAAAATAATTAATGTGGAAATGAGTTGTAATTGTTTTAGGTGACACGGAGGGTGCATGGGTCAAAGTGGACCATGAGTTGGCATTTAGAAATGGAAACCTAGAGGAAACCATGAAAATGCTAAAAATAACTCAATCCAAAAATATAGAAACTACAACAAAATAAATATGCCATAAAAAATATGGAAATTGTCAAAATAAAGGCAATTTTAAAAGAAGGAATGTACATGAAAAACATTCAGTCACAAAGAAATAAAATTTTGGTCAAGAAGGGAGCAGTTTCATTTTTGGTGAAATGATGCAAGAAAGGAAACATAATCAGTCATAAAGAAGGAAACTTTTTCTCAAGGAGAGTGCATTTCCACTTTGGGTTGAGTGATGCAAGAAGGGGAACAACATGTTAAGGCTAGACTTGTTATTTTCCACAAGGAGGGTGCATTCATGGATTAGGGTTAGGGTTTGAAAGTGGTTAACTTGCTCAATAATTGAATTAATTTATCAACAAGTCACTAATCTCTATAAAAGAATGCTTTCAACTCCATTTTAGGGTATTTTTATCATTAATGTTTTGGTGTTGAGTGAAGCTAAGATTCTAGTTCGAGTGATGTGTGTCAGTCACCTTGGCTGATGGCCCCCAAGCCTCCATTCTATTATATTCTCTTCCATTATTTAGTGAATACCATATATAACAAAGGATCATCCACTGAATACCAATTTCGAGCTCTTATAATATCCATATAGCCATGGAATTCAAGCTCTAGTGAACGAGACTTCACTTATGTTATCAGATCGATGTCAGGTGTTAGGTCTAAGCCTCCTTTCCTCATTATTGGGTACCATTGAGGGATATCAAATCCTATAAGTCATTTCTGACCTTATCATATCCTTCTTCATATTCTAACCTCTATTATACATTAATAGTTATGTCCAAGGAAGTTATAATGGAATTAAATGAGCATTTTCGTTACATTAATGCACTGGTGTTGATGTAATGGCCATGATAATGGTATATTAGATTTATGAGATTTATGATAGACTAATGAACCTATTTTAATCATTATTTTCATGTATTAAAAAATAAATATTAGAAATTCATTGTTATTTTCTTACCTTGCTCATTAACTAGTTTTACCTTTTTCGATGCTATGTATGATCTATAAATGCAATTTCAATTATGTAAGTTTTTTAAGGTTAAAAATTCACCCCAAAACCAAACCCAACTCATATATTAAGAACTCATTGAGGTTTTACAATGTTTGAGTGGTCTCCTCTGCGCAAGTTTTCGTTGGGACAAATTCCTAGTTTTTTCCCTAAACACCTGCAAAATATCTGGAACTGTTTTGAACCTCTTTTAATATATATTTGTTGTCTATATAGTGAATTATAACCCACACAATCCTTCCATAAGCCTTGGTTTCTTGGAATTTATTGTTCAATATCGGTTTGCACCGGTTGGGACACCCATAAGCATGGGAGTAGACTTCAACATAGTTGATGCTCAAAACCTAAAAGGGCCCAACATCCAAGTGATTAGGGATATCAAATTTCAGTCTCCAAACCTATACTTTGGTTTCATCCACTTACCCTCTGCCACCATCACTTTATGTCTTTACTACCTGTCTTGTGCCTTGTTGAAGAAAGTTCTCAATAATATGCAAAATATTATTAAACTTTTGATAATATTAGCATTAGGAGTTAATATTATGATATGATTTAGATAAGGGATATTAAAGTGGTAATATATCACTTTCCTCCACCACTGTGGAAAGTTACTCTCTCAGTTTGTCCTTAATGTCTGTGTTGTGGTTTGTTGAAGAAAGTTCTCAATAATTTATAAAAGTATTATTCAATCTTGATAATTATTAGAAGTAGGAGTTAATATTCATATATTATTTAGACTTGGGATACTACAGTGGTATCAATTCACTTTAATCCACCCCTATGGAAAGTACTCTCTCAAGTTGAAGAAACTTGAAGCCATGTCCTACTCTGATGATGACTATGATGAGCATTATGAAGAGTACTGCAGACAATATGAAGAATAAGATATATGTGTTGATGGAGGCCTACTGATATTTGAATATTATGAAGTCTATTGTCCATCATATAGAGAAGATATCATATATGATTCTCCAATTGTTAATAAATAATTGATAAAGATGATTGAAGCATGCGAAAACATGCCTCGCTGCTACCAAGAGTACCTAGATTTGGGTAAGAAGATTTGTGCAAACATTTCTTTCAAAGAATATAATTATTTCAAGTATGAATTATAGACTAGGAATGTTAATGATCATTCTTTCAATAGCAGCAAACCATACATAGAGGAACCAAGTTGTTCCACCTCTCTGAGTAAAGAATAAGAAGAAGAAACCAAAGGTGAAGATTCATCAAATCCATCTGCATGTTCAAGCTTTATGATATATTTTTTTTCTTCAAAAAGAGCTTATAAAAGTTGTGACATGAGTACCACTAAATATGAATAAGTCTCAAGTTTATTGGAGGAGAATAGAAATTAAGTAGAGGCAGATATCCATGAGGTGGAGTGCAAGTCATTGCGAGGTGGTTCCATAGGAGAAGAAAGTGAAGATGAATGCACTTCTAGCTTCTTGGTGGGTGATTTCCAGATCACTTCTAAGGATGTTGGTTCATTTGAGGTTGGTGAGATATATTTTGTATAAGATCCAAAAGAATATTATAATTCATATTTACAGTCACCTCTTGAGCCTCATAATGAAGAATAAGACAAGGCCACACCACTTGGGTGTGAACCAATGAATTTGGCGGAAGAGAAAACCACCATAGTGTCAATACATAAATGTGATGAAGTTGAAATGAAAAGGTATGATATACCTTATTATTTTTGAAAAAATAAAATTCCATGGAAACATTCATAGATACCCTTCACTTCATATCATGGAAGTGATTTTGAAACAGTTTCTAAAGCTTTCTGGTATGTTGAGAATGAGATCTGTGTTGTGGGTCCATGCCGCAAGCAAGATGATCTTATGTGTCAGCCATGGAAAGGAGAGAATTTGGTGGAGTATCTTGTTTGTGAGCCACATCATTTGAGTGGATCACTAAAATAGGATAGAGAGAAGCTTATGGAATCTAGGAACAACTTTGTTGACACCAATGCCTTGGTGACAAGATGTTGTTGGAAAGATTTTATAGGAGAGTTGGAAGGAGAAGATTTTATGGAATAATTCATATCATTTAAATAAAGCATGGTCAATGTGAATGAGATATATATGAACTTACTATATAATGGATATGATCTCCTCATGGTGGCTAAAATGTACCATAGTGCACTCAAGAAGGAAGAAGAAGAATCATAAAGGATCACTAGTAAGTTGGATATCATTAGTAATCCATTGAAGAGCACACATATGGCCCTTCAAGAATCAATAATGTAGAATGATCAAATTCAAAAGGAGATGAGTTTATCATACACGCTATCCTAAATGGAATATGGTCATTTTCACATGGCAGATGACATAGTGGAGGTGATGAACGAACCTCATGTGGAGGACAAACATTAGGAAATTTCTAATTTGCAAGTGTTGGTGAAAGGAGATTCCATAGAATATATTGGCCAAACATTTGAATTGTTGCAACAATACATTTAATAAGGCACACCATTCAGATATGCAAGTAAAGGTACTTATTTATCGATGGATTTGATATATAAGTACATCACTGAGATGGAGGTCCAAGGATGCACAAGTTTTTCCTACATCTATAGGGAGTTGTTTGACATACATGCATTGGAGGAGACACCCAGGAGATACCTATATGGAGAGAATACTTAGATTTGAATAGGGTGGATAATTACATTCCACATAAATTGGCAAGCCATATATTTTATTCATCCATGGATTGGGTGGATGAATACAGATCCAAGAATCTGGAGATTCATCAAGGAAAAAAATATGTTTGCTTATATTATAAGTATTTTGGATTTATTGATATTGTCCTACCCTATCAGAAGCTACAAAAATATATTTTGAATCCATCATATACCTCCAGTACATATGCATAGGAGGTGCATTGTGATTTGCATGTGCTCTAAGGATTTGAGAGAAAACCAAATGAAAACCAATCACTTGCACTTTTTCATTGATATTTGGAGATGCCTCTTAGTGAAATATGTATAATTTTTTAGGAGGAACAAGATGGTACATATTATGAACCAATCAAAGGATTTAAGGTTTTACCCACTTTCTTGGTGGATGAGTATTACCAGAGTTTCAATTTGGTTCTTGACTTTCCATTCTCTAAATTTTTTACTACAACTATAGCACATAAGAATGATAACTAGGTGAAGAGATTCTTTATTTTGGTGCCAAATAAGGAGCATGAGGATCCCACACTTATACATGGGGAGTTTATGAGAGAACCACCCCCTTCTTAGCAGCAACAAATGCATCCATTTCCTATATTTGATTCCTTCAAACATGGTGGTTATTGCATGAATAGTGGCAGAGACTTGAGCTGTTGTGATTGTGCACATGGGAAAGCAATAAGATTCTCATATGGACCTGACAGTTGGAGGATTTGTTCATCCATGGAATGCATGGTTAGGTACTTGTTGGAGTTATGCACCTTGGAGGGTGGATGTTTTTCTTACACTAAGGGAGTTTCAACAGACACATCCTACATCTTCTATGAGCAACATGGGAATCTATGGATGTTGGAGGATGCCTATAATTGCATTGGGACATGTGATTCACACCTATGTCATTGCAACAAAAAAATTGTGAGCTTCAGTGCTAGTGTGCATTAGGAAAATAAGAAATTTAATGTTGGGTGGGGAAGGCTCACGGATATTCAATGTTGCATTGATAGTTTCCAATTTTTAGTGTGGTGGTATGATTTTCACATCCTCACTTTCATTTTATGTGATGATGAATTTTTATTGTTGTTACTAATTTTTCATAGGATGTAGTTGAAATATTGGGACCCTGTCATTTCTTGGAATGACATCTTTCCAAAGTGCTAGGAACATTTGGATCCTTGTAGAGGAGATAGTGGGATCCAAGAATTCTACTTAGTTATCTTAACTGGGTGAAAATTTTATGGAAGAAGGGTTTTTCATTAGGGGAATGGATATAATTAGATTGGTGCAGTGGAAAGGATTTCCTAGTGAAGATGCCAGTTGTGAGGGTGAACACATGTTGCAACACCCTATATTTATTTTTCTTGAGGAAAATAATACTTGGGAGGGGAGGAATGTAATGTCCCTTCCTGGAAGGACATTGAAAGTGTTGACCTTGTCAAGTTCATAGGGGTTAAAAATTGAATTAATTAAATTATTCCTAGGAACTTTTTAATTAATTAATACTATGGAGGCATGTAATAGATTAAAATTTCAACTTTTATTTTATATGCAATTAATTATTTTGAAAAATAATTAATGTGGAAATGAGTTGTAATTGTCCTAGGTGACAAGGAGGGTGCATGGGTCCAAGTAGACCATGAGTTGGGATTAAAAAATGGAAACCTAGATCAAACCAAGAAAATTATAAAAAGAACTCAATCCAAAAATATAGAAACTGCAAAAAAAGAAATCTTTCATAAAAAATATGGAAACTGTCAAAATCAAGGTAGTTTTAAAAGAAAGAAAGTACATGAAAAGCATCCAATCACAAAGAAGGGAAATTTTCGTCAAGGAGGGAGAAATTTCCATTTTGCTGAAAGGATGCAAGAAAGGAAACACCATCAGTCATAAATAAGGCCCAAAGTTTTCTCAAGTTTCATGTCCCCAATTAAATAATTTCCAAATAAGACTATTTGCAAATAATGTTTTACCAACCTACCAGTTCCCTAGGTTGAGATGGAGACATAAATTTTGTAATAAGGGCATATGGGACCCAAAATGACTCTATTTTACCATATTTACATTTAAATTGGCCACATAAATGATCAATTATAATCAAATAAGGTGGCATGGGTTCATGAAGACACTTGGAAGCTTCTGGAGCCTTTGGATGACTAGATTCCCCACACACTTGGCATGATCTTCATCCAAATTCGAACACATGGGTAATGTAACATTATTGGAGGGTTATGTGGTGTAAAATATCATATAATGAGCCAAGTAATTCGAATTGGTAAATGATATTAACTCCCATGGAAGAGGAAGAGACTAGAAGACAAGGTGTGCCACTTGGAAGGAGATTACATGCACTCTATGGCAACAAATGATGAAAGATTCTATGACAATTATGAAAAAATCAGACCTCATTGCAGAAATATGAAAAATTTGACAATACAAGGCTAAAAATATCCACCAATAGGTTGAATTTAGGATTTATGGGAATCCATTCGAATTGGGGAAAGAATTGGAGCATGGAGAGGAAGACAAGTGTCACGAGAGTTACTAAACCACTATGATGGGTTGGAGGAATCCCATGGAAGGAAATTAGAACTTAGGAGGCCTCATGAAGTTAATAAAATTATTTCATTAGTAATTAGAATATATTTTGATCATTTTTTAATTAGCCTTTCGCATTTTGGAGAGCATTTGCTTGTCCATTGCACGGTGAGTGTTCACTCTCCCTGCTTGTGAACCAACTTCAAGGGAGCTGGATTCCTTTCCAAGTTGGTTTATGGAGATTCCATTTATACCTATAATTGTATATTAATGAAGAATTTTTAGTTTCAGTTTTTATTTTCATACAATCAAATTCTCTTCTATCTCCCTATTCTCTGATTCCTTCTTCTTCATTCGCCCACACTCTCATGTTGATGGCGCACTTGTTGGAGCAGTGATTGCACTTTTACGAGGATATTTGATGGAAAATATTGGGTATATAATGTATGTATCTGTAATATCATATCCATATTCTATTTAAGTCTAAATATAATAATTACATATATGAAATTCTTGCATTCCCCATGCTCTTGAATAACTAGTTTTCATGGATTTGGCTTCAATCTTGAAGTGGTTTTATATAAGATTTGTATGAGGAATTTTATATGAGTTTTATGATTTTGGGGAAGCCATATATTATTTAATACTATTTAATTTAATTCCAATATTCTATTCATCTCTAAATCCAAGAAAATCCCGTGTGAAAAGATTGCATTCTCATGCCATTGAATCACTAGTTTCCATGACTTTGGCTTCAATCTTGAAGGAGTCTTGTATCAGATTTGTATGAGGGATGTTCTCTGAGTTTGATGATTTTGTGACAGAAATATATGATGTATTACTCTTTAATTTCATGCCCCAATTATTCATGGGTCGAAATCCAAGAAATCCATATGTGAAACTCTTGCAATTCCATGCTACCAGTTCACTAGTTTTCATGTATTTGACTCCCATACCGAATGAGTTGTATAAAATAATGGTAAGAGGGGATTTATATGGTTTTTAATAATTTTTGGGAATAAATGTGTATGAATTATATGGTCTCTATATTGCACATCCTGATCTGAGCCTTTAACTCTACCTTTCATATGTCAAAATTGAGCTAGTTATGTAATTTCCCCATAAGCAATTTCACTGAAAGTTATCAAATGAATGTGGAAATATATAAAAGGTTTTCAGAAATAATAACCATGTTTAATGAAATTAAATGAGGTATTATATCATTCCCCATACTCTTATTACAAATTTTGTAGTTCCATACACGAGTTGAGAAGCCCAGTTGGCCTACACCCTAGGGGGGATTTCATCACAATTTTCTAATAATTTTGGCCTTTTTGTCTTCAGAACCAAACAAGATTTTAGAGGTAAAAAAACATATACAAAGTTTCCATAAACCACATTTTTATGTTTTAAGTCTCACCATACCATTTCCTTTCAAATTCAGGACCATTTGGTGAAAGTTGGAACCCTCTTCAGTCATGACTAGTTAAGCTCGATTTTTTCCCAATTTGTATTCTTATCCAAAATTACAAAAAAGAGAAATTATAGAAGAATGAGAGCATGGTATTGGAACATATTGAAGTTAATGATTATAATTATGAATTTAAGAAACTCATTAAGTCATATTTTGATGATACGACCAAGCAACATATGTAAGGGTTCGAATTGATGGCTAGCCAACTTAGGGGTAAGATGGAAGCATGGTGTAATAGTAGTTTCCATAATGGAGAGACACATAAGACAATTATTATTGAATAATTTTATGATTGGTTGGATTTATTTAGACACAATAAGGCATATTTGAACTCATTAAGAAACAATCAATAATCCACAAGTATGGAGGAGACCAAGGAGTCACCAAGTTCTGTGGGTGGTGAAGTAGAAAAAGTATTACATCAAGAGGATAAAAAGTCACTCCCAAGTGAATTTGAAAAATATGATGAAACATCACATGATAATGAAGAATATTTCCTTGAAACTATTAAATATTGTTCCAAGTCACATTATACTATGGACATGGACTAAAGGACATCTATTGATGGATTCTTGAACTATGAAGGAGTACCTACTGATGGGTGCTCACAAATCTATGTTGGTGACATAGATATTAGATTTGAAAAATTTGTTGCAAGACAAATTTCTCATGAGCATAAATATGAATACCTTGTAGTAACTAATGGAGAACCAAGGTCAACTTCCCCATCGCCACTTGAGCTTCAAAAAGTGGATCAAGTCAAGAATTAAGTAGAAGAGGAGGTTCACTCCGAACCATCCTTCATTGAAGGGAATTTGAATATGAGTGAAATGAATATACATGAGGCCCTTAGCATACTCAGTGACACTAAAGCATTGGTGTCAAATTCTTGTTGGAAATTTTATTCATTGGAGGAGCCATCCTTCCTTGAAGACATGGAGAAGATTCAAAGCCTGCAATGTGCAACATCGAAGGTAATTTCCTATCTTTTGTTTTTTATAGAAAAAATTTGGTTGATATTAATGAATGGTTACATGAAGAATACTTTAATAATAATGAGGATATTCATAAGATCAAAACTCAAAATAAGCAACTTCTTAAGAGGTTACAATATACTTTTTCTTCCTCCTATTTTTCAGATTGTCATATGGTAGATTGCTTGAAGGATTCTCGTGACATGAGGGATCATGAGAGACACGAAAAATTGCAGGTTCTTTATGTTCTTGAACATGAGATTTATGATAGCCAATCACTTGTTGTAGTGTAAGAGGAACTTGAGTTGCATATTGAAAATGGCTACACACTTTTTGAAGAAGTGCATGATTCCACTACCTTGGAACAAACCTATGAGGAAAGTTTTTCATTTTTGAGGGAGGTGCATGTTCCTACCCATATGGATCCTTCACATGATGAAAATTATTATTTGGATGAGTTGGTTCTTTATCCTACATCCTACACTTCCAAATTATGCAGCATTCATCGTAATGAAGTATGGGTGAAAGGTTTCTTTTTTATGATGCCACATGAGGAGTATGAAACTCCTATCTCTCCTTTTGATGATGACATGACTTGAGAACATTCTTATTTAAATATTCAGCAGAAAAATTTGTTTCATAATGATGATATACATATTCATGGGTACATTGATGAGACTTCTTTGTGCCACTTGAAGTCTTCATGTTTTCTTTACTCCTTATATTGTTCAGATTTTGGTGGAGGTCCTTCATTCGCTTCTTGGATGAAAGAACACATTGCTGATTATCTTGATGAAAATTATATTTTTTTTGGAGCTTCATTATGGTACAAGAGATCCTCACCTATGTCATTGGGGTAGATCTAATATAATACTTGATTCTTGTGTGTATGGGCCACATGATGATCTACTTACTTGGATGTACAAGCACTTTCATGATTCTTTAATGAGGTACCATCTTGATGTACATTTGTATGATGTTTTTATGTACTTCAGGATCTATATTTTTAACTCATGATTTTTGGAAGGGTTCAATACAAGCAACGATATCTTGGAATTGCTTAGTTTCATCTCACTTGGAGTAGTAGTTCGATTGTTGATTTGAGAAAGCAAACCAACCTTTAGTTGTTTGAGTTCATCTTTGCAGACCAGTGTTCCAATTTCCTATGTGGGATACCTTTTGAGAGATGGATTCAATTTTAACATGCTTCATTTTCATGGCATTTCATCATAGACATTTCACACCATGCATGTATCAAGATTATATGGGGTCGTGGGACCATTTTTTCTCTCATTGGTTTCAATTGTGAGGGAAACAAGTAGTATAAGAGATTTAGTCACCACTTTAGAACATGATTGTAATCAAGTAGTGCAGAAACAAGCATGGTGGTTCCTCTCTGAAATTTTCTTGGAATCTTAAGAAACTCAAATTTTGGTAACTTAGTACCAAATTCAAAGAACTATAAAGAAGAAAAAAGGGGTGAAAGTTCAAAAAAGGTTTCCAAAATATGGAGGTAAATATTTTTTGTCAAAATTTGTTTTTTATAGATTTGAATAATCCTTTTGGTGCTAGTGGTGATGTTACAGTATATATTAAATGAAAAATCCACATATATTTACTTTTGGGAACAGAAAATTGCAGTACATGAGTGCCACTACTCAAATTGCATCTAAAGAAAATTAATGAGCAGAACCATAAGAGAGCACTTGTTGCAAAGGAAAGAGTACCAAATGAGGCTGTCACTTGGGAATATGAACAAATTTTTCAGAATACCAAATTGGAATTTATTTAGGATAAGAAATATTGAGTGGGAAGTACTNCCCCAATTAAATAATTTCCAAATAAGACTATTTGCAAATAATGTTTCACCAACCTACTAGTTCCCTAGGTTGAGATGGAGACATAAATTTTGTAATAAGAGGATATGGAACTAAAAATAAATTTATTTTACCATATTCACATTTAAATGGGTCACAAAAATTATAAATTATAAGAAAATAAGGTGGCATGGGTTCATGAAGACACTTGGAAGCTTGTGGAGACTTTGGATGACTAGATTCCCCACACACTTGGGATGGTCCTCATCCAAATTTGAACACATGGGTAATGTAAAGTTATTGGAGGGTTATGAGGTGTAAAATATCATATAATGAGACAAGTAATTATAAAAGGTAAGGAAATTAACTACCATGGAAGAGGAATATACTAGAAGACAAGGTGTGCCACTTGGAAGGAGATTCCATGCACTCTATGACAACAAATGATGAAAGATTCTATGACAAGTATGAAAAATTCAGACCTGATTTCAGACATATAAAAAATATTAAAATACAGGGATAAAAATATCCACTAAGAGGTTGAATTTTGGAGTTAGAGGCAACCATTCAAATTGGGGAAAGAATTGGAGCATGAAGAGGAAGACAAGTGTCACGAGAGTTACTAAACCACTAAGATAGGTTGGAGGAATATCATGGAGGGAAATTTGAACTTAAGAGGCCTAATGAATTTAATAAAATGATTTCATGAGGAATTAAAATGTCTTTTGTTCATTTTTTAATTGTCCTTTGGCATTTTGGAGAGCTTTTGCTTGTCCATTGCATGGTGAGTGTTCACTCTCCTTGCTTGTGAACCAATTTCGAGGGAGTTAGATTAATTTCCAAGTAGGTTGATGGATATTCCATTAATACATATAATTGGAGCTTAATGAATGAATTGTATTTGAATTTTTTAGTTCCATACATTCGAATTCTCATATATCTCCCTATTCTCTCATTCCTTCTTCTCCATTGCCCCACACTCTCATGTTGATGGCACACTTGTTGGAGTGGTGCTTGCACTTTGCTGAGGATATTTGATGAAAAATATTGGGTATATTATGTATGTATCTGTAATATCATCTCCATATTTTTTTAATTCAAAATATCATAAATACATGTATGAAAATCTTGCATTCCCCATGCTCTTGAATAACTAGTTTTCATGGATGTCCCTTCAATATTGAAGTGGTTTTATATCAGATTTGTATGAGGAATTTTATATGAGTTTTATGATTTTTGGAAACACATATTTTATTTAATACTCTTTAATTTAATTACGATATTCTATTCATCTCTAAATCCAAGAAACTCCTATGTGAAAAGCTTGCATTCTCATGCCATTGAATCACTAGTTTTCATGACTTTGGCTTCAATCTTGAAGGAGTATTGTATCAGATTTGTATGATGGATGTTATTTGAGTTTTATGATTTTGTGAAAGCCATATATTATGTTTTACTCTTTAATTTCATGTCCCTATTCTCTGTGGGTCGAAATCCAAGAAATCCATATGTGAAACTCTTGCAATTCCATGCTACTAATTCACTAGTTTTCATGTATTTGATTCCCATACCGAATGAGTTGTATACAAAAATTGTATGAGGGGATTTATATGGTGTTTAATATTTTTTGGGAAGAAATTTTTATGCTTTATATGGTGTCTATATGTTACATATTTATCGGATCCTTTAACTCTACCTTTCATATGTCAAAATCGAGCTAGTTATGCAATTTCCCTAAGCAATTTCACTGAAAGTTATCAAATGAATGTGGAACTATATAACTAGTTTTAAGAACTAATAACCATGTGTATTGAAATTAAATGAGGTATTATATCATTCCATATACTCTACTTACAAATTTTGGAGGTTCGTACATGAGTTTGGAAGCCCAATTGGCCTACACCCTAGGGGGGATTTCATCACAATTTCCTAGTAATTTTGGCCTTTTTGTCATCAAAACCAAACAAGGTTTAAGAGATATAAATTCAGATACAAACTATCCATAAACCACCTTGGTATGTTTTAAGGTTCACCGTACCATTTCCTTTCAAATTCGAGACCATTTGGTGAAAGTTGGAACCCTCTATAGTCATGACTAGTTAAGCTTGAATTTTGCCCAATTTGTAATTTTCTCCAAATTTCCAAAAAAAGGAAATTACATAAAGGAGGGATAATTTTCACTTTGGGTTGGGTGATGCAAGAATGAAAGCAACATATTAAGGCTAGACTTGTTATTTTCCTCAAGGAAGGTGGATTCATGGATTAGGGTTAGGGTTTACAAGTGGGTAACTTGCTCAATAGGTGGATGCCTTACTCAACAAGCCACTACAAACTATAAAAAAATGCTTCCAACTCCATTTTAGAGTTTTTTTATCATTATTTTTTTGGTGTTGAGTGAAGCTAAGCTTCTAGTCTGAGTGATGTACCTGAACCACCTTGGGTGATGCGCCCAAGCCTCCATTATCTTCTCTTCTCTTCCATTATTAATTCCATACAACAAATAACCAAGGAGAATCAATTAAATACCAATTTCAAGATATAATATAAACCATCCAACCATGGAAGTCAAGATCCAATGAAGGAGACTTCACTTATGCTCTCAGATTGGTGTCGAGTGTTAGTTCCAAGCCTCCATTCCTCAGTCTTGGGAACCATTGAGGGATATCAGATCCTAAAATTAATTTATGATATTCTAATATATTTATTAATATTTTTACCTATGTTATAGAGTAAGAGTTTTGTCCAAGGAAGTTATAATGCCAAAGTTTCATGAAAGAGGCCTTCCAATTCTCCTTAAATGAGCATTTTTGTAATATTAATGCATTGGTATTGATGTAATGTCCATGATAATGTTATATGAGCTCGATTATGTTTAATATATACCATTTTAACTCTTTTAATAATTAGTTTTAGGTATGATAAAAGACATTCAAAATTCATTGTTGTTTTCTTACCCCTTCTCATTCATTGACTAGTTTTATAGTTTTTGATGCTATGTATGATTGGTAAACTCAATTTGAATTATGTAAGTTGTTTTAGGTTATAAATACACCCAAAAAATCAAATAAAATCACATATTAAGAATTCATTTAGGTCATACAACATTTGAGATTCCTCCTCTACGTAGGTTTTCCTCGGGCCAAATTCCTACTTTTTTCCCCAAACATTTCCAAACTGTCCATAGTTGTTATGAACCTATTTTAACGGATATTTATTTTCTATATAGTGACTGATAACCCAACCAGAATTCCATAAGCCTTGATTTCTTGGAAGTGATTGTTCAATCTTATTTTGGACCGGTTGGGACACCTAGAAGCCTCGGAGTAGACTTCAACATAGTTGATGCTTGAAACCTAAAAAGGGTGACCATTGAGGTTCTTAGGGATATGAAATTTCAGTATCCAAATATGTCCTTTGGTTTCATCCTCTTACCCTATGCCACCATCAGGTTATTTCTTTACTACCTGTATTATGCCTCACTGAAGAAAGTTCTCAATAATTCGCAAAAATATTATTCAATTTTTGATAATATCAACATCAGGAGTTAATATTTTGATTTGATTTAGATCAGAGATATTAAATAATTCAAGTCCAATTTTATTAGGATAAAGACCCAAAATAAATTTCTAAAGCCCAAAATTAGGTTTCCTAAAGCCAATAATCATTTGAATAAAAAAATTACACTTTTGGAATAAAAAATGCACTTTAGGAAAAATATGCTAGCATTCCCAACACTCAATTCCCTTTCTAGGATGACCAACACTCAATTCCCTTGCTAAGGTGTGGGAACCCATCTCAACAGTTTTCATGATTTCATGATTTTCTTGAAGAATAACTTGTCTCACTCTGTCTGGTGCATTTCCAATTGAACAATCATGCCACATTTGTAAACCATTATGGAGTCAATCCTATTTTGGGTTTTTTAATTTTGTGTTCTGTCATATCCCTCCCTTGAAGGGAAATCAAAAGTGTTGACCTTTCCTAACACCTAGGGGGTCAAAATATGCATTAATTAATCAACCTAGGGAATTTTATTAAATTGTTTTTTTAGGAGGATTTTACTTGGTTTTATTTATTTTCATTATTAATTATTGTACAAATAAATATGTGGAATTGAGTTGCCATGTCAGGAGGGAGAACTTTGGCAATACAAATTTCCAAGTAGGATAATTAGAAACTATCAAAGGACTGACAAAAGCAATAATACATAAAAAATGGAAAGTCCCAAAATCCAAGAAAAAGAAGTCAGACACAGAAGAGGAAATTCTAGGCCTAAGGAGGGTGCAGTTTCCATTTAGAGGATCAGTCACAAAATCATAAAGTGCAAAAAAGTTGTCATAAGAAAAAGCATGCAAATCTAGGCCTAAGGAGGGCATGGTTTCTAATTTGGATGAAATGTTATTGACAGGGAAACATCTCTCATCAATCATAGATGATATTTTCCTCAATGAGGGAGAATTCATGATTAGGGTTAGGGTTTAACAAGTAGCAACTTGCTCAACAAGTCACCCAAGTCACTCAAAGTTTATTTAAGGGTGCATCCAAATCCATTTACTAGTTTTGTTGATGATTATTTTTGTGTTGATAAAGATAATTCTTCCTTACTGAGTGTTTTTCCTTAGTCTCTTGGGAGAAGTGCCCCAAGGTTCCCATTCCCCTTCTTCTCTCTCTCCCCCCCTACTATCTTATTGCAGGTGACATTGACATAAGGAGGATCCCATAAATTTAAGATTGAATTATGTATATAATATTTAATCCTTCTTATTTGTATATTACAGTAATATCTTGTCTCATAGAGATTCCATGTTAAAATTCTCATGAGAAGATATTTATGTGCCCATCTAGTGGGGTTTTTGAAAGTTTAATGTAATGAGAATGAAATAATGTCCATGGAAGAAGTATTATATGATATTATGTGTTAAATAATTATATATTATTCTCTGAAATATTTAATTATCAGTTATGAATGCAATCTGGTCTGAAATTCATCCAATTTTGCACACCCTTGCTAGGTGACTAGGAAAATTCTACTAGTTTTACAGTTTTCTTCATTGTGGAAGTTTTATGAATCCAAATTCCATTCCAAAAGTTGTCGTAGGAAATTAAAATACCAAAATACATATTCATCACTCACATATGGATTTCATTGAAGTCATTCCACATTTGGAAAACCATCTTTGCGTAGGGTCTCTCGGGGCCAAAACTGCTAGTTTTTCCCAAATTGTTCCAAACAACCCCAAACCACTCCAGATCTATTTATGTCTTTCTAAAAACTGATGTTAATATTATTAAATATCTTATAACTCCTTTTTACATTGCACAAACCACTGGTTGGTTGGATGTGAAAGTCCTTCTTAGTTACATGGTTGGGTGACCTAGAAGCGTGGAAGCAGGTCTCAACGGAGCTGATTCTGAAACCTAAATGGTCCCCGATTTACATGTTCCAAGGAATTTAATTTATATGTCCTAATTTGTACTTGGTATATTCCTTAACCCTCTTCCATATTCCACAACTTTGTCAGTAAACCACAAATTTTCCCTTACATATTAAGTGATTAAATTTATTGCACAACTCTGATTGCACACATCAATTAATAATCATAACAAAGTTAGTTTCTGATATGAATATCAGATCAAGGATATTACATGTTCATTATTCATATATCCTAAAACTCAGACCTCTACTTGCACTAACTAAGATACCACTTTAATTTTTCTCACAAGATTGATTTGTGGGCATTCAAAGGATGCGTGTTTTTCATCCCCACATAACCAATTTTTTTTTACATATTAACCATGTGTGTCCCAGATCATCAAAACTAAATATTTTTTTTGTGTTAAATAAATTAAGAAAGAAAAATAGATAATCATAGTAACCTGAATTATTAATATGGTATAACATTGATCTCCCAAATCAAGAATGAATCTAATCACTCGAAGAATTATAATTTTTTCATGCATCAAAAGAAACCTAGTAATAATATAGATATAATAGAAAAATCATGTTATTTTGATGAATGTCTCAGATATGAATAGTTTTCCACTTAGAAGTGCTAACTTGTTATGGTGCATTTCTACTTCAAGGTCACCTTTCATCTTGTTGAAGCAATTCAACGTGCTATTGCTTAGTCCATGGACTAATCCACTATTAATTCCCATTTGGTGGGTGATTTTTTAAGTTGGTCGAGTTGGGTGGTGATTAAATTCTCTATGTATTTTAGTATATTTCCCAAGACATGAATAAACGTTTTTTGGAAATTGATAAATTTACTGCAACTTTGTAAAATGAGATGAAGTATCATTTGATACTAATGATTCTCTATGAGCTATGTAATGGACATGTAATACACAAGGAGCACCTCAATGTTCCTTAGAAGATAATGTAACCTTCATGACTTAGAATTCTCATGGAAGATTCCCCACTAGAACCAAATCCAACTAATTTCATCCAAGATAGACCCATCTATGTCAAAAGAGTAACCATTGCATCATACATAGACTGAGTTGCTCCATCTTTTATTTGAAGCAAGCGTATGAATTTTGTTACACATTGTCCTAGTATGACTTCTACTTGTCATGATCTAATTCATTTGTCATTTAATCTAAATTAATATGTAAATAATATATAAATAATTAAAACACGTGCTCCATAGTTTGAATAGTGCTTCCATAAACTAAAATTGATTAAAATGGGCTATGTAAAATCTTATACCTCCTTATATGCCTTTGCCAATAATCCTCCTTATTAGCTTTTGACGAACTCTCAACTTTTCTTTTCAATTGTTGTTTTTTTGTATGCAAAGTCATATAATTCATATTTTAAAGGCATGTGTGGAATGCAATCAATATACCTATTCAAGACACAAATAACGTTGGAAGATGGTATGGAATTCTCAGTTATGTCATTTAACTTTCATAGATTCCTCCTATTGTGAAATAATATAATGAAATCATGAAAGGAGCACTTGGTTAGAGACATTAAAACACACGTGTTCATATTGGGGGATTCAATACTCCAAAAATTTACAACAATATATTGCCTGGTATAGTAAAAACATATAGATATTAATAGGGGTCCCGAGTTTATAATTATGTATCTAGGGTCTTGAATTGGGTATTGGGAAGTTTAAATTGATGCTTTATGTTTAACATAATGGGTCTAAATATGATTGTGTGTGAAGTCAGATTAGTGTTTGAATATTTATGCCATGTCACCATAGGAAGGGTTTTCAACAAAAAAGAATTTAAATTTTGAGGCATTACACCTTAATATGTAGTGAAATTAGGTGTATTAGTTAATATCCCATAATCCCACAAGCTATGTGTTACATGATTAAATGAGAAAAAATATTATCATGCAATAGAGAAATAATTAATAGGAATAAACCATGTAAAAAATACTTAATTAGAAATCATGCATACACAATTTTACACATGATTTATCCTAGGAAACTCTTGTGGAGAAAACCAGGAAAAATATATAATTGTTCTTTCAAAAAAATCTAGCCAAGTCAGTGAGGTGATCCTCCACCACTCACCTCGAGGACCTCTTACAATGGAGGAAGCCAAACCTTTTTATAGTATTCATGTTGAACATGTATTGTCATTGATGTCAAATGAAAAAATGTTGAATCCAAGTGTTATTATCGATGTCAAAAGAAAATGAAGGGATCACCATACAAAGCCACCCTGATGAAATACATGAATTTAGAATGTGCAAAGACCCCAATATGACATGGGTCATATGTGCGCATATAATAATATTGAAAGAATAATATGAAAATTGGTAGATGTGAAAAAATACCTCTTTGGTAAGGTACTTATGAAGAAGAATATGAGATACAAACTTGTGTGTAAACATCCCACAAAGAAATGGCATATGTGCTCCAAACCCCACAAAGTTAAATTACAATAAGTGGCACACCAACGTAGATCATAACTTGATTAAGACACAAACAAGTGGGGTAGTTATTCAAGTAAAAGGACCTTAAATAAGTGGACACATCTATTAAGTTAGAAAGAGTATAAAAAAGAAAGAGGTGGATGTGTTTAAGTAATCTTGTAAAATGAAGAATTGAAGATAATTTGTTTTGAGAAAGATTCATGTTTTTGGGGTATCGATGGTTCTCTGATCATAGAAAGAATATTTATGTAGTAGAGCCTAACAATGTAGATCAATAGAATATGGACATCAAGAAGAGTTTTATATAGAGGGATACCCATATTTGGGACGTGTGAAGGTGCTACTCAATAGATGTCGAAGACCTCTAAATTACAGAAGTGACTGAGCAACACAAGAGTTTCAAAAATTCACAGACATAGTCACACATCATAGTTAAGTCAACTGGTTGTATTGATGCAATTAATAGAGGCAAGAGACAAATAAGAAGAGTTACATTAGTTGTAGTTTTCAAACAAATTAATTTTCATATTACAGTTCTTTGATAGACACTTATTTCTATTTAAGGGAGGTAGGAAGGGGAAATGATAAGGGAGTTGGAGATTCCTTCCATTATGTGTTGGTAAAACTTCTCAGGGAGGCAATACATGGCTAGGAATAGGGAGGTGTATCTTCCTTCCAATCACAGCTGGTAAAACTCAGGGAGTGGGTGCTACCTTCTAGTGGTAGTTGGTAAAAAATTTAGGGGTTTGGGTCCTCCTTCCAGTTCGAGCCGGTAAATATAATTTTGGAGTGGGTTATTCCTTTCATTAGTAGATGAAGAAACAAATAGAGATTACATTCTTTCATGGGTTGGTTCCTTATTATTAGGAGTTTTAGTTTGCAGAGTAAGATAAACAACTGTTAAGGTTGGTACCTGAAGTTCATGAGTTGGTGCTCATGCAGATTGAGGTCGTTACATGTCAGTGTCTGTAAACAGAAGATTGTAGCTTGTGGATCAAGACACCTAAAATGAGTTGGTGGTCATGTTTGGATATTGTACTCTCCTATTGATGTAATAATTCATTTCATCTATAGATATACATAGAATTATTATTCTTCAATATTTGTGTGCTATTGTGTTTGCTTCAGCTAAAAAACATGAAGTGGTGAAAATGGTTTAACTATGAAATAAATCGATATATGTGCTTAATATTGATTCACCACCCCCGTATCAGTATAAGATAAATCCAACAATTGGTGTCAGAGTGGGTTTCTTTAGTGAAAGATTAAGGTCTGGAAGAAAGATCCAGTGTAGATATGGACAAACAAGAAGGATGGTCTACCAATAGAGCACATAAATTTAATGGCTCCAATTATACATTTAGGAAGATGCAAATGGAGGTGTATTTGCAATATCTAGGTATGAACATATGGAAATCAGTAGAACATGGATACAAATTTACAAAATAAAACTCAACTGAATTAGAGAAGAATGTGAGAATTAGAACACAGTTTCTAGAATTGCACTAGTCGACCCAAAAAATAGAAGACAATATGAGTGGAATTCAAAAGAAAATCATGCAATACTCTGTGGGCTTCTTGATGATAATTTAACTAAATTTATTTAGTGCACTAAAATAAAATAAATCTAGGAAAAAATAAAGATAATATATGAAGGGGATGGAAAGGTCAAAAAGGCCAAGTTGCAAGTCTTCTTTGTGCAATTTGAAACATGAAAGGTGAAAGAAGAGAAATACATTGCAACATATTTCCTCAGAGTAGATGAGATAGTGAATTCCATAAAGGGACTTGGAGAAACGACTGAATAAGAATCAACTGTACATAAAATCTTGAGAACCTCTCCTTCATGGTTCAACACAAAAGTATCAATCTTATAAGATATATATAACTTGTACAAACTCACAAAAGACGAGTTGTATAGAATTATCACTGCTTATGAGATGAGGATTGAACCAGTAAATGTATCTAGAAAGGAAGTGACATTTAAAGCCACAGGGAATCCCAAAAACAACAAGAATGAGTGTTATAACATATATGACATGTCTAATGAAGAAGAATCTAATTTTGTGAGAAAGTTAAAAAGATGATAAGTCAAGTACAAGGGGAATTTTTCCTTCAAATTATTTAAATGTGTTAGGATTGGACACTTTGCTCCAAAGTGTACGTATGAGGAAAACAAATAAAGTGAGAGTGAGGAAGAACCAGACTACTAAGAAAGAAGGAATAAGTATCAACAAAACAGAGTTGGGGACAAGAAGAAATTTCCAAGGCATAGGAAGAGCCTATACACTAAGGAGGATAACAGTGAATTAGGGGAAGATGATATCAATGACAATCCAAGAGATGTATTTTTTATGGCACTGTTAGCACTTGGCTCGCATCAGTGCTAATATTTTGAAGGGAAATGGAACAGGGGAACTGCCCCATCCTGAGCTGAAGGGACGACAAGGTGGATAGGAGAAATCAAAGAGAAAAACTCGCAAACGTGTCTAGACCCCACATATCTTAGAAAGAAACAATGTGAGCGCACGACCAACTCAGATCCATGGTGAAAAAAAATTGCTAAAAGGAAGAAGTGTGACCTATTTAACTGTGAAGGGTCATGAAATTCATACCTCCCTTAAAAACCATTGACGATCATGATCCTCTGACACTCGCGATATACAGTGGGAACACAACTCGCAGCGACAACATGTGCGGCGGTTAGCAGGATAGAGCATTGCGAAGGCATAGTATGGCCCACACATATGGAAGGCCAAGATATTACGATAGGTTTGATCCATGGTGGAAGCAGGTTTTACGGGGAAGAGGTGCATGACGGTTAGCAAAGGAGGTCGTTGTGATATGCTCAAGGGTCCTGCATCTATCAACAACTGAGATATCATGCGGTTTGGATCAATGGTGTGTAGCGTCTTCATCGACAAAAGGTGAAAGGAGGCTAACCAAGGTAAAGATTGTGAAATAGTGTAAAAGGCCATAGCAAGCGATGGATGATCTCTACGCAGAGGAGATCTATGGCCAAAAAGAAACGTCATGCTACTCAAGGTGCTTGAGGGAAATGACTCTGCATGAATGTGATGCTCAGTTGGAGTACGGGAAAGATTTAGTGAAGAAGGTCATACCTGAGAAACTGAAATCGTTAGGAAGAGCTTGTGTGTCACCATCAGGGCAAGCAAGCGTGTGTCTCTTACTCTGTGTTGCCATTTTGGGTCAGACATGGATGCTATACTGAAAATATGATTTCGGTTAAAGCATTATGGCGGACTTGCCACCTCGAAAAACTATTAGGATTTGAATGATGATCCGGGATTTGATTCCTAGTTTTTTGTAATAAAAATGGGATGTGTTTCAAGGTTGGTACCAAGAGCAATGACATTTTAAATTAGACCTCAATTGATGAGGCAATGGGGTTGGAAATTTTGTTCAGAAATAATTATCCTCTCATTTTTTGTCTCTTTAACTCTCTTAGAAGTATTAATGAGAAATATTCTCCTGTGTTTTTTAAATTCATCATGGTGGTTGCCTTCAGTTTGTGTTCCATGTTCATCACTTTCATTTTTGTGTATTTCTGCTAATGCACTCTAGATTAGTATACAAGGAATTCACTCTCAGTTAAGCACTCCTTGTATCAGACGTTGCATTTGTTATTGTGTCCTGGTAAATGCTTTGGAATTCATCTCCTATGCTCCAATGCAGATACCAGCCTTTGTTGTTTATTTTACAAAAGGTGCTGCAAGAGATTCATCCATAGATAGGTGCCTCTTGTTT
Organism: Pseudotsuga menziesii; assembly: GCA_001517045.1. Lineage (NCBI taxonomy): Eukaryota > Viridiplantae > Streptophyta > Pinopsida > Pinales > Pinaceae > Pseudotsuga > Pseudotsuga menziesii. The sequence continues at coordinate 1,007,715 of LPNX010484804.1, read as the reverse complement.
CACTGGTATTTTCTCCTTTTATCTCTACCACCCTTTCAAGATATTTGATTGTCTATGCTACTTACTTTGCCTTAGAATATAAAGGAAATTCCCTTTCTTATTTTTGCTATAATACCCCTGATTGATTTGGGATTTGACTCCATTTCCCAATGATTTTTCNTATGTGTGTGTGTGTGTGTGTGTGTGTGTGTTTATTTCCTCTGTGACAACAAAGAGTCATCTTTAACTGTATCAGGTAGAATATGGTCTAAATTTGGTTGAAATTGTTACTGTTGTGACTTCTTACAGCAGCCACTGGAAAATTATAGGGTGCTAACATCTTAGCACCGTTGCCAGGGAGGACCCAATTGAGCAGCCGGTCATAGACACACAATTGGTTGCACATGCTTTGGAGACTCTAGAAAAACTATAAAAGTGACTCCACTGGGAAATACTGGAAACCAGAAGAACCCATAAAAGAAGGAATCCTGATGCATAATCCTTCTAAGAAATTTTTGATCCTAAAAGTCTGATCTGAAGGGCCAACAGGGCGCAGAGGTAAGTCAGGAATTTGTCTTTTCCTGCTGATAGTGCTATTTCTGTTAGCAATATATATGAACATCATAATGAGGTATGTGAGTTATCCTTGCCCAGAACTAAATCTGAATCTAGCCACTCTGACCTAGCATTCGACACCTCCGCATTTGAATTTCCATGCATTTCCTTGTCACCTCAGAACTCAGAGCCTCTAGGTTGAGGTTTCCCATACTTACCAGACCCCGAGTGCTTTATGTTCATCACTGATCAATCCTTGTCAGATCTCACCATCAAAAGGAACCCTTCACACCTACGTCCCCCACTACTTCCGGACAAAATCAACCTTCATCTCTGAATTTTTCCACTCCCCATCACCTTTTTGTACCTCACATCTTATTGATTCCTATCACACCAGTCCCAAACCCTTTAGTAAACCCTATCATAGCCCTAAGGATGGAAAACAAAATTTCTCTTATACGCCTTCTCATTGTTCTACACGAACTCCCTCTAGGATACTCCACCAGGCTCAGGAAGTTATATGGAGAAAGAGGGTACTTGGCTGAAGAACATGTGGGATGGTTTTTAGACTGGGTCGACCTGGAAGAGGTAGAAAATGACGATGTTAAGGTTAGGTTATTTTCCCTGAACCTTGTTGGAGAAATGAGGAAATGGTATAAAAACCTCGCAGATGACTCTATTCTAAGTTATCAAGACTTCGAGGATGCTTTCAAAGACAAATGGGAAGATCAAAAGAACCCCAAGCAATATCTCTCTTAGTATCATTCCATGATGAGGAAGGATACTGAGTCTATCCAAGAATTATCGGACAGGTTTAGGAAAGTGTATAATTCTATCCCTGCTTAGTTTAAACCTCCCATATGATCTGCCTAGCTTCAATGCACATAATCTTTTGATGGTGGATTCTCCTTATGGCTAAGTGAAAGAAGATCAAACTCCTTGAAGGACATGATCAAGTACACCATAGGAGTGGAGGTGAAATTGGTTGCTGCAAGAAATAAGAAAAGAGATGAAGGGGAATGGAGAAGAGAGGAAGTGGAGCAAAAGGTTGACAAAGAACTAGAGCAACCCTCCACCTCGAGCTCGCAAGAGGATAGAATTGAAACAATGCTTAGAACCATGGATATAATGATGGAGAGGCTCTCAGTGGATGGAATACCCCCTTCCAGGGAGATTCAAGAACAACAAAATAGGAATCCAAACACCAGAAGGCCTCAAATTTCCCAGACCAGGCAGAGGAATCCTCCCGACTCACCTATTAGACCTCCATTCCAAGAGAATTATGTGGATCAGGAGGGGGAGAATCAAGCTAAGGATGAAATCCATCAGTTGGATACCAATCCCCCTACTACCTTTCTCACCAAGGAAGAACATGACAATGTTTTCCTGGAAAGAGGAAAGACAATTCCAGATGAGACATATGACTTGAGAAGAGGGTACCAACTCGCTATCGTAGATGCACAGAGACAAATCAACCTGAGGAATAGAGATCTCCCAGTTGTGAAAAACAGAAAAGAAGGGAACAAAGCTTCCACTAGAAAGCCTAAAATTGACCCACCTCCCAGAGATAACCCCAAGAATGCTCTAGAGACTAAAGGGAAGGAACGAAGGGAAGACAATCCCCAGATCTCTTACCATGGACAGGATTCTTTCAATCTGGAGGATGAAAATCCAAATATTAAAATCTATGTCCCCCTCACTAAACTGCTGAAGAATTCAGAATATCATTGCAATATTGCCACAGTTTTGCAACCTCCAAGGGAAATATCCACCATATTGGATAGCCTGAATTTGCAAGATGATAGGCCCACCATCCTTTTTGGCCCCTATGTAGACGAACCTTCCAATGAAGAATTCCCCCCTTTCTATGTTATCCTAAACATACACAATGCCATGCTCGATTCAAAATCATCCCACAACCTGATTCCTAGAAGGATCATGGATCAAATAGGATTGGACATGATTAGACCCTACAAGGATATTTTCTCTTTTGATTATAATAAAGTCAAATTCTTGGGACTCATCAAAGACTTGGCCATCTCTCTCACTCAAACACCAGCTAAAACCTTGGTCATGGACGTGGTGGTGGCTGACATTCCACTGAAGTTCGGAGTGCTATTATCTAGATCTTGGGTGACCAAGCTCAAAGGCACTCTCCATATGGACATGTCGTATGCTAGTATTCCTATTTTTTGGGATACAAAGAAGACTTTTCAGAGAGAAGAAGTTGGTGTATATGGTGACCATCACTTAAAGGATGCAAAATCACCCCATATACTTACTGGACACAAATATGGGGTTCGCTATTTTCTTTACTAGCAAAAATGAAGATGGTTCTTGCTTCCAGAATGCTAATTTCATACCTAATCAGGAGGAGTTAGGAAAAATATGGGATGTGGATTTTGATGGGTCAGCCTATAGAGAAGGAGTAGGGGTAGGGATATGGATGAGGCCCCTAGGAATCCATGCTTTGAGGTATTCTTACAAGCTTTTCTTTGACTGTACAAATAACGAAGTAGAGTATGAAGCAATGATATTGGTCATCCTGGCTTTGAAGAAACTCCAGGTCAAGAGGGTGGTGTTACATGGATATTCCGAGTTGGTAATCAAGTAAATGACCAGTGAATATCAAGCCAGGCATCCCCGAATGAGGAGCTACCGGAACACCGTTTAGGACCTCGTAGAATGCTTCGAGGAATGTAGTTTTAATATGATCCCTAGAGTACACAAATGCATGGAAGATTCCATAGATACCTCGGAAACAGCTTTCAATGTCCCCACGCATCCTATAGGGAAATATAAAATTGAAGTAAGAAACAAAACTTATGTCCTGGATAATGTGAAGAGTTGGAAATTGTTCTAAGATGATAAAAAGATCCACTAGTTCCTCACTCTCACTGGTGAGTTTTAGGGAGCAGCCATCGATGAAGAAAATGAATTCCAAGAGGAAGTTTCCCCCACTCAAAGGCCTTTGCAAAACCAAATGACGGATTTGAAGGAAGAAATTTGGGAAGAGGAGGTTACTTCTGTTGATGATTCCAAAGAAGGAGACGAGAAAAGGATTTGGGAGCCTAACTTGTAGGAGTCCAAGGTCCAACAATGATATGAGAATAACTTGTGCGACAAAGAAATTTTGTAGCTAAAGGGAAATTCCATCCTGAGAGGTCTGGTCCCTCTAGAGAAACTCTTCGATACAAATGATGTAGCAAGAGAGCCTCAATTGGTCCCAAACTGTGAAGATGTGGAGGAAGTGAATAATGGGACAGAAGAGCAGCCTAATATCATCAAAATAGAAAGGAACTTCTCACCTTAATCTAAACAAAGGTATATCTCATTGATGAAGGAATATTCATATGTGTTTTCTAGAAGTTACAAATACCTCAAGGCTTACGACACTAGCACCATCTAGCATACCATACCAATCAAGAGGGACGAGATGCCGTTCAAACAAAATATTAGAAGGATGCACACAAAAATATTTCCCTTGGTGGAAAATGAGATCAAGTAGTCTTTGTGGCCCTTCGATTCTCACGTTGGGTGGAGAATATGGATCTTGTTAGAAAGAAGAACGGGGAAATAAGAATTTGTATTGACTTTAGAAACTTGAATAGAGTTTCCTTGAAGGATCATTACCCCCTTCCCAAAATGGACTGCATATTACAGAAAGTAGTGGGTTCACAGAGGATCTCCATTCTGGATGGTTTCTCTAGCTATAACCAGATTGTGGTTCATCCAGATGACCAAGAGAAGACAGATTTCACCACTCCTTGGGGCACCTTCATGTATGCTAAAATTTCGTTTGGAATGATGAACGCAGGGACAAATTTCTAGAGGGACATGGACATAGCATTCGCTGATGAAAAGGACAAAATCCTAGTTATCTATCTAGATGACATCACTATTTTATCCAAGTCTGATGAAGAACATGTCACCCACCTGTTGAAGAGACTCAAGAAGTGCAAGAAGTTTGGCATTTCCTTGAATCCTAAAAATCCGTTCTTTGATATGAAGGAGGGGAATTTGCTGGGGCATATAATTTCTTAGGAAGGCATCAGGATAGATCCTAATATGGTTGAGACTATTAGCAAAATTGAGCTCCCTCGGAACAAGGAAAAAGTTCAATTGTTCTTGGGAAAGGTTGATTTCCTCAGAATATTCATAGTTGCATTTTTTGAAATAGTCAACTATATAACTAACATGCTAGGAAAAGACCAAGAAATAAGGTGGACGCTCGAAGCCAAACAATCCTTCAAAGTCATAAAGAGGGCCATAGCTGAGGCACCTGTTCTCATGAGCCCACATTTTTTCAAATATTTCCTCATCTTCTCATTTGCCTCTGAGCACATGGTGGCAAGGGTGTTGCTGCAAAAGAACCACGAAGGATATGAGCAACCCATCGCTTTTGACAACAAGACTTTGAGGGATGCCCCCTTGAAGTATAAAATCCTAGACAAGAAGGAATATTCTCTGGTGCAGGATATAAAATATTTTAGAGTGTACATCCTACATTCCCATATTATAGTCGACGTTCCCACCAGCGATGTGAAAGACATTCCGACTCAACCGGATCCGGAGGGACGGAGGGGAAAATGGATAGCAATTTTGATCTAGTACAATCTGGAAATAAAAACCATGAAGTTGTTCAAAGGCTAGGGGGTTAGCTAAAATTATGGCCCAGTCCAATTGTGACGCTCTCATCCTACACATGATAACTAAGTTGTCAGCTGGAGAGAAGGAGCCTCAGAGATAGCCTGGTCCCCCAATCGGTGAGAATTTTCTATTGTCACCACAGTACGCTGATGTCATTTTTGTTGTGCAACATTTGCAAGCCCCACAAGGCATGGATAAAATTAGAGACATATTCCTCAAACATAAAGCGACAAGGTTTTGCATCCTAAAGGAGAAGCTATATTGGAAAGAGCCTGGGGGAATTTTGCTAAATTGCGTGGACGAGCACGAGGACAAGAGATGCATGGAGGAATTCCATGCAGGGTAATGTGGAGGGAATCACTACTGGAAAACCACATTAAAAAAAATTATGAGGGAAGGATTCTACTAGCCCACAATATTCTTCGACACCCATAATAAAGTAGTAGCCTTCCATAAATACCAGATTTTAGAAGGCAGGAGAAAATTGATGCCATTTCCTTTAAATCCCATCCAGGTTGAAGCCCCTTTCCAGCAATGGGGGATATATTTTATTGGAGAAATCAATCCTCATTCTTCACGGAATAATAGATGGATCCTAACCACCACTGATTAATTCACAAAATGGATCAAGACCATTCCCACAAGATAGGCCACCGAAACAATAATCATGCAATTTTTGGAGGAGCATATCATGTCCAGGTTTGGTGTTCCTAGAAAAATAATTACTGATAATGCTCCAGCCTTTAAATCAAAGAATATTATTGCCTTCTATTTCAAATACCAAATACAGCTGGGGAATTCCATAGCCTACTACCCCTCGGGAAATGAATTGGCGGAATCCTCAAACAAGAGTCTCATGAGGATCATAAAGAGTTGCTACAGGAAAATAAGAAAGCTTGGCACACTAAATTGATCCACTCCTTTTGGGATGACATAATTAGTGTAAAGAAGTCTATAGGCACCTTACCATTCTATTTGGTCTATAGTTTAGAAGTAATTTTCCCTATAACTCCAAGATGTTACTAGTGATGATATTGTTGCAAGAAGAGGATGCTGAAACTCACCCCACCCAGAGAAGGATGTATTAGTTAGTTGAGATACAACAACAAAGGGAGAAAATTTTCGATAGAACCCATCCTTTCCAGAACAAGATGAAATAAATTTTCGACAAAAGGACCAAAATCGACGATTTCTAGATAGGTGACATGGTGTTGTAGTGGGATGCACCCCACGACTAGAAAGGAAAGCAGGGAAAATTTGACCACCTATGGAAGGGGCCATACAATATATTCTCCTTTAGGGGAAGGAATGATTATGTATTAGAATAAATGGAAGGTGGATTGGTATCTAGAGCCCTAGTTAATGGGAGGCTCCTCAAACATTAATTTTTGTAGGAGGACTCAGTCCCACTGTCATTGTATATACCATTTTATTTTGTTTTAAAATATACTGCATGTGTGGATGGCTCTCTGACAAGATTTAAATCCTGAGGTGAAGGCAGTAAGGTCTTCAAGAGATGGCATCATTATGTTTGTTTTTTAGGTAAATTTTGAAGTTGCAGGAGAGGGTGGGGTGATCCAATGTATAAGACACATGGTCTACACATTTCTTTGCTACCTCACATGGAAGATATCATCCCTGAGTTGGATCCACTCTTAGCACTTGGCTCACACCAATGCTAATATTTTGAAGAGAACTGACACAGGGGAATTGTCCCATCCCAAGCTGAAGGGATGACAAGGTGGATAGCTGAAATCATAGAGAAAAACCCACAAACATGCCTAAACCACACATATCCTAGAAAGCAATGATGTGAGTACATGACCAAGTTATATCGATGGAAAAAAACTTTCAGCGAAAGGAAGAAGCGCAACCTATTTAACTGTGAAGGATCACAAAATTCATACCTCCCTTCAAAACCATCTACAAACATGATCCTCTGACACTCGCGATCTACAGAGGGAACACAAATCACAGCAAAAAAATGTGTGATATTTAGCAGGATAGAGCATTGTGAAGCAATAGTAGGGCCCACGCATATGGATGGCCAAGATCTTATGACGCGTTTGATCCATGGTGGCAGTAGGTTTTGTGTGGTGGAGGTGCATGACGATTAGCAAAGGAGGCCGTTGCGATATGCTCAAGGGTCCTGCATCAGCAACAACTAAGATATAATTCGGTCCAGATCAACAGTGTGTAGCATCTTCGTCAAAAAAAGGTGCAAGCAGGCTAACCAAGGTAAAGATGGAAAAATCATGTAAAAGGACACAACAAGCGATGGATGATCTCTGTGCAGAGGAGATCTATGGCCAGAAATCAACGTTACACTACTCAAGGTGCTCGAGGGAAAGGGGTCTACACAAATGCAACCCTCAGTTGGAGTATGAGAAAGGTTCAGTGAAGTAGGTCGTACCTGGGAAACTAAAACCATTAGGAAGATCTTGGGCATCACCATCAGGACAAGCGAGCGCGTGTCTCTTATTCTACGTTGTCATTTTGGGTCCGGCTTGGATGCTGTAATGAAAGCCCGATTTCAGGTAAAGCATTATGGTGGACATGCCACCTCATAAAACTATTAGTATTTGAATGATGATTCGGTATTTGATTCCCAATTTTTTTTTACAAAATTGGGCTCTATTTCGGGGTTGGTCCCGAGAGCCATGACGTTATAAATTAGACCTCAATAATGGAGTTGGAATTTTTGTTCATAAATCATTTTTCTCTCATTTTTTGTCTCTGTAAATCTCTTGAAATTATTAATGAGAAATGTTCTCATGCGTTTCTGAGATTCATCACGGTGGTTGCATCTAGTCTGTGTTCCCTGTTCATCACTTTCATTTTTGTGTATTTCTGCTAATGTGCTCTAGATTAGTATACAAGGAATTCTCTCTTAGTTAAGAACTCCTCATATTAGACACTGCATTTGTTATTGTGTCCTAGTAAATTATTTGGAATTCATCTCCTATGTTCCACTGCAGATACCAGCCTTTGCTGTTTATTCTACTGAAGGCAGCGCAAGAGATTCATCTATAGATAGGTGCCTCTTGTTTCACTGGGATTTTATCCTTTTCTCCCTACCACCCTTTCAATATATTTCACTGTCTGTGCTACTTACCTTGCTTCATAATATAAAGGAAATTCCCTTTCTCATTTTTTCTATAATACCCTTGTTTGATCTAGGATTTGACTCCATTGCCTAATGATTTTTCCATGTCTGTTTTTCCATTTTTAAATCTACCAATACCTTGTTATTATCATAAATCTAGCCTTCTATGATCTTTCCAAATCTTTATATATATGTGTTTCTTTCCTCTGTGACAAGATAGAGCCTTCTCTGACCGTATTGACTAGAATACGGTCTAAAGTTGGTTGAAATGGTTACCCCTGTGACTTCCTGCAGCAGCCACTAGATTTAGTTTACCATATTCAAAGGTTGAAGTAAAACATAATTCAAGCAACATAGATAAGGATCAAAGTCTAAAGACAAGGAAAGTATTGAAGTTGATTGGGAAGGAGAACTAGTTAGTGTAAGGAAGAATTGAAGAAATCAAGGAAAAAAAATAAGGTGCCATAGGAGGAGTTGGATAAAGTAGAAGAGTTAGTCAAGCATACCAAAAACATGCAATAAGTATTTGAAAACTGAATAAATGATAGAGAAAAGGATCTTGGAAAACAACTAGACTATGCAAAAGACAAGATCAAGGAACTTGAAGAGAAAAATGTTGCACTAAAAAATTCCTTGAAGGAATCATAATCAATGAATGATATACTACTAGAGAAACTCGCACAAAAGGAGTTAGAAATTCCACACTTTAAATCTAAGATAGTTTGCACAAATCAAGGGAGAAGAGAAACATGTATAGACATAGATACTCAAGCTAAATTCAATAGTAGCTTGAAAATCCTAGATGAGTTTATGAGTTGTCAGATATATCCAGAAGACAAGACATATATTGGTTAAAAGTAGCAAGTGATTATGTCTGTAACAAAGGAGGACTCATTTTAAAACAACATGATGCATCTTAGAGAATATATTACATTCCTATAAGACATAAAATACTAAGTTATCCTAACTCTTCTAGTTACAAAAATAACTTCAATTCAATAAATTGTTGGAGATGTGGCTATTGGACATAGAAAAATATTGCCACACTATTAGATGTTATGTGTACGATGAATTTGGGCACAAGGATTCACACTGTTCAAGGAGATAAAAACAACCAAGAAGACCTCCTTGGCATAAGTTTGTGGAAAAACATCTAGTACACAAGAAAAGGTCGATTGTGCACAAGAAGACATGCAAACATAAAGTGCCTCGGGATTGCACTGAAGAAGTAAGCAATGCCAACGTAGTTCATGTAGCAAGTAATTGCTTCCCCACTTTCTAACCAATAAAGGGTTAGGAAAGATCCTTGAATTCAACCAGGTATATATTAGGAATTCAAGGACTAGGTTAGTAGATTATTGCAGTTAGAGTGCATTTGAAGTGTGTTATTGTATATTATGTGCATCTGTTATTTTATGAAAAATAGTGGGATTTTCATACCTAAAATAGTAAAAAGATACATAGTACAAGTATTGGTTGAATACATATGGATTGCACAAAAATCAATTATTTTTATTATATTTAGAATATGTTATTATGATATACAAAATTGGAGATTCAAATATCATATTACGTCAGACCATAGATGTCGTACAAAACAAAACTAAATCCGAACAAAATTGAAGTAGGGCTAGCCCCTTGATGCACAAAATGTGAGCTGATGAAAGTTGAAGAAGACTCATAGATTCAACTCGAGATCTATGTCCTCATCATGACTACTAGGAAGCTATGAAAGGCACAGTTCCAGATCCATTAGAGGTAGGTCTATGAATTCTAGTGATTGCATGAATTGAAAAAATTCTTCTCAGTGTGTATCTTGTTTAGGAGGTTAAAAGTTTGTTTCTGGTACCACTCAAGGACATCAATCCTCTTGGTTATATTAGATAATATCTATAAAATTTCCTTATTAAACTGATACTGGTGGTACCAATACATGAAATCAGTCTCCTTAAATTGATACTGCCAAACTCTTAGATATACCCTTATACTTCCAAAGTCTAGTTGATGCGATTGAACTATCGAACGAACACTTTCAATAGAGTCGTTGAATCTCTGGAAAAAAGAAGGCACAATTACTGAAGACTCAAAACTATGATAATTAGAACAAGCTCGACAAAGAATGAACCAGGGTGATGAAACAAGAAAATATGCAGCCAATTTATAGAACTTGAAAGAATTTCTCCATGTGCTCGAAGAATTAATTATGGAGACATTGAGGTTGATGGATTCATGTGGCATGCAATACAAAGTGATCATGAAGAAGTAATAATTTAATGCATGGATTGATGAATATTGGAAAAAGGGAAAAAAGAAGAAACCTAATTCATAGGATTGATTTGGAGGGAATGATGTCAAATAAAATCCCCAGTATGAAAGAAATAGGCGGACACTAACAGATGTAAATATGTGCAACTACAAGGTGATTTAATGACATAAATTGGGTTTTGTCATGTGCAAAATCCAAGACTAGATCTCATGTAGACCTCAACAATTAAGAGACATTAAATAGTTGTGATGAGGCTAAATGGCACAATTTAGTGTATTTTACACAGAGATGGATTATTTGCGACCTGACACACTAGAAGCAAGATAGAGATGAAGTAATGAACATGGATCCAAGGGGATTTAATGATATAGAGATTCCCTTTTCTGTTGATTTCAAAAAGGGAAAATAAAAGACAATGAGAATAAAAGGAACTGAAGTTGGTTCTGCACAAAAGAGCAGAGAAAAGAATCAAATGCATAATCGTACGGGGATACTTTTGCGCACAGTATAAGAGATCACTTTCAATGGGATCCTATGATAAGTTTTGTTGTGATAAGGTGGTGTTGACATAAATGCCAAAGGGTGAGATTGTTGAACATGTATTTTCATTGATGTCAAAGGACAAAATGTTGAATCCAAGTGTTATTATTGATGTCAAAAGAAAATTAAGGGATCCTCATACAAATCCACCTTAATGGAATATATAAGTTTAGAATGTGAAAATATCCCAATATGACATGGGTCACATGTGCACATATAATAACCTTGAAAGAAGAATATGAAAAATGGAAAATGTGTGCAAATACCACTTTGGTAAGGGACTTATGAAGAAGAATATGAGATATGAACTTGTGTGTAAAATTCCCATAAATAAAGTGGCATATGTATGCCAAACCCCACAAAGTTGAATTGTGACAAGTGGCATGCTAACGCAGATCATAACATGATCAAGATACAAACAAGTAGGGGAGTTATTCAAGTAAAGGGACCTTCAATAAGTGGACACATATATTGAGTTAGAAAGAGTATAAATAAGCAAGAGATATATGTGTTGAAGTAAGCTTTTAGAATGAAGAATTGAAGATAATTTTTTTTGGGAAAGCTTCATTTTCTTGGGGTATCAATGGATCTTTGATTAGAGAAATAATATTTATACAATGGAGCCTAATTGTACAAATCAACAGAATATGAAAAACAAGAAGAAAGATAGATAGAAGGATACCTATATTTGGGATGTGTGAATGTGCTACTCAGTAGATTTCAAAGACATCTAAATTACAAAAGTGACCGAGAAACATAGGAGTGTAGGAAAGTTGCATACATAGTCACACATCGTAGTTAATAAAATTGGATATCTTGATGTAGATAATCAAAGGCAAGGTGCACATCAGAAGACTTATAGTAATTGAATTTTTTAGAAAAGGTAATTTGCATATATAGTTCTTTGATACACACTTATTTCTATTTAATGGAGGCATTAAGGGGTAAGGACAAGGGAGTTGGAGCTTCCTTCTAGTAGGTGCTAGTAAAAATTCTTAAGGAGGAAGGGCAAGGAAAGGAAGAGGAGCTTGTAGCTTCCTTCTAGTTGTAGCTGGTAAAACTCAGGTAGTTGGTGCTTTATTTTAGTGGTAATTAGTAAAACATTTAGGGGTTTGGATCCTCCTAGTTGGATATGCTAAATATAATTTGAGAGTATGTGATTCCTTTTAGTGGTAGTTGAAGAAAACATTGGACTTCACAATATTCCATGGGTTGGTTCCTTATTGCTACGAGTCATATTTTACATAGTAAAACACACATGTTTTTAGGATGGTGCCTAAATTTCATGAGTTGGTGCTCACTGAAATCGAGGTCATTGCAGGTCAGTTCATGTAACTAGAAGAATGTTGCTTGTGGATTAGGTTTCACCTTAAATGAGTTAGTGATCCTGTTTAAACATTGTATACTCCTACTGATGTAATAATTCATTTTATCTATAGATATACATATAATTATTCTTCAGGCTTGGTGCACTATTGTGTTTTTTTTAGCTGAAAAGTTTTAAGTGGTGAATTTTTTATATATTTGAAATAAGTTGATATATGCGCTTAATATTGATTCACCCCCCTCTCAGTGTAAGATAAATCCAAAACTTCATTACATGAAATATTATCAGAACAATACCCTAACAATACTTAGTGATTCATTTAGATCAATGATTCATTTATTGAGTCAAGGTTAACCTCACAATACCCCCTTTAAACTTGAATTAAAGAAATCATCAACCCCCATAAAGGTTTTAACTGACAATAATATCACATGCCCCCTATCACCTAGGCATACAGTTGGAATTTATCGATGAGTTACCAAAGGTTCCTCCCCTTATTGTTGAAGTCTACATCTAGACTTTACCAGTGAATTAATAAGACTAAGCAATCCTAACTAGGTTAATAACTCATTTACCTATTCTACTGAGGTTAACATAACAATGTGATAGGTTCATGGAGGGAATCCCCCTAGAATGAAATTAATTGGCCACCACATCATCCAGATTCATATATTTCTATACTTTCTTGCATATTTCACAATAATCAAAGCAAGACATAGCATTTCGTTATTTCAGAATTGGATAATCCATTCGAAAGGAAATTTTAAGCGAACATAATGGATTCTTACTACTAAATCCCAATTCCCCATTCTCCAATTGTAGGTAAAATGAAAATAATGAAATTAATATTGAATAATTTAATAAGTTGTTCTTCCTTTGAAATGATGCTCTAATTTTTTCCCTTCTTACTTCGATGGGTAAAAATAGGATTTTTTTTTTCAAGGGCATGTTTTACTTAGCACTATTGGGACATGCTAGAACCCTATGAGATGAGTTCAAATTTAAACATTGGTCAACATCCATCCTTTGTGAATGATTGGAATAATTTTATCACTATGGATATTAATTATTAAGCTTGTTTTCTTAGTAGATTTAACATGCAATAATATTAACTAGCATAGATCCATCTTAATTCCATATCTACAAAGAACCGTGAGCGATCCAATTTCTTGAGGTGTAAAGGTTTTTATCTTAAACTTTTACACGTTAAAATAATTACACCTCAAAAATTTTCCCTCTAATATTTGCTAAATACAGATTTAACATGGATTTTTTAATTTCTTTTCATTTGGTTTAAATATTGGGTTTTAATTATTTGATTTTATTATTATTTAATAAATTAAGCCAACATGTTTTTCTAATTTTTTTTTTTTTTAGTTGACATGTTGGTGTAGTGTTACGTTATGTTTGTGAAAACATGTCTCCCATACTGGGACATACAGAACCTCACTACTCTTAGTGCAGTTAAATATTGGGGAGTTGATTCTTGAGTTCAACCCTATCCGATTACTTGAACATTGGATATCTAATTTAAGTTCTTCAAAGTTGTATAGAAAAGGTTTTGTACTTCAGTTTCTCTTTGGGTTTAAATTTTTATGGTGTCCCATATATATATATGGATGAAAATATTGTTTCTAAATATTTTGAAATCATTTACTAATTCACATGTTTTGGTGACAGTTGAACATACTTTTATCGTTGCACACTCTGATCAGCGTGGAATGGGAATTTAGTTGTGCGTGATAGTGGAAAGGATATCTTGTTGAGCTCATTCATAGTGATTATTAGAGGAAATCATGTGCACATTGTAGAAGGAGGCCCTAGTTAGGATCTCACAATCATCAACATAAAAACGGACTTTGAAGATTTCCTTCATTTTCAGTTTTCAATTTTCAATTTTATTATATTTAGCTTCTTTGGAGAAGTGCATAAGTAGATATGGGACTAACTTGGTTTTGCATAATAGTTTGTATCTTTATAATGCATACAGTGTGTATTGGATTTTTCTAGTTGTTTTTTTGGTTTTGGGCATTGTTTCTCTAGTGGATAATTTTCAGAGTATATGTATGGTGTTAGTAAAGTAAGGGAAATAATTGTGTAAGAAGTGATTTGGTGAAATATTATTAACACTAAATATGTGTAAAATATAGTAGGTACTCAAGAACAAGACATGATACTATTTTTCATGAAAAATTCCCCACTTTCTTTTATGAACCAACAATATCCAGATTAATATGTTTATAAAATCATTATATGTGTGCTTGGAATGAATCCTAATTCATGTCGCTCTCAATAGAAGTTACTATTACCACCATACAAAAAAAAAGAATACAATACCTTTAAAGGACACCACATAATTTAATATGCAATATGTTACCATGCTCATGAATTTAATATAACCAAAACAACAATTGGATATTTGGGTTTCCCAATGAATTACTACCCACTTGAAGTATTAATGAAAGTAAGGTTTTTTGGGAAATGTTGTTGGCCTATTTTCCTTACTTACACGACCCAAGTTCAACAACAATACAAAACCAACAAAACACCCAAAGACATCGGCCCGAGAGAGCAAGCTCAATCAGCAACACCCGTGAGGTAGGCATAGTCTCATCTGAGATATATTAATGTGTAACTTCTAGAACCATGTTTCTATACTTGACGAACGAGTACAGTCCCTTGGCGCTCGATAGAGATGGAGGGAAGGAGTCTTTCACTACTCGACAACAGTGCAACAGTGCAACACAACTTTATCCTTGCAAACTTAACAACTGGTGCAACTATGTAACACAACTGATTCCTTGAACGTAAACAAAAATGACACTACAGTATTATAACTTAACATTATTTTAATAGGAGTAATGCATAGTGCTCGACAATGCTTTAGTTATTAATTCATCTACTGTGTTCATAAATATTGCAACATTCATTCACATAATAACTGTTAATAATGGAAGATAATCAAACATTCAATAATGGCAGTTAAACATTCAACCATTCAAATTCACCATTCAACAAAGGAAATAATGTGGAAACCCATATGGGAAAAACCACCAAGGTGATCTTCATCTATCATGAGAAATATAGGTATCACCTTGTAGTCTGCGACTTATAAATTGTTCTTCAGATATGTTTTTAGCTCAAATATTCTTTCTCTCATGTTCTCTGGTTTATTCTTTTATCTACTCCTACTGATCTGCAAACAACCTAGATCGACTCTCCTACTCTACTATTTGCACTCAGTTGCAAATCAACTCCTACAAAATGGTATACACACTCAGTCATGGATCCATGGCTCATGGCTCAACAACCTTATACTATTATTAGACTTCTCTCCAAGTCATCAAATAACTACTACAATCCTTATCAAGCGAACCCTTATACAGAGCAGGTTCCTCCTATTTATAGTGCTTACAAGCCTGCACAGGGTCTACTTAGTACAACTCAGTTATTACAAACTCAAGTGGCTAAAAAAAATATTCTATTACATTAATTTTGGCCCATACCTAGCCAAAAAATTCATGTATTACATTAACCACAGCCATAACTAGCCGCAAAACTATCCTTTAGTCTTTCATCGGTCAGTCCTTCCGTAGTCTTCCTTGAATTGCACCTGTTAATACTTAACTCTTCTACCTGCCTCTTCCAACGACTCGGATCTGTATTTCCTCATCGCAATGATCCTCGTCATGGCTTCATCTGCTCTAGGTTTGTGCTTCTTCCTTTACCCGTTTCTCTCTGCTGCACATCTATTTTGTCTATATTACACGTTGAATTCTTCCTTGTGTACTTTTCCTGGTCCAATAGGCCCCCAAAACTCACATGTGGCGCGTCCTGAGCCACTAAGCAAAATTGAAACCGCTGGTAAAATTTTAAGTCTCTGGCATAGGTTGCACCACAGGGCTAACCTTGTCCTAAAATTCCTGCAAAATTTGTTGCACCCAGGAAACATCCGCGCTGACCTCTTTAGATTTCTTTGACAACTGTTCCACATGATTGGAAATGATATGTTCTGATGGTCCTTCTTCTTATGACTGAGTGATATGTTGAAGCTTTTGTTGTACATGTTGAATAAGACTTGCAACTTGTTCTGCCTCCGACTAGTGTGTTGCCACTTTGTCATTCCTACTCTGCTCCTTGTTGCGTAGAGTATTTACCTCCTGTTGGAGCTGCTTCATCTCGGCTACTTTTGCAACCTTCTCCTTAAGTGACAACTTCTTCATTTCTTCTTTTACTGTTGCAATTTTTAGGTCGGCCTGCTGTGTATATTCCTTGATATTTTCCGCTACTTAGTCTTCCATAAGCAATCCCCATGTCACAGAGATGGCTTAAACTACTTTAGTACAGAGATATTCTCCTTGCCTTATCCTTCCCATAGCCTCAGATGTTGTATTCCTGCATTCTTCAAGAACCTCAGGAAGTGTGCTTGGTATCTATTGTGCCTTTAGTTCCTCGACTTTTTTTCTAAGTTCCACCGTAATCCAAGACAACAACCCAACCTTGGCAGCTGAATACTCATCTTCCTGGCTTTCTTCTAGTGGGAAATCTGTGGTTGTGCTTTTGATGGGTTATTCTAGTGTAAGCCGACTATATTCATGCACCTCGATCTCTTGGTCCTTTTCCTTAAGGAGGACCTTGCACTCTTTTTCCTTCCTTGTATTCTTTGTGTCTTGATAAGCCAACACATTTTATCTGATGCAGAGTTCAATCATGGCCACATGCTAAATGTAGTATACTTCGGCTAATTCTAGATTTGATAAGTCTAGAGACAATGTCCCTATGGCCTAGATAACATCGTCATATTTTGGTGTTCCTGACTCCAGTTCTTTCACCTATAACTCGATCTTGAGGGGTAGCAATAATAATGGTGCGGCTAATGTATCCCCAGGACCAATGCCATATGTCTCGACCTCAACAGTGGTTTTGACTTCGTTGAAGGCCTCTGTGAGCTTATTGAGGTGCTCGATCACTTTGCTGGCCACTTGCGGCTGTTGCATTCTTAGACCCTTAAGGCTTCTCTTGGATACTTCCATGACAATGTATGCAAGTAAGACAATGTATTCTTTATCCAAGCTCATAGTATTGGATGTTTCGTCAGCTTTTCGCTTCTTGCGCGGGTGTGTGCACCCTTGTTCCTGGTCTTGCCACTGGGTTCGCAAATCATCATAAGTAGGTGCACCTTCTGAATCATGCTAACTAGAGCCACCATCACCTTCATCATTATCTTCATTGCTATCTTCATCTGGTGATTGGTCATCTTGTGCTTCATTGCCATCATTTTCTTGAACGTTGCCTTGGCCATTATCTTGGCCACAGGGTGGGTTTTCTTCTTGGTACATCTACTCCTTGACCAAGCTACTCCACTCTACAGACTAGTCTTGTATGATTTCATCCACATCCACATTCTCAATAATAAAACCTGTCGGGTGTTCCTGCTTGTTCAGATCCTGTCGCAGCTCCAAGATAACATTGTGGACACCAGCCTAGAATTTTATGAACACTGCATATCTTCATATTGTTGCAAATTTTATTTGGTGTTGGTGTCGCACAATTTTTCGCAACGTCTCTATGTCAAGGATAATTTTAGGGACGAAATTTATCCCATGGGCTATTTTCCATGTTTTTCTCCAAAAAAATATTCGCCAATTTTCATTTTTTGAAGCCCCATTTCGCCCAATTTTGATGGGGTGAAATTTGTTTACCCCCAAAATTGCCAAAATATTATATAAATGATATAAATTTCTTATAAATTGAAATATTTTTATAAAATCATCGCCAAATGTTTTATAGTTGATGTTTTAAGAATTGGTAAGATTTGCCAACATTTATACACTTTTAAACAAGTATGGTTCCTTAAAATCATCCCTGATCCGCGTGTAGAAATAATTCTATATTATTGTCTTTTTCTAAGATCTTATCCTCCTTGTTCTCCCATAGGTTCTGGTGTTTTATGCCATGGCAAAGCACGGGGATGTCCTGCGGTTGGAAATCCGGTGGGTTTTACCAAAGAATAAAAGAGATCAAAATGAGTAGCCAAGAGTAATGGAATTTATCCCTACCATCCACCAGCGCTTGCTCTGCATCCTCTATCAACTCGTTCAACAAAAACCGTGACTAGTTGAACTTCACTCATGCAGCACATTTCTCTTCTAGTTCAATGGTCCCAGTGGTGCACTCAGTAGACCGCATCCTGCAAAACATCTTACAAGATAATATTTTTGTGTCGAATCACATCATGTTATCAATGATGAAGCTAATGAGAAATCCTCTACCTATGCGCTGCAGGTTGTATTTCTGCTTCATCTTTGTGGTATCACTGTTTGGTCACATATATAGTGCAAGGTCATCTCCTTTCCTTGGGAGACCCATTATTTATGAAATGAGGTTGACGTCCACTAGATATGGTCGGTCAATCCATAAGTACCCTCCATGGAAGCAAACAAGAAGCTATCGTATGCATATCGTTACTTACGTTCTCTGCCCAAAGTGTGGCATGAGCAAGAGGTTGAGTAGGCCCGCATCGTCAACACCTCGATCCCACTCCATTGGTAATACAAGTTGGGAGTCAGGTGGCATGGCAGTAGTTGTGAACATGTAGTTTTTCCTTTCTAATCCCACCTTCTCATGGGTATCAACATCCTCAAACTAAATCTTAGAAAGCTTCAATATTATGTTCATAAGTAGTGGTACATCAACAAGGATATGTAGCGAGACCGAGGAAGAGCATTCTTTTGCTGAAATATTCACCTCCTGTGCTTTGGCTCTCCTTGGCCAAACATATGGTGGCAACATGTTCTTCTCTTCAATGGTGGTACCCACATTGACTCTACACAGTGGTGAATCTGGTGCTTCCTCAACCGATATTTCTTCAGTGCCCTTACGCTTCTACTTTGAAAGATTCGGCACCCTAACCGACGGTGTTGAAGTGCCTAGGATGTCTCTTTCTGATATGAAGGGTCGCAGTCCTGTAGCTGGTATGTTGATAGGTGGAGCCTAAACTAGGGATGATGTAGGGGCTGAACCAGATGCAGGAACAACATTCAAGCCAGAGGTTGAACTAGCCATATGAGCTATCTGCAGGTTTGGCCACACCATGGTTTTAGGTTCTTGTTATTCTTGTTTAAATTTTGGAGACATAATTTCTTCTTCAAT
Organism: Pseudotsuga menziesii; assembly: GCA_001517045.1. Lineage (NCBI taxonomy): Eukaryota > Viridiplantae > Streptophyta > Pinopsida > Pinales > Pinaceae > Pseudotsuga > Pseudotsuga menziesii. Next base: position 988,140 of record LPNX010484804.1, on the reverse strand, counting down.
TGGACATGGCGTGGAGATAGTCACATTAGATTTCTCACTAGAGCTGGAAATATCAATAACCATTAGCTTCGGCTCTCAATCTCATGCTCTGGTTTTCTCTTGCTCTCTTTGTGCTCATAATAGGATTCTTGTCGATGAACTCTCATACTTATAGGGGCATGTACTTCATGCATGTGATCATTCGATGGGAGGTCGATGTCTTATCGATCACATGAGATGCCGATTCGACGCATTCCACCATTAATCCTTTGACTTTGAATGGATTAATCTTGATATGGAGATCATGCCATGCTTTCTTCCTTTAATTTTCTATGTTTTGATGGAATCCTGCAATGAAGCGTTCCTCTTCAATCTGAATGAGTTGCGACAACCTTTCCTCAATGGAATCTCCATCGGTCATTTCTGTCAATGCAACACTTCTTAGGCTTGGCACAACAAAGTATTGTCCATACATTAGTCTGAATGGGGTGTTCCCTATTAGTCACTTGCAAGTGGTGCAGTATGCCAATAGCACAACTGAAACTTTCTGATCCCAATCATCTTGACGCACATTACATACCTTAGTTAATGCATTCTCCAGAATCTTGTCCAAGGATTCAATTGTTCCATTCACCTAAGAGTGGTAGAGTGTCGTATTCTTATGCTAAATCTCGAACTCTTTTGTAAGATCAACAATCATTTTGTTAACAAAATGTGTACCTTGGTCATTGAGCTGAATTTTTGGACAGCCAAATCTGGTCACCACATTTTCAAATAAAAACTTCGTTGCACTCGCAGTGCTGTAATCTTTAACATGCATGACTTCATCCCATCTGGTTAAATATTATGTCACAGTAATAATGTAGTGCACACAAGTCCTCTTCCCTAGTGGACTGATCAATCCTACAAAATCAACAGCCCATTTGTCAAATGCTTGAAGGGTTATCTGTGGTGCAAACGACATCTCGTCGTGACGCGATGGTTTTTTTGTTCTCTAGTAGATATCAAAATGCTAGAAGAATCTCTTAGTATCCATATTTATGGTTGGCCACCATAGTCCTTCTTGCAATATCTTACACACAATTCCTTTTCCAGGATAGTGTCCTCCTACGACACCGTCATGTGCTTCACTCATTATCTAGTGTTGCTCATAGTAAAAAAAAACAACGTTGCAATATTTCATTCGCTCCCAGCTTGTCTAAGTGTCCTATAATCAATGTGTACTCAACGACTCTAAAAACCAAATGTTTCTTCTAGTTAGTGTAGAATCCTTTAGGCGCATAGCCTGTTCTTAGGAAGTGGATGACAATGTTAAAATCCTTGTTCTGATCATCCATCATGGTGACTACAAACAATTGTGTGTCAGGCAAGTTATCCTCCAGGATGGTTGGTTCTTCACCACTTTCTATCCTCGACAGGTGGTCAGGTTCGACATTTAGTCGACCTGGTTTAAATATGAACTCAAAGTTAAATTCCTGAAACAGTAAGAGCCATCGACAAATCTTCCCCCCCAACACTGACTTGTTGACTTGGTATTTTAAAGCCGAATGATTAGTGTACATTTTAAATGTCCACCCAATAAGTAATGTCGAAACTTTTGAAGCACATAGACCATGGCGAGGCCTTCTCTTTTTGTCGTCGTGTAATTTTTATCTATTGTTGACAATTTTCTGCTAGCAAAATAAATAGGGTGGTCAAGCACACCCTCACCTAGTTGGATCAAGACAATGCCGGCAGGACAGATGACGCGTCGACATGAACATGTAACTCATTTTTCTAGTCTGGAAATACAAGTATTGGCACAGTGGCCATATTGTTCTTTAATTTATCCAAGATTTCCTGACAAGGCTTCATCCACTGAAACTTTGCATAATTATTTAATAGTTTCTCCATAGGTGTAGTTATCTCTGCATATCCTCTGATAATTTTTTCATAGTCACCTATGTGTCCTAAGACTGATCTGAGTTGCGTGACTGATGTAGGTGGTGGTAAGTCAAGGATAATAAAAAATTTCGCTTGGTCAACCAAAATACCATCGCGACATATGAAATGACCCAATAGTACACCAAATGGTGCGCAAAAAATACATTTCTTAGAATTACGTGCAATCTGATACTAGTGAGAGCATCCCAACATCATGCTCAGACTCTCAATATGGTCTCTTACTAGATCAAACATAGTCCAATCATCAAAGTAGACCTTAAGAAATTTATGTATGAAATATTTAAAAGCAGAAGCTACTATTCTAGAAAAAATAGCAGGTGCATTCTTGAGTCCAAAGGGCATTACCATATATTGGTAGCATCCCCATTCTATGACGAAGGTTGTTTTGTGGAAATCCTCCTTCGTGATTCTGACTTGATGGTAGCTAGAGAAGCCATCGGTGAATGAATACATCTCTTTCCCTCTAATGCTTTCAAGTACTTCATCTATAAAAGGTGTTGGGAATGGATCGTGTAGGCATGCATCGATTAGATTCCTTAGGTAAACAAAAATCTTGACTGCACTTGTTGTCTTCTTATCCTAGATCACTATAGGGATGATCCACTCTGCTTCCTCAATAGCTTCAATGATTCCTACATCGAGCATGTGATCCAATTCAACTTTTACCTTCTCTTTATACCTTGGATTGAACCTATCAGGTCGCTACTTAACTATTTTAGCATCTAGTTTCAGGGTTATTTCCATTTCCCCTAGGTCGCTGACTATTCCATTCATCTCTGAGAAGTTGGTAGGGCATAGTTCCTAATACTCATGCAGCAAGTATGTGATATTTGCTACCATCTAATCGTCCCAATAATCTACTATATTGGTGAACTTTGGGTTCTATGGAGAGCCAATGTTCACTTTCTTGGTATTCAACGGTTTAAGGAACTAGTTTCTTGAAATACCAATCCTTTCCACCTTGCACGTACCCTTCGACTCTGATATGTTTATGTTAGTCAGATAATCATCCGGTTCTCCATCCAGATTGTAAGAATCCATCCATTATTGGATAGTCACATTGCACTGGTGGGAACTTGTTACTTCAACAATGATTTCAGCCAATATATTTTCTTTGATCGTCTGAAGCGTAACATCAACTATAGGTTTCTCATCAACAAATTCAAATGTGTGTGTGAACTTCTTATCTAGCCCTTCCCAATCCTAAGTTCCTTGTCACAATTCCATGGATGTATATTAGCTTCTAGGTGTCATTTCGAATGTATGGATGAAATGATGGGCCCATTCCTGTCGTGGGTATTCTACAAATGATATGCAACATTGATTAATGTGATCAACATGGTTTGACATCCTGGTGTTTTTTTGACTTACAACATTGATTTATTCACTAAATATAACTTCCAGTAATCTTCTGTATTGTGGCCATTCTGTTATGGATTGCTTATGTGTACTCCACCATCTAGTAGGCGTAGCCTTCAACACATAGTCCAACACAGACAAGCGATGTGGTTCTGTTACCAATCCCTTAAAGTAGCTGAGGAAGGTCGCAAGGTTAGGTAACCCCTGATATGTGGGTAACTATGGCATGCCACCTCATAGAGACTTCATGAAATCTATTTTTCTAGTTTTCTAAGGCCTCTCCTGAGTTGGATGTGCAGGAACTAGCACTCTTCCAGCTTAGGTTTCCATCTTCTTTTGGGTTGATGTAATATTATTGTAAGGAAGTGACATTGTAGATATGGTTGAGATAATCACCATGTCCCTCATTGTAGACAGGCTCAATGTATATTTTTCCTTCTAATGGGTCAATGAGAGGCACTACCCTCATCTCATCATCCTCAAATGATAGAATCATTTTCTTAAAATTGATAATGGTCTGATTATCTATGGCCCAATATATCCCCAGAAGTGAGGGATATGGGTTCATGTCATTGACAATGTTAATGAATTCAAAGTATGCAAATGTACGCAACCCCTCAATGTCGACAGTGACTTGAATCAAGCTACCAATTGGTAGGACCTTCACCTGATTTGCAAGTCGCAACTATATTGGGGACTAGTCCAATCGTGACTTTCCCATACTGTCCCAGGTCTTTCATGTCAAAATATTAACGGTCGATCCTAGATTTAAAAAGATGTAATCCATGTCATAATCCCCTATATGTGGAGTTATTATTAACTCGCTCCTGGTTTTGAGTTTCTTCTTGACATGGTTAAACTTTCTTGAATCAAGATACCAATTGGTAGGACCTTCACTTGATTTGCAAGTCGCAACTATATTGGGGACTAGTCCAAGCATGAATTTCCCATACTATCCCAGGTCTTTCACGTAAAAATATTGATGGCCGATCCTAGATCTAAAAATATGTAATCCATGTCATAATCCCCTATATGCGGAGTCATTCTTAACTCGCTCCTGGTTTTGAGTTTCTTCTTGACATGGTTAAACTTTCTTGCAGGTTGCAACTCTTATGGGGTTTCTTCTATTGGTATTTGTAGTTTTTTGATGGCATCCTTATCTTGAATTAGTGCTAAGTAACTTGACAAAAATGACTTGATATTACTAACCTTTTTTGGGATTTGCTTCTGGAATAGTTGTGGGAAGCGTTTAGGCATCTCCCTAACTTTAGCTAATGTTGACGGTTGTTCTTGATCCACAAACTTATCTCATACGTCCAAAAATAATTGATTCTACTTTTGAATGTCGAATAGTACTTTCTTCTTTACTGCAGGTTGCACCTGTGGTTGCGGTTACGGTTTTTCCTATGGTATATCCCGATCAGCTCTGGTCACAGCACCTCCCCATGTTATGACAACAACGCTTGAATCTTTCAGCTCAACAGTAATCATCTAAACATTTAATTTAGGATTTGGATTCAGGTTTGGATTCTGTACAGGGTTAGGACCTGCGATGGTCCTAGCTTGCCACTTCACAATCAACTGAGGACATTCTTCAACATTGTGGTCTTGCACTTTGTAGTATGAAAATGTCCTTACATCCTCTTGGAAATATCTAGCATAATGGCCTGACTATCCACAATTATAGCATGCAATCTGACCTCTTCCTCTTCCAAATCCTCCTCCTCATCTTCCTCTGAAGTTTCCACCACCCCTTCCTTGATGGTGTGGTTGCTGTGGTGGGTATTGATTCTGTAGCACATATTTATTCTGAGGCGCATACTAATTTTGGGGAGCATACTATGGGGGATACTGATTTGGTGGGTAAGGCATAGAATGGTAGTGCACTTATGCCTATTTAGCCTAAACCTTCCCATCGTTCATCATCAAGTATGTTTCTACTATATTTTCCTTCAAGAGTTGGTATGCTCTGCAATCCTTCTCTTCATGCCCTAATGACTTACAAAATTTACATAAAAGGCTTGCTAGGGTACTTATAATATTTTGCAAGTATAAGCACTCTTCATTGCAATGCCCTCTAGTCTTTCATATTCGGAACCAGGGTAGTCCATGTGCACTCAATGGGTTTGGCGCTTCCGATGAGATATAGTTTATGTAGGTCAGACAATTATCCTTGGTGTGTCCATCCATTCTACATTTCGTACACCATAAATATTCTTGGGTTTCCTTTCCCTTCTTGATATCCTTAAGTTGTATCATCAGATTAGCTAGTTGTGACTGGATCTGCACCATTCCTACGGAACCATCTCCAATTGGTGAAGCTTCTAGCTTCATTGCTAATTCTAGCGCTTCTGTCTGTGATTTGATCTTTTATTGCATTAATGGGCCTTGGATGTGTGGTAATATCAGGATAATAAACTACTCTTTATGTTGTACATTTGACATTTGGAAAACTAATTTGTGCATAAAAGTTTTAAATCGCTGGTAAAAGTCCCACATGGACTCTACCAATGATTTTTTTATCTCCTTGATCTTGGTGATACACTGCAACTCAGATTTAGGTTTCCTCAACTCACAAATCATCGCGAGTCAGATTTGTTCAAGGGTCTTCTATGGGGTTCCTGGTGGTACTACGCAAAACTTCATAAACTAGTCCAGCGCAAAACCCCTCAGAGTCGTGATCATATACACTTTCTTTAGGTATGCATTATGAACTAGGAAAACCATCCAAACAATTTCACAGAGGAACCAATGTTGTTTCGGATCTTCTACTCCATTCCAATTGAATGTGGGTAGTATAATATCATGCTTGACCATTGAGTTGGCGTCGAGGTTATATGATGAATAATTTAATGGAGGTGTACCCTGTTGCATGCTATTCGTAGTACTAGCACTATCAGTATTAACAACTCTTTCAGAATATGAGGCTCTAAACCTTACCTCTAGAAATAGTCTTGGTGTGATGTAGTTTCATCCTGATCTTGGTGTCTCTACAAATTCTTTGAATTATTTTGCTCCTTGAGAAATAGGGCTATAGTATTCCTCTTCATCGCAAGACCCTTCTTCTAGCTACAACTCAACTTCATACTCACTCGCTTCAAACAAAATAGGAGTCCGTCTACCTCCTATCATCTTTATTCTCTTTCTTGACCTAGATCTCCTTCCACCCCTTAGGAATCCAACTTTTAGTTCAGGTTCTGTACTTCCTGGGAATATCTCAACTCCCCATTTCCCATTTTCTCTATAGATCGTCTGCGACATATCCCCTCCTCTGGATATGCAACTCAAATTCTCAACTCCAAGATACCCTTCTCATAGATGAGCATCCGATATCCATGTACTTATAGATAACAAATACCTTCATCAAGGTCCTTGGAAATTTTTTATTTCAGCCTCACTATATGAGGTTGTCGTGTCTACTGCAAACTCAGTAATATACCCTTGTAAAATGGTGTTGACCCAAAATTCAACAGCTTTAGAGATGGGGTTACTTACACTGGTTATCTCATGAACCAACTGACCACTCCGCTCAACTACTTCTCTCCTCTAGATATTTTTCTGTCGGGTCACCAATATTGACAACCACTCATGCAACACAATAGGAACTCTCTAAAGAAGATCTCATGAATATCAAAGTATGTGTACCTATCTAACTAGTTTTCTATGCTCAACCGTGACCTTGCGCTCTCTTCTTGCGCAAAGGTTAGCATCTTAGACTCCAGCCAATCCTCTATTTCCTTATTTTTCAGATACCACAACATTTCCCTCGACTCAAATGATTACGGATCTCAACAAAAGAGCCATTTTTTGGCCTCTTTTCCTTACTTACATGACCCAGGTTCAACAACAACACAAAACCAACAAACCACCCAAAGACATCGACCCGACAGAGTAAGCTCAGTCGGTAACACCTGTTAGGCAGGCGGAGTCTCACCCAAGATATCTTAATGTGTAACTGCCATAACCATGCTTCTGCAGTTGACGAGGGAATACAGTCCCTTGGTGCACGGCCAAGGCACTCAACAGAGATGGAGGGATGGAGTCTTCCACTAATCGACAGCTGTGCAATAGTGCGACACAATAAGCATGCGACACTACTTTATCCTTGTGAACTTAAAAACTGGTGCAACTATGTGACGCAGTTGATTCTGTGAACATAAACGACAACGATGTAATAATATTATAACTTAACAGTATTTTAACAGGAGTAATACATAGTGCTTGACAATGCTTTAGTTATTCATTCATTTACCATGTTCATCAATATTACAACATTCATTCACACAATAACTGTAAATAATGGAATATAATCAAACATTCAAGAATGATAATTAAACATTCAACCATCACACATTCACAATTTAACACAGGAAATAACATGGAAACCCATTTGGGAAAAACCACCAAGGTGCTATTCATTTAGCATGAGAAATATAGGTAGCACCATGTAGTCTATTACTTATAGAATTTTCTTAAGATATGTCTTTTATCTCAACTCTTCTTACTCGCATGCTCTTTGGTTTATTCTTCTATCTACTCCTACTGATCCGAACACATCCTGGATCGACTCTTCTACTCTACTATCTGTGCACTGATTTGCAGATCAACTCCTACAAAATGGTCTATGCACTCAGTTGCATATCCATGGCTCAAAATCCTTCTACTATTATCAGACTTCTCTATAAGTCATCAACTAAATAGTACAATCCTTATCAAGCTAACCATTATATAGAGCGGGTTCCTCCTATTTATAGTGTTTACAAGACCACGTAGGGTCGACTGAGTACAACTTAGTTATTATAGACTCAAGTTCCTACAAAATATATTCTATTACATTAATGTTGGCCCATACCTAGCTGCAAAAGTATTGTATTACATTAACCAAAACCATAACTAGCTGCAGAAACATCTTTCAGCATGTCTGTATAGGTCATAACTAGCAGCGAAATTGTCCTTTAGTCTTCTATTGGTTCGTCCTTCTGTAGTCTCCCTTGACTTGCACCTTGTTATAGCTGATTTTACCACACATGGTTGATCACACATTTATGGCCTTCCCTATCCCTCTGCAGACTCTTTGGACCACATGGACCAATATTGTACCTTTGATGTTTCCAAGATCATCCCTAAAAACACCTGTTATTTGTTGTATGCGACTTTTAATCTTTTTCTCGCGTATATATGCGGATATTGACCTCAAACCCGCATACATCGGGATGTGTGCATAAGTCCAAATATTTTTGGAGTTTTCCTTTATGTGTATCCAAACTAATTGACTCTTGGCCTTCCATATTCCTCGATATTGCTCGAATTTGACCCTCCATTACCCCTTTGGAGTGTTATATAAGGAACCCCTTGGATACATTGAAGGGGAGGAATTGAAGAGCAAGGAAACTATAGTCCATTCTTGCTGTAGCTTGCTTATACTTGAGTTTGCATCCCTTTTTCCCTTTGGATCACTTTTTGTTCTTCCCAATCTTGCCTTTTCTTGTGAGATTTCTATCGAGAGATGGAGGATTGAGGTGGCGGAGGCCCAGGTGGAGGACTCAGTTTCTCTAGTTCACAGATGTGCCGACAGAGGTTGTCACTTGTGTAATATCTGATTTGATTAAAAGAAATATCTTTTCCTATCCATTTAATGTGCAATTAAATGAATATTGAATCCATGGATATGTTCAATTTTTTATACATTGATGAATATGTATGCTAGAGTAGATCTAGCATCATATTATATAGCATGCTTTCCTTGTTTACTGTTGTTATGAGTGAATTGCTAAAGCAAGCAGGATTGGAAAAATATCAACGGGGATCTACTTCAACCGTCCGGAATAAGGTATGACCCATTATCCCTTAGTGTTAGATATTTGGTTTCTCATGCATATAGGAAAGCATTGATTTCTGTGGTTCTCTGTCCATTGTGGTACTATTGTAGGTACAACATATCCCATGTTATTTTGACATGGGAGCCCAATCACAAATATGAAGGTAACTTGGTAGGATCCTTCATGACCTTGTAGGCTTCTGTTACATTTCTAATGACTCATGGGATTCCCTAACTTAACCAAATTTCAAAGAAAAATCATGCTTGATTTGTTTGTTTTAAGATGCAGAGAGACTGTTTATTTTGAAGTTTTTGGCCGTCCCCTAGCCTGCATCCCACAACCCACAAGTTGCGAAATGTGGGATCTTTTAGTTGGATATTTTGATTTTTCTCTTCCCACAACCCGCATCCTGCAAATGTAGAATGTGGTATGCAAGAGGTTTTAGATATTCTTTCTTTGATCCGGAATCCACATCCCACATTTTGCAAAATGTAGGTTGCGGAGTTGTCATTTATTAATCATTTGGTTTACGTGTGTCCGCAACCCACATCCCGCAAAATGTGGAATGCGGGGCATAGAGATGATTGAATAAGATTTCACTATTTTGTAATTCCACATCCCACACCCTGCAAAATGCGGAATGTAGGTTATAGAATGATTAATAAAGTTTTCGAATTTCATGCTTGGCCCCACATCCCGTAAAACATGATCCTGACTGTTATTTTCACTCTAATCCTATGGTATTTATTATTACCGATAAATTATAAATATGGTGGTCTTATTTACGATGTTTTCACTACTTTTACCATGATAATTTGCTCTCCTGCGTGAATTTACATCTAGATTTTACCAAGAAATTTTGACAGTGTTCGCTACGGTTTCAGGTTGGTTATCAAGTCGCTTTCTCACAATTTGAATTGATTACTGTGCTTCCTTTATAATTTGGTTTAATTACTAGTGCCAACATTAGAACAGGACATGGCAACATCCAAAACACCCCAAATTACTAGGAGCAAAAACCTCCAGAAAGACATGTTTTCGAAAGACCCAAACTTTGGTGTCTTTTCTGACACCAGTGGCTGAGTGTCCGAAACCTACCAGTTGGATTGGTCTCAAGTTTATTCCATCTTTGATAATAATGAACTTTCAAACTTCTAGAGTAATCAACTTGTTTATGAGAGAATTACAGACTCTCGCCTTCATATGATTGCTGCTAGACCGACCGTCCTCCCTTATAACGATGCAGTTAGATGGATTATAGACCACTCTAACCTAAAAGACCGTTCCTTTAACACCAGTATTGGAACACAATTGGCCAATTTACACTCTGAAACCTTTGTGATAATTGACGCCCTTAAACCTTTCACACAGCTCCTTGATGCAAACTTTATTAATGCTAGTAAGTCTAGGTTCAATTTTGACCAAATGCTGAAATCCTGGATGGTTGAACCATGCAAGTTCTCCCAGAGGAAAGACAATCTTTACCCCATTGAATGGTTCAAGGATATTTATTCCCTACTTGCAGCAATGTTATGCAGGCTTTATGGTCTCCCCAACTATTCTTACCTCAAGAAAGAATGGGCCCCCATTTCTCACCACGTCATAACTACGAGTGAATCCTTCCCTTGGGCTTCAATCCTCTCACTTGAACTCAAAAATTCCATACATGAGTTCAAGAAAGCCACTGCAACAAAGAAGCCAAACTTTTATCTTTCTGCCTTCATTGTGGATATCTTTTGTGCCGAATTCTGCTTCCCCAATATGGGATGGAGTTGGGAATTACCAACCATGCCTATGCATATTTATCATTCTGAGCTATGAGATAGAAATTATGTAACCAGGTTTTATGATATATGTGAGAGTATCCTTGGCCAGGTCTATTTCTTAATTTTTAACAAGGAAGCTCCTGCATTCTCACCTGAAGCTAAAGCCCTCATAGCCACCACTAGATATTGTTATGTCAGTGAATCATTCACCTATATCAAGGTTTTTGGTTGCAATGCTTCCCATATGTTGCATAAGGTCATGTCGGACAGGTTGGTCCTTGAAGAGATTTCATTTCAAACAGTCACATAAGGGATTTACAAAAAATGTCCTGCACCTAAGAGGAAGGTTTGGCACAGGTTTCCTATAACCCTTGGATATCTGAGCATACCTACTTCTACTTGGGCATCAGAGCTTAGTGACCACATAGTGTCACTCAAGCTTGACTTTGCTAGTAAAAGGCAGCATGATCCCAAAGGGATTGTTGACCTCCACCTCAGGCAGAGCCATTTTAAAACAGGATATGCTCATGAAGAAACTCCGAATGACTTCATATATCTAGGAGTTGATACCTTTTCTGAAGTCTTGGCGAGGGATAAAATCAAGGAAGAACAAAGTCATATATTGCAATACCAAAAGGAAATAAGGGACAGAGTTTGACATTACAAGTCCATGGAGTTAGACATTCAGGAAAAGGTAATAAAAGACAGGGAAAGTAGGGAAGCTAAAGATGCAGAAAAGGAGGCTCTGGAATCCACCAATGCATCCATAGAACCCAGTTCAGACACAGGTAAAGGGAGATCTCCCATGGAAGAATTTCCCTAGACATCTATGGAACAATAGGTTAAGGCCTATTTGCACACCATAGAATAGATCAAATAAAGATTGAGCAAGATTACTTCATTAGTAGACACTGAGGAAGTTACAACCTCTCAGCCAGCTGAATATGCTCAGGTGCCCACTATGGTTGAAAATACTCAATCTATACTAGCAAAGATTGTACAGGAACCTCTCAAATGGATAGAATCTCTAATTTCATTTGTTCCCACCTCTACTATAGACTTGACTCATTCAAAGGAAGAAGATGAGAAGGTTTCCCCTATGCCTATGACCGTTGAAGTTGGAAATGGTAATGATTTACTAAATTCCACCAATGGTAGCAATGAAAATCCTTCATCACCCCCCTTACAATCTCAACTTTCTTCTCAATATAGCCCTTCCTCTTCTGTTGTACTTATCTCATCAATAATAGCTTTATCTTCACTATCATCTTGTTCTACCATGACACCTTTTATGACCCAGCTTTATCAAAATGCTACTTGTCTACCTAAATTCATTACACCTATTTTTGTAGATATTCCCATTCCTTCATCTAATGTACCTCTAGTTTTCAAGATTCCATTGCATATCCCTTCATTCAGCTCAGTGTCATCCCCTGTGACTAAGAAAACTTCAGCAATTTCATCATCATTACTCAAGACCACTAATTTGCAAGTTTCATCAGTTGAAACTTCAATTCCTGACATTTCTTTAGCCTCTGAAGTAATTCCTACCGCAGAGTGTTAACCCTTATCCATCTACTTCTCCTATTAATATGACTATACCTTCTCATGCCACAACTCAAACCACTTATCTGATATCCAAAGGAATTAGTATAGCCCCCATTGATGAGATGAGGGATGAATTGAATGAAGATTTTGTGGTATCCCTGGGAGAATATTGGTGTAGCAAAGCTAAAATATCAGTGGTGAATAAGGGTAGGAAGAGGAATAGGGATCAGAGTGATATGGACATGTCTATTTCAAATGAGGTTGTGTGGACCCAGCGATCAAGTGACCCACAGGAATATTCCACTAATGTTGCATCTATCTTAGGGGATTTTATAGAAGCCAGTTTTGATGTTGTTAACACTTTGAACCGAGAATTTGACAAACATAAAGCATAAATTGTCAGACTAAAGGAGGAACTAGTGCAACTTAAAAGGCAATATGAGAACTTCAAGAGAAGAATGTTTCTCTCGGTGAAGAACTACAAAGAGAAAAGACTTTTAATGCCACTTTGGTGTAGACGGTTGCATTGTTAGAAAGACAGTGTAAAGATGCAATTGCAAGTGTAGCCTCATCTTCATATTCCAAGTTTTCCCAGGAAGAATTTAGAGATATTTCCATTCAAACCAACAAGGAACATTATGATTTAGTTTGTGAGTTATTTAAAACTACAGATAATATCTTTGAAACTCATATGGTTTTTGACAAGATGTCTGTTGTTCCTGGAAGACTTAGTTGAGAAGAGACAACAAGCCTCACAGGATTATGATGAAGTAGTAGACTGGTAGAGGTACATGAAAGATAAGACAAATAATGTCACTTTTCTCGCTAACTTCCAGCTTAAGAGGATTAGGACTATCTTGAGAACCTGGGAAGACCTAGATGAGACAGTAGCGGAATCCATAAAGAAAGCACATGCCATTTGCAGCAAAAGAGGGTATGCAGTTGAAAACATTATGGATGAATTGTACTTTCCTACAATGGTACTTATTGAAAAGGCCTGTGCACCTGGATTGATGATTGAGAAAGTGGAGTAGTGATGGGATGAGCGAGAGGAGAAGATCAAGAAACTTGACCATGTTTGCATCCATGATGTAGATTAGTTGATCAGGAAGCCATTTGCAGTGGAGAAAAATATTCACATCTTTATCCAATTTTGGCATAAATTGGCTAAGAATGAAATTTAGGATCATAAGTGCAATGCCCAACTTGGCATTGAATCTGCCAGTTACCCTGATATTGAGGAATTGCTCCGTATCTGGAAGATGTGGAGAGATTTCTTAGGATATTAGCTTTGTTGCTAAATTTCTGTGGTGATAGGTTATTGATGATTTTGTCAGAGAAACCACAGTATCGAAATGACCAAGTCGATGTTTTGGATCCATATCAGGATTCATCATCAGGACCATGCCGAATGTGGAGAGAGCGAGAATCATTGATAAATACTGAACTGGGTAGGAAAAAAGGGGGGGATTAATGTTGGCTGTGGAGGTTAGGGTTTTCTAGGTCATTTCTATACTGTGGTTTCTCTGAAAACATCATCAATATTATCTTTGTTTAGGCTTTCATCCCCTCTAGGGGGAGATCCATTTTTTTGTAATAATTATTTAAGAGGGTGATGTCGAATGTATTAAGGACTTTTTTTTTGGACTTTTGGAAGAAGGAAGACTGATACAGGAGATAGAGAAAACACCTTTGGTTGTTCATATGGTTTATGTAATTTGTTACTGGACTTCAAATCATTACAATACTGTCATTTCTTATCTCTTGTCTTTGTCTGAATGAATTTCTTCAAACAGATTTCAATCTTCTTTGTTTCCAATGGATAGATAATGCTGTTGATTATTTACAATTATTAAATGTGTTTATTTAACTCAGATTTATCTCTGTTGTTATTTATGCATTGATAAATTTTCATACAATTTATTTTATGAACTGTCTTTATCTATTTCTATGAATAATTGAACAACAAAATTCAATAGCACAATATGTTTGTTTTTCAACTTACATGTGCTATGTAGGTTAATTCAGAATGATAGAATCTTAAGTCACTAACTAATTTATTTTCATTAATTAGCTGTGAATTAAGTGATAAGCTTTTGATTGAATGAAAATTACTTGTCTGCTTACACATCTGGTTCACCTACAAATCAACACAGTATCCTTTTCAGAGTAGTTTATATATAGATCAGGTTCTCTTTCCTAGTTAGATTTTAAGTTTTCCTGTTCTTTATATCATTTTCCTTGTTTCCTAAATTGGGAAATAGATCCTGTGTGGATTAAATCCAATCATAAGCCAGCGGAGGCTACAAAAGTATCCGTGGGAGATTACCATCCCAAACAGCTCGAGGATACAACAATATCTGTGTGGGATTGTTTGAAGCCTTTGGCTAGGTTTTATTCGTGTGTTACAAGCGTTAGACACCCTAATCAGCCACATAAAAAGTTTGGGCTTCAACAAATGGTGTTAGAAGGAGGGCCGACACATCATGCCTAATCGAAATACTCATACACCTCCTCTAGCAAGAGATCCGATCATCACTCATAGTCACGCTCATGCATCTACATTAGGGGAACAAATAAGACAAGGTTCAGACATTGTCCCTGTTACCCCTAGACAAGAACAGACTACCCAATCAGATAGATATGTTCTCGTATCACCCATCCTAGGACCCATCACAGTTGAACAATTGTTGAAGGGTAATTCCCACAATGTTGTTGAGATTCGAAGGCGATTCGCTGAAGAACATCCCACCAAGGATCCTCCCCAAAATGATAATCAAGATAGTCTAAGTCCAAGTGACCAAAACACTGAGAGAAGTTGCCACCTTTTCAGCTAACCATCCACTCTTGGTTTTGATCTAGGTTCCCTTTTTCGGGATTCAACAACACCTCAGCATAGCATCCGATTAGGAGGATCACCCCCATCTCCTCCCTCTTCTTCATCTTCTTCAAACAAAGCATCAGATTCTAAATCTTTAGATTCCTCAGCGAAATCTGTCCCTATGGCTGACAAACATCACAAAAGGCCATGGTTAGATGGGTATGCCATGTTTGTCTTAGGTGACCAACATAGGTTACCTAAAAACCTCGAGAAGTGGCTTGCAAAATTTAATCCAGATGACACAGTCCCTTTGGAAGACCACATCAAATATTTCATGCAAGCCATCAGACTTAGGAACGTCATACATGGAGACATGGTTTGTAGACTGTTCCCTTACACATTTGAGGGAAAGGATTCTACCTGGTACTTTTCCCTAGAAGCTAGCTCCATCCTGTCATGGGATGTGTTTTCTGAACTCTTCACTCAAAATTTTGGGGATGACAAGACCCTAGACAAATTAGTCATAGAGCTCTCTTCCATGAAGACTAAGGGTAAAGAAAGAGTCAAATATTACAACCACCGGTTTTCATATTTAAAGAATAGGATCCCAAATACGATACTTCCTATTGGAGAATTAATGGTAACATACTATATTAGGGGTATCCAGACCCAAATAGCCATGTGGGAAAAAAGGGCCTGCAAAGAGTCCTTGCAAGACGCCTTCTCCAAATCCATACAAGTAGAAAGGGACATGTTCTGTCTCAATAACAACCTTGACACCACATCTGAGCAAGCATCTACCTTGCGCAGGGAAAGTGACAGTTCCCCTAAACCTGCTGCTACTAGTCAAGATCCGTTCGATATGAGTGAAGTGAAGAAGCTCCTTCAAAGGATGTCTAACGAGATGGTAGATCTCAAGAAGACAAGCATTGAAAATCAATCAAACATTAGGGGATTCAACAGGCCACCTTTTAGGAGGCCAAATCAACCTCCTCAGAATCCACCACCTCCAAATCCCAGGGAGGGGTTCACCTCAAAAGAGATCTTCTCTGTCTTGAAATCCTTAGCTGCAAGAACACCAGACATTCCCGAACCCTCCGAAGATCAGTACACTCAAGATTCACAACCTCCCCAAGAGGAAGAGGAATATGACCAGCAGGTCAGCTCTGCGAGCTTCTTTTCAGAAGAAGAAGAAGAAGAAGAAGAACCCGACATGGTTTTTAACCTAAAACACACACACAATACCAGGTCTAAAGGGCCACCTCCCCAGAAATCATCTCCTCCAACACAGACCCCTAGCAAAGGTAAGACTCAAGCCCAGAAGGACACCCTCATTCTTGAGCCAGAATACAACTTGGTCGAGGACCTTAAAAGAGTCGAAGCAAACATATCTTTATTTGATCTTCTCAAAAGCCTTCCATAAGGGATTCCTTACCCAAAAGCATTATCATAAAACAACCCTGAGAAGCTCAAAATAATAATTTTGATTCTACTCCCCGACCAAACCATCCAAAACCTAGAAGCAAGGGAACTCCTCCCTTCTTACTTACCTTTGAAATATTTAATAGGAACATGCATAACTGTATGGTAGACTCAGGTGCTTCATTGAATGTTATGCCCCTTTCTGTGTGCAAGAAACTCAATACCACTTGGGAAACCTGTCCTATTTAAATTGTGGAGTTAGATAGATCCAAGGTTAAAGTTGTGGGGAGGCTGAGGAACGTTCTTCTCAGATTCATCAAACTATCAATATTTTGATTGCAAATATTGTGGATACTTACGGTATGTGGCTGGGTCGAGACTGGTTAGAGAAACTTAAATGTTACTTTGCTACTAATTGGTCCCACTGGTCAGAGAAACTTAAAGGTTACTTTTCTACTGATTGGTCCCACTTGTGGTTTCCTCTTAATGGGAAGCCTAACAAGCTCAAAGTTGACAGGGAACCATTCATGAAACAAAATGTAACCGATCTCGATGGTTCCAATGAATTTGTCTCCTTCTTTAACAATCAAATTGAACATTTCACATTTGATACTTTCTTTGGAGACTTGCCTACTGATGTTGCACCAATGAAGAATGAGCAGAAACACTTTTAGATAACTCATATTACATATTTCCCATTCTCTAGCATTGTTGTTCATAATGTATAATGTAAATACCAATTTCAGGATTGATCCTATTGTCTGGACTTTGTTTTTCAATGGCTCCAGGTCAAAGGAGGGAGAAGCCAGAGGATGTGTACTTATTGATCCTAAAGGGATCAAAACCATGATCGCATGCAGGTTGGAATTTAAATGTACCAATAACGTGGCTAAGTACGAGGCGTTAGTCCAAGGACTCAGGAAAGCTATTGATATGGGAGCGAATGCATAGGAGACTTTGAAATCATTGTGAAACAGGTACGGAATCAGATACATTGTCTATCTCCACGTCTAGTTAATTACCAAAGAATAATTCAAGATATGACTAATTCGTTCTCAACATTTAATATTAAATATGTTCCTAGATCATAGAGCTTTGACGCAGAACTATTATCCAATACTATATGTAGACTAATCCCACCCAAAGGCTTGTCCCCACAAACCTTGTCTATCGAATTGATGTAGAGACCCTCTATACCCAACAATGTCACAAGTTTGAAGGTGTTTGATGATTACCATCAAATACTTGACTTCCTGTCATCCCAAAATACCTTTGAGGGTATGGCTATCGACGAAGCTGATCATGAGAAGTCTCTATCTGATCCTTCCAACATCATCCCAAAGTCTATCGTCAGTTTAGAGAAGTTCTATTATTTACAAGATAAATTCAGATAGACCATCAACTACAAGAATCAAAGCTCAACCGTGAATCACACCCCTGTCAACTTGGGAACATAGAAAGAGCCTTGATTTATCAATCTTGGAATACATTGTTCTCGTGACAAAAGAAGAAGTTTTATCAAACTGTGCAAGGAATTTAAAGACATCTTTGCATGGACATATGATGAACTCAAGACTTTTGATACTACCATCATGCATCATAACATCCCCATGAAACCCGAGGTAAAACCTTATCAGCATAAATTGAGGAAAATGCACCCAGTATGGAGCCTTCTATCAAGAAAGAAATCGACAAGCTTCTCTCGACCATGATCATATTTCCCGTCAGGAACACACAATGGATAGCTAATTTGGTTCCTATTTGTAAGAAGAATGGGGAAATCAGACTTTGTGCAGACTTCAAGAATCTCAATCAGTCCTCTAAGAAAGACAACTATCTTGTTTCTCCAATGGAGCAGATCCTACATAAAGTAGTTGGATCAGAGATGTTTTTTCTACTAGATGGTTTTTCTGGCTACAACCAAGTCCTGTTTGCACCCAACGATCAACTTAAAACTACATTATGGACCCCTTGGGGAACATTCGCATACAGATGAATTCCGTTTGGACTAATAAACGTAGGAGCCACATTCTAGAGAGCTATGGACATAGCTTTCAGGGGCTTGATCTACAATTATGTCATTATATACCTAGATGATGTTACCATTTACTCTAAAAAACAACAGTATCATTTGTCCGCTTTAAAACAGGTATTCGAAAGGTGTAGGAAATTCGGCATCTCCCTCAATCCCAAGTCCATATTTGCAGTAATAGAAGGTATTTTGTTCAGCTGCGTAGTCTCGAAGGAAGGTATGATCATTGATCCAAAATGAACTGAAGCAATCTCCAAGATCGGCCTCCCTAACTCTCGAAAGGGAATGCAGACATTCTTGGGTAAGATTAATTTTGTTCGAAGATTCGTTCCAAATTTTGCTCAAGTGGTTAAACCCATGCAATTTTTAGTAAAAAAGGATGTACCATTTAAGTGGTCTGATGAACAAAAAAATGAATTTACTGAAATTCGGAAAGCCATAGCAGAAGCACCTACTCTTATGTACTTAAATTTCAGTAAAGACTTTATATTGTATACGTTTTCTACTGACTCTTCTTATGCATTTGTCCTAACATAGAAAAATCATGAGGATACCGAGATCCTTGTTTCCTTCATGATTTCTACATTCAAAGGTGTTGAAATATTGTAACTTCGAAGAATATTATATATGTATATTTTTGTGGTCCCCGACGGTCCTATCGAGAAAACCACTTGTATTACTTTGTACCCCGATGCTTCTAATCAGAAGAACAAATAAGAGTCATGAAGTAGTCCCCTCTAATTATAAAGGTGGGTCATTAGCACCCTAGTGTGGTTACTTGAGCCTACATGTGTAACTTGAACCTACATGATTAACTCAATCCTACATGTCGAATTTAATTATTAAAGTGAACGGATAAATATAAATAGAGGTGTGGCACTCCTCATTTGGAACACACACTCTCACTTGTGTAGTGCATTAGTGGAGGATAGAGAAGTAGCTAGAGAAGGAGGAGGATCAGTCTTTGATCTCCCTTTTTGTTTTACCTTTTATATTTTGGGGCATCTATATTGAGGAAGCTTTTGTTGGGTTTTTCCCTTTAGGGTTTTCCCAGGATAAATCTGTGTTGTTCTTGTGATACTGTTTCTTTTAGTGATCCTGTTTATATGCTTTTGTTATGAAACTGAAATGAAATACTGATGTTTTAGCTAAGCATATGAATTTTTAACATAGAATCAGAGCTAGCCTGAATAGGATAGCTTTCACAAGGTGAAATAGCCCTCTCTCTCTCCCTGGAAGAAATTAGGGTTTCAGGAAATTTTTTGAGTTTCAAGAATATTTTTGATTTTCAAAAAACTGCTTGCATATAAAGTTGCCCCCTCCCAGAGCACATCTTTTGAGCCTAGAATCAAAGTTTTTGGATGTGTGAGTTTCTGGGAAAGTCAAACCCTAGCTTGATTGCTGCACCAGAAAACTGCTAAACCAGAAAGCTGCAGAAGCCAAATCTTGCAAGTCTTATTTGGAAGGTGAAGAGTTTAAATCTCCAAAATCCAAGCACACCGGTCAACTCACCTCACTCAAGTGCATCTCTTGGTAAGGTCAGTTTCTCATTCCGCAAAATTTCAAGTTTTTTTTTTTTTTTTTTTTTTCTGATAAGATGGCCCCAAGCACTAAGCTTGAGGACAAGCTAGAAGGCATAGAGAATTTCCAAGCATGGAAATATAGGATTGGTCTCATTCTCTAAGAGAATGATCTTGATAAGTATGTCAAATAAGAAGTTGCAGAACCTAAAGAAGCTGAAGCCAAGGAGAAGCATAGAAAGGATATGATTAGGGAACAAAGGATTATTGTTGACTCTATCAAGGATCACTTGATCTCTCAAGTCTCATCCAAGAAGACTCCAAAAGAAATGTTTGATTCCCTATCCAAAATGTATGAGGGAAGGAACATTAATAGAAAGATGAATCTAAGATCTCAACAGAAGAGCACCAAGATGAGTCATGGAGAATCCATCCAAGATTACTTCATGAGGGTTTCTCAGATCAAAGAGAAACTAGAAGCTATTGGAGATAATATTGATGAAGATGAAATGGTTATGACTACTCTCAATGGTCTCACTAGACCCTGGGAGTCCTTCATTTAGATGATGTGTGCTAGAAAAGAAAGCATGAAGTTTGATGTGGTATGGGAAGACTACATTCAAGAGGAGACTAGAGTGGCAAATAGAGAAGGCTTACTAAAAGAAGATGATCAAGCCCTATCCACTCACACCAAAAGAAGAAGAGGCCAATATAATTTCAAGAGAATAAATTTCAAGGAGTCTCAACCACCCAGAATAATTCAAAGGGTAAGAGAAAATCCTCCCATTAGAGACTATTCTAATTTTGAATGTTTTCATTGTAATAAGATAGGACACATTGCCTGAAATTGTCCTATGAGGAGGAAAGGATATAGTAAAAGGATCAACAACAACAAAAGACATCATGCTAATCTAGTAGAAGATGAAGATGAAGAAGAAGAAGAAGAAGAAGAAGGACCTCCAAGAAAACAAGCAAGAGAAGAAGATGCATAAGAGTATGTGCTATTTTCTACACTCTTTGGATCTATAGCTCCTGGAGAAGACACTTGGCTTATTGATAGTGGTGCTTAAAAGCACATGATGGGACAAAATAAAACTCTATCCAAACTTGAAGAAAATATCTCTCCTAAAAAATTATCCCTAGGAGATGACTATCAATATCCGATCAAAGGAGTTGGTGAAGCAAGTTCCAAATTTGATTAAGCTAATCCCCTAAAGATGAAATATGTGTTATATGTCCCTGGTCTAAAGAATAATTTACTTTATATCTTATATTTAGATAAGAAAGGATTTAGAGTTTCTTTCATAGATGGCCAAGTACTCATGTGGCCCAAAGGAAATAATATTGAAGATGCAATCATTATTGGTGAAGAAGAAGGAAGCTTGTATAAACTCAAGGGGCACTCAGAAACAACCCTTGTGCATGAGTCCACTGACCCTAGTGAACTATGGCATAGAAGGCTTGCCCACATTAATTACAAGGCTCTACCTCATGTGAACAAGGTAGTGACAGGATTATCAGATATGAAGATCAAGCATGAAGGCATTTGCAAAGGATGTGCGACGAGAAATAACATCAAGAATCCATTTCCGAAAAGTGAGACAAATACAAAAGGTACGTTGGAATTGATTAATTCATATGTATGTGGTCCAATGTATTCGAAATCCTTAAGTGGATTTGAATATTATATCACATTTATTGATGATTTTTCAAGAAATACTTGGACATACTTCTTGAAAGAAAAGAGTGAAGTGTTTGAAAAGTTCAAGGAGTTCAAAGCCTTGATAGAGAATCTTTCAGACAAGAAAATAAAGACACTTCGATCAGACAATGGCAGAGAGTATAACTCAAAAGAGTTTGAATATTTTTGCAAAGATGACACAATCAAGAGGGAACTAACTACTCCCTACAATCCTCAATGGAATGGGGTTGCGGAAAAAAAGAACAGAATCATCATGGAGGCAGTGAAGACAATGATATATGATCAAGATATTCCAATGCATCTATGGGAAGAGGCGGCAAGAACTGTTGTATATGTACAGAATAGAATATCTCATAGTGCTCTTGGGTTCAAGACTCCAGAAGAGATGTTCACAGGAAATAATCTTGAGGTAAGTCACCTAAATATTTTTTGGTTGTCCAGTATATATTCATATACCAAAAGAGAAAAGAAACAAGTTGGACCCTTCTAGAAAGAAGGGGATATTTGTTGGATATTGTGAAGTATCCAAAGCATTCAAAATCTACATTCCTGGATTCCATCACATGGAAATCAGTTGAGATGTGACATTCGATGAAGAGGCAGCCCCCAAGAGATCCAGGAAGTTCCAACATGAAGAACTGTATGAAGAAGAGACACCTCTCAGAAATAAAGAAACTACATGTCTCCCTAAATATGAAGCTCCTGAAGAACATGACATAGTAGAACCACAAGAACCTCCCATGATGGAGATATCAAGAAAGAGAAATCCTTCTTGGACAAGTGAAATTATACAAGAGGTAGAAATATATGGAGCTCCTGAAGACTCCACAAGGGAAAGAAAGAAACCTAAGACTTTTCCCAACTATGTAGCCTTGATGTGTGATCTTGTAGATCAAGAACCTACAAACTATGAAGAAGCGGTACAAAAGAAAGAATGGGTAGAAGAAATGACTGAATAATACCAGTCAATAATGAAGAATGATGTATGGGATATAGTTCCCAAACCAGAAGGAAAGAGTATAGTATCCTCCAAATGAATATACAAAATAAAGCATGCAGCTGACATAAGTATCAAGAAGTATAAAGCAAGATTTGTGGCCAGAGGTTTCTCTCAGAAAGAGGGAATTGATTATGAAGAGACATTTGTCCCAGTAGCATGGTATACTTTGATTAGAGCTATCATGGCACTTGCATCCATGATGAAGTGGAACTTACACCATATGGATGGGAAAACAAATTTTCTGAATGGTGTGATCGAAGAAGAAGTACACATAGAACAGCCACAATGATTCAAAGTTGAAGATAGAGATACTCATGTATGCAAGTTGAAGAATGCCTTGTATGGTCTTAAACAAGCTCCTCGAGCTTGGTATGAGAGGATAGATAGTTTCCTTTCGAGCATGGGATTTACCAAGAGTAAAGTTGATCCTAACCTTTAACTCAAGGTTGTAGAAGATGAACCTATCATCCTACTACTATATGTGGATGAATTATTCTTGACGGAATGAGAAACAGATTATGGAAAGCAAGAAAAAACTAGTAGAAGAATTCAAGATGAAAGACCTTGGTTTAATGCATTATTTCCTAGGTCTAGAAGTATGGCAAAGTTCAAAAGGAATCTTTCTCAACCAGGGAAAGTATGCAGTAGAGATATTGAAAAGATTCAATATGTTGGAATTCAAAGCCTTGGCCACACCCATGGATTCCAACATGAAGTTGTTAACTGATGAATCATCAGAGTTAGTGGATGTGACTCATTACAAATAGATCATTGGCTCATTTATGTACTTAAAAAATACCAGACCAGACATTTGTTTTGCTGTGAACACCTTAAGTCAATATCTAGTTCAACCTCGATGGGTTCACTTGGTAGCTGCAAAACATGTGATGAGATATTTGAAAGGGACTATAGACTTTCGTCTATACTATGATAATAGCCATGAGTATATATTGCATGGTTATACAAATGCAGATTGGGCCAAAAGTATCTCAGACAGAAAAAACACATCAAATGGATGTTATAGTCTGGGATTTGCTATGATTTCATGGTTTAGAAGAAAAAAAATCTAGTGTTTCTCTAAGCACATCCGAAGCAGAATATATAACAGCTTGCTCTACTAGTTGTGAAGACATATGGCTTTGAAAGTTGATGTCAGGATTATTCAACCTAGAGTTGGACACTACAATGATTCTATGTGAACCAAAGCTGTATAAAGATGACAGAGAACCCTATGTTCCATGACAGATCAAAGCACATAGAAATAAGGTATTTCTACATTCGAGATATGATGCAGAAAGGAGCCATAAAGCTCCAGTATGTGAGTACTGATGAACAAGTTGCTGATGTGTTGACAAAGCCTCTGTACCGAGTAAAGTTTGAACACTTTTGAGACAAACTTGGTGTGGTTCGGAAAGGCCTTCCCCGAAAGGGGGAGTACTTATGCTACAGTGGAATTATATAATAATCCCTAGGCACTTGCCCTAAAGTGATCTGGGGACCTTGGTCCTTGAGAATGAATAGGGATTGTATCATCCCGGGACATATGTCCAGAAGTGATCTGGTGACCTTGGTCATCGAGAATGTGGTAGGATTGTATCATCCTTGAACTTCAGTTCAGAATGGATTTGGTGAACTTCGGTCATCGAGAAGGTGGTAGGATTGTATCATCCTTGAAATTCAGTTCAGAATGGATCCAGTGACTTTGGTACTTGAGAACATGGTAGGAATAATCATCCTTAGACTTGATCCCATAATTCCAAAAGGAAGGATCATATTAAATGTTGATGAAAGTGGACTTAACCTCGTAATTCCGAAAGGAAGGATCGTCTTAAATGTTGATGTAAGTGGACTTGATCCTGTAATTCCGAAAGGAAGGATCATCTTAAATGTTGATGTAAGTGGACTTGATATCGTAATTCTGAAAGGAAGGATCGTCTTAAATGTTGATGTAAGTGGACTTGATCCCGTAATTCCAAAAGGAAGGATCGTCCTAAATGTTGATGTAAGTGGACTTGATCCCGTAATTCTGAAAGGAAGGATCATCTTAAATGTTGATGTAAGTGGACTTGATCCTGTAATTCCAAATGGAAGGATCATCTTAAATGTTGATGTAAGTGGACTTGATCCTGTAATTCTAAAAGGAAGGATCGTCTGAGTACCACAGATGTGTTGTCCATGATCTCGTAATTCTGAAAGGAAGGATCATGTTGGTTGTTGTTACACCTGCTATAAATGATGTTAGTCTAGCCTTGAGATGTTAATGATGATGTTGCTGATCGAAAGGTCAAAGTGCTGCTGATAAAAAGGTCAAAGTACTGATGATGATGTTTCCGATCAAAAGATCAGAGTGTGATGATGATGTTTCTGATCAAAAGATTAGAGTGTGATGATGATGATGTTTCTGATCGAAAGATCAAAGTATGATGATGATGATGTTGCTGCTGATCAAAAGGTCAAAGTGCTGAAGAAGTTGTTGCTGATCGAAAGGTCAAAGTGCTAAAGATGTTGTTGTTGATCAAAAGGTCAAAGTGCTAAAGATGTTGGTGCTGATCGAAAGGTCAAAAATTTGTTGTCGTTGAAGATAAAAGATGAAGACTATATGATGTTAAAAATCTTCCAATGATTTATAGATGTGTTACCCTGTTGATGTTGATGATGTCCTCTATCTCTCTCCTACTGTTCTTGTTGTTGATGTTGTTGTAGAATACCCTTCTTGTTAAGGGGGAGTGTTGAAATATTGTAACTTCGAAGAATATTCTATATGTATCTTTTTGTGGTCCCTGATGGTCCTACCGGGAGAACCACTTGTATTACTTTGTACCTCGATGCTTCTAATCGGAAGAAATAATAAGATTCATGAGGTAGTCCCCTTTAATTGTAAAGGTGGGTCATTAGCACCCCAGTGTGGTTACTTGAGCCTACATGTGTAACTCGAGCCTACATGTCCGATTTAATTATTAAAGTGAACAGATGAATATAAATAGAGGTGTGGCGCTCCTCATTTGGAACACACACTCTCACTTGTGTAGCACATTAGTGGAGGAGAGAGAAGTAGATAGAGAAGGAGGAGGATCAGTCTTTGATCTACCTTTTGGTTTTACCTTTTATCTTTTGGGGCATCTATATTGAGGAAGCTTTTGCTGGGTTTTTCCCTTTAGGGTTTTCCCAGGATAAATCTATGTTGTTCTTGTGATACTGTTTCTTTTAGTGATCTTGTTTATATGCTTTTGTTATGAAAATGAAATGAAATACTGATGTTTTAGCTACGCATATGAAATTTTAACAAAGGATTTGAACTCAATTACTCCTAGGTTGAAAAATAGGCCTACACAGTATACAAATCAGCAAAACATTACATGCCTTATCTTTTTAAGTCAAGGACTAAGGTGAGTGTCCCTTATGCAACAATTCACAATGGCCTCATCCAAAAGGAGTTGGGAGAAAAGAGAGCTCACTGGATGAATTCCCTTCAAGAATATGATATGGAGATTAAGCCTACAAATATTATTAGAGGACAAGGTTTGTGTCAGCTCACTGCCCAGTCAAATGACCCTGAAGATCAACAAACTGATTGGGAACAGGAAGAGGCTACTACTACAAGTTTTTTTAATGCACTTGATACTACAGCATCCGAATGGTATGATCACATCAAATTATTTCTTCATAATGGGTTTGTTGTCAAAACCCTAGATCCCAAAAAACATAGAGCATTAAGGATGAAATCAGCCCCCTATCAACTTATTTATGATGTTCTATTTAGGAAGAATTATGACGAAGTGTTTCTTAGATTCCTGGAAAAAGATGACACTGATGATTTCCTATTTCAATTTCATGCAGGACCTACAGGTGGACACTTCTCAGGTGATACAACAGCTCATAAAATTAGGGCAGAATACTATTGGCCTACCCTATTCAGAGATGCTTATTCATTTGTCAGAAAATGTGAGCCTTTCCAGAAGTGTGCTAGAAAAGTTAAGAAACTTGCTTACCCCTTACAGCCAGTAGCAGTCCAATTCCCATTTCAGTAGTGGGGATTGGACTTTGTCAGACCCATCAACCCCATATCCTCATTACAGCATAAATACATCTTGACAGCCACTGACTATTTTACGAGGTGGGTTGAAGCAGTCCCTTTAAGACTGTGTAACACAAACCAGGTAATTTCCTTTCTTGAAAATTAGATAATCACCAAGTTTGGCACCCCTAAATATCTTCTTTTTGACAATGCCTCATACTCTCAATCCATTGACCTGACCAGCTTCACCCTTGAAAAGGGTATCAAGCATAAGTTTTATTCTAATTACTATCCTCAGGGAAATGGGATTGCAGAATCCTCAAACAAAAACTTAATAAGCTTTATAAAAAAGATAGCAGCTTTGCATCATAAAAACTGGCACGTCCAACTTTATTATTCTCTATGGGAAGATCGAATCACCCCAAAGGCATCCCTTGGTAACTCCCCATATTGCCTTGTTTATGGAAAAGAATCTATCCTGCTAGCTAATCTCACCCATCCTTCGTTGCAATTGGAACAATCCATCTAGGAGAATGACTTTTCCCCATTACAATAGAGGATTGGTTCTCTGCTCAAGCTAGAAGAGGATAAAGAGAAAGCCAAGAATAAATTCTACCAACATCAATAGTTGGTTAAGAAAAGGTTTGATGAGAGGTATTCATCAGACAGAGACTTCTCAGTGGGAGATTTAGTGTTGAGATGGGACAAAAAATACAAGGAAAACAAAGAGTACACCAAGTTTTAGTGACTTTGGCTAGGACCATTCATTGTTATAGAAAAGATTGGTCTTAGTATGGTTCGACTACAAACACTAGAAGGGGTCGTTGACACCTATCCAGTGAATGTTTTTCTACTCAAGAAGTACTTTGTTTGAAAAGGTTGGTTCAACCATGTATATAGGTTTGGTGTGCTATTTTCCTTTTATTTTCTAAATGTTTGCTTGATATTGGTAATTGTTGGTAATATCTACACCCTTGGAAATAACGAGTAATCAAATTTTCTCACTATTCAATACTCTCAACTGAAACAGATTTGTCAGTTTCTATCTTTTCTAACTTGTATCACGATCTATTATATCTAAATGATAACCATATTTGCTGAATTTTGTATTAATTCCCTCTCATCCAGGTAAATATATTCTACATGCCCTACTCTTATGATGATAGTTGTGGAGGAAAAGGTTCATCCAGTGTCTGAGGTCTCATTAGAGAACTGTGGCAAATATTCATAGCCTGGTTAGTCTTATTCTTTGGGGCTTAATTATGGCCATATATTTTATCGTTTGGATTACAAGATGAGGGGCCTCATCATGAGCCAACTCATTAGGTTCATAGGTTCTCAGTGGAATGACATCTTTTCCATTTAATGTGGGGAAATGGCTTCCAGTTCTCTGGAATATGGGAGATCCTATCATAGGTTGACTCATTGATGATCTACAGAGCATCAGTGAGTAACACTGCCATCATGTGGACATCAATCCATGGCAGTGTCTTGTAATCCATATGCAAAATAGAACCCCAGTTGTTCCCAAACAAGAGAGTACTGTGCATCAAGACGAGGGGGTCCTATCTAAGGCCAGCCTCACTATGATCATAGGCTTGATTTTGGACTGAAACTATCACCAGATGGTAACCAAGCCATGGTATTGGATTTCTCCCATATAGTTGGAAGACAAGAGGTCTCCTTACCGAGCCAACTTGTTTAGTTTCCAGGTCAGGTTTATGAATGTCACTGATCACCAGAACATGGGGCAGTGGTCCTATGTCATTACGATCTTGTCATTTCTTAAAAAAAAAAAACAGAAGGGGCAGGAACAAATAGTGGTTTCAGTGGCATCTATGTGAAAACCCAAAAGTGGTAAAAGTCTAACCCAATTTCAACTTTAAATTACATGCATATGTCAGCCTAAGTTCAAATGATCCCAATCCTCCAATGACATCTAAATCAGAGTTGCATATTTTAAAATGGCCATGGATGGAAGTGCATTAATAATGTTGATAATTGTTGGTTGGTTACATTTATATGTTAACATTTCTTGGGAGTTAATCATTTGCTTGCTGACAGGTTTGATTGGAAAATGGTTATTGTTTTATAGAGATAACTGGTTCTTCCAACCGGTAACATATTGTTGTAGGTACAACAGAACCCATGCTATTTTGACACGGGATCCCAATCACACATATGAAGGTAACTTGGTAGGATCCTTCATGACCTTGTAGGATTCTGTTACACTTTTTATTAACTCATGGGATTCTCTAACTTAACCAAATTTAAAATAAAAGTCATGCTTTATTTGTTTGTTTTAATATGTAGAGAGACTATTTATTTTGAATTTTTTGGTCGTCCCGCATCCTGCATCCCGCAACCCGCAAGTTGTGGAATGTAGGTTCTTTTAGTTGGATATTTTGATTTTTCACTTCCCGCAACCCGTATCCCGCAAATGCGGAATGCAGGATGCAGGAGGTTTTAGATATGCTTTCTTAGATCCACAATCCACATCCCACATTTTGTGGAATGCGGGTTGTGGAGTTGTTGTTTATTAATCATTTGGTTTGCGTGTGTCCGCAACCCTCATCCCGCAAAATGCGGAATGCGGGGTGCAGAGTTGATTGAATAAGCTTTCACTATTTTATGATTCTGCATCTCGCATCCCACAAAATGTGGAATGCAGGTTATGGAATTATTAATAAAGTTTTTGAATTTCATGCTTGGCCCCGCATCCCGCAAAACTTGATCTTAACCGTTCTTTTCACTCTAATCCTACGGTCTATATTATTACCAATGAATTATAAATATGGTGGTCTTATTTATGATGTTTTCATTGTTTTTACCATGATAATTTGCTCTCCTATGTGAATTTACATCCATATTTTACCAAGCATTTTCAACAGTGTTCTCTACGGTTTCAAGTTGGTTATCAAGTTGCTTTCTCACAATTTGAATTTCTTACTGTGCTTCCTTAATAATTCAATTTAATTGCTGGTGCCAGCATTAGAACAAGACATGGAAACATCCAAAACACCACAAATTACCAGGAGCAAAAACCTCCAGAAAGACATGTTTTTGCAAGACCCAAATATTGGTGTGTTTTCCGACACTAGTGGCTGAGTGTCTGAAACCTACCAGTTGGATTGGTCTCAAGTTTATTCCATCTTTGATAATAATGACCTTTCAGATTTCTAGAGTAATCAACTCATTTATCAAAGAATTAAGGACTCTATCGTTCATATGATTGCTGCTATACCGACCGTCCTCCATTATAACGATGTAGTTAGATGGATTATAGACCACGCTAACCTGAAAGACCATTCCTTTAACACCAGTATTGGAACGCAATTGGCCAATTTTCGCTCTGAAACCTTTGTGATAATATACTCCCTTAAACCTTTCACACAGCTCCTCGATGCAGAATTTATTAATGCTGCTAAGTATAGGTTCAATTTCGACCAAATGTTGAAATCCTGGATGGCTGAACCACGCAAGTTATCCCAAAGGAAACACAACCTTTACCCCATCGAATAGTTCAAGGAGCCTTATTCCCTGCTTGCATCAATTTTATGTAGGATTTATGGTCTCCCCAACTATTCTTACTTCAAGAAAGAATGGCCCCCCATTGCTCACCACGTCATAACTACAGGTGAATCCTCCCCTTGGGATTCAATCCTCTCACTTGAACTAAGAAATGCCATACATGAGTTCCAGAAAGTCACTGCAACAAAGAAGTGAAACTTTTATCTTTCTACCTTCATTGTGGATATATTTTGTGCTGAATTCTGCTTTCCCCAATATGGGATGGAGTTGGGAATTACCAGCCCCGCCTATGTATATTTATCATTCTGA
Source organism: Pseudotsuga menziesii (assembly GCA_001517045.1). NCBI lineage: Eukaryota > Viridiplantae > Streptophyta > Pinopsida > Pinales > Pinaceae > Pseudotsuga > Pseudotsuga menziesii. The sequence continues at coordinate 957,373 of LPNX010484804.1, read as the reverse complement.
GCTATGGGATACAAATTATGTAACCAGGTTTTATGATATATGTGAGAGTATCGTTGTCCTAGTCTATTTCCTGATTTTTAACAAGGAAGCTCCTGCATTCTCTCCTAAAGCTAAATCCCTCATAGCCACTATGGGAGATTGGTATGTCGGTTAATCATTCACCTATATCAAGATTTTTGGTAGCAATGCTTCCCATATGTTTCCTAAGGTTGTGCTGAACATTTTGGTCCTTGAAGAGATTTCATTTCAAACAGTCACAAAAGGTATTTACAAAAAATGTACTGCACCTAAGAGGAATTTTTGGCCCAAGTTTCCTATAACCTTTGGATCTCTGAGCATACCTACTTCTACTAGGGCATCAGGGCTTAGTGACCACATAGTGTCACTCAAGCTTGGCTTTTCTAGTAAAAGGAAGCATGATCCCAAAGGGATTGTTGACCTCCACCTTAGGCAAAACCATTTTAAAATAGGATATGCTCATGAAGAAACTCCGGATGACTTCATATATCAGGGAGTTGATACCTTTTCTGAAGTATTGGTGAGGGCTAAAAGAAAGGAAGAACAAAGTCATATATTGCAATAGGAAAAGGAAATCAAGGACAGAGTTTGGAATTACAGGTCCATGGAGTTAGACATTCAGGAAAAGGTAATAAAACATAGGGAAAGTAGGGAAGATAAAGTTTCAGCAAATGAGGCTCTGGCATCCACCAATGCATCCACAGAACCCAATTCAGACACATGTAAATGGAAATATCCCATGGAAGAAGATCCCTAGAGATCTGTGGAACAACATGTCAAGGCCTATTTGCACACCTTAGATCAGATCAAACAGACACTGAGCAAGATGACTTTAGGAATAGACACTGAGGAAGTTACAACCTCTCAGCCAGCTGAATATGCTCAGGTGACCGCTGTGGTTGAAAATACACAATCTGTACTAGCATAGATCGAATGGGAACCTCTCAAATGGCTAGAATCACTTGACTCATTCAAAGGAAGAAGATGAGAGGGTTTCCCCTGTTCATGTGACTGTTGAAGTTGGCAATGGTAATGATTTACTGAATTCCACCAATGGTAGCAATGAAAATCCTTCATCACCTCCCTTACACTCTCAAATTTCTTCTCAGTATATCCCTTCCTTTTCTACTATACTTATCTCATCAATAATAGCCTTATCTTCACTATTAGTTGGTTCTACCATGACACCTTTTATGACCCAGATTTATCAAAATGCTACTTGTCTACCTAAATCTGTTACACCTATTTCTGTAGATATGCCCATTCCTTCATCTAATGTACCTCCAGTTTTCAAGATTCCATTACATATCCCTTCATTTAGTTTAGTGTCATCCCCTATGACTAAGAAAACTTAAGCAGTTTCATTATCATCACTCAAGACCACTACTTTGCAAGTTTCATCATGTGAAACTTCAATTCTTGACATTTCTTCAGCCCTTGAAGTAATTCCTGCTCAGATTGTTAACCCTACTCCATATACTTCTCCTATTACTATAACTATACCTTCTCACGCCACAACTCAAACCACTTCTCTGATATCGACAAGCATTAGTGTACCCCCCATTCATGAGATGAGGGATGAATTCAATGAAGATTTTGTGGTATCCCTGGGAGAATATTGGTATAGAAAAGATGAAAGATCAGTGGTGAAGAAGGGTAGGAAGAGGAACAGGGATCAGAGTGATATGGACATGTCTATTGCAAACTAGATTGTGAGGACCTAGCAATCAAGTGACCCGTAGACATATGCCATTGATGCTGCATCTATCTTAGGGGCTTTTACAGGAGCCAATTTTGATGTTGTTAACACTTTGAACCAAGAATTTGACAAACAGAAAGTAGAAATTGTCATACTGAAGGAGGAACTGGTGCAATTTAAAAGGAAGCATGAGAACAGGTCTGATGAACTTCAAGAGAAGAATGTTGCTCTCAGTGAAGAACTGCAAAGAGAAAATACTGTTAATGCCACTTTGCTGTAGAAGGTTGCATTGTTAGAAAGACAGTGTGAAGATGCAACTGCAAGTGCAACTTCATCTTCATTTTCTAAGTTTTCCCAGGAATAATTTAGAGAGCTTTCCATTCGAACCAACAAGGAACATTATGATTTGGTTTGTGTGTTATTTAAACCTCTATATAATATCTTTGAAACTCACATGTTTTTTGACAAGATGTCTGTTGTTCTGGAAGACTTAGTTGAGAAGAGACAACAAGCCTCAAAGGCTTATGATGAAGTAGTAGACCGGCAGAGGTACACGAAAGATAAGCCAGATAATGTCACTTTTCTCACTAACTTCCATCTTAAGAGGATCAAGACTATCTTGAGAGCCTGGGAAGACCTAGATGAGACAGTAGCTGAATCCATAAAGAAAGAACGGGCCATTTGCAGCAAAAGATGGTATGCAGTTGAAAACATTATGGATGAATTGTCCTTTCCTGCAATGGTGATTATTGAAAAGGCCTATCCACCTAGATTGATCATTGAGAAAGTGGAGCAGCGACAAGATGAGGGAGACAAGAAGATCAAGAAACTTGACCATGTAGGCATCCATGATGTAGATCAGTTGATCAAACAACCATTTGTGGTGGAGAAAAAGATCCACATCTTTATCCAATTTTTTCATAAACTGGCTAAGAATGAAATTGAGGATCATAAGTGCAATTCACATCTTGGCATTGAATCTGCCAGTTACCCTGATATTGAGAAATTGCTCCATATTAGGAAGATGTGGAGAGATTTCTTAGGATATTAGCTTTGTTTAGGCTTTGATCCCCTTTAGGGGGAGATCCATTTTTTTTAATAATTATTTAAGAGGGTGATCTTGAATGTATTAAGGAATTTTTTTTGGACTTTTGGAAGAAGGAAGACTGATACAGCCAGAGATAGAGAGAACACCTCTTGTTCTTCATATGGTTTATGTAATTTTTTACTGGACTTCAAATCAATACAGTACTGTGATTTCTTATCTCTTGTCTTTGTCTGAATGAATTTCTTCAAACAGATTTCAATATTATTTGTTTCAAATGGACAGATAATGCTGTTGATTATTTACAATTATTAAAGGTGTTTATTTAGCTTAGATTTATCTCTGTTATTATTTATGCATTGATAAAGTTTTGTACAATTTATTTTATGAACTATCTTTATCTATTTTTGTGAATAATTGAACAACAATTTTCAGGAGCATAATATGTTTGTTTTTCAACTTACATGTGCTATGCAGTTTAATTTAGAATGATAGAATCTTAAATCACTAACTAATTGATTTTCATTAATTAGCTATGAATTAAGTGATGGGATTCTAATCTGATTTACATTTTTGTTGATTGAATGAAAAGTACTTGTCTTCCTACACATTTGGTTCACCTGCAAATCAACACAGTATCCTTTTTAGAGTAGTTTAGATCTAGATTAGGTTCTCTTTCCTAGTTAGGTTTTAAGTTTTCCTGTTCTTTATATAATTTTCCTTGTTTCCTAAATTCGGAAACATATCCTCTATGGATTAAATCCAATCATAAGCTAGCGTAGGCTACAAAAGTGTCCGTGGGAGATTACCATCCCAAACAACTCGAGGATAGAAAAATACTTGCATGGGATTGTTTGAAGCTTTTGGATAGGTTTTTTTCCTGTGTTGCAAGCCTTAGACACCCTAATCAGCCACATAAACAGTTGGGGCTTCAACAGGTACACCCCAAGCCATAGGAATTTTCTCTCCGTAACAGTGTTACAACTAATTTTACCACACATTTATGGCCTTCCCTATCCCTCTACAGACTCTTTGGACCCCATGGACCAATATTGTACCTTTGATGTTTCCAAGATCATCCCTAAAAATACCTGTTATTTGCTGTACATGACTTTTAATCCCTTTCTCGCGTATATACGCAGATATTAACCTCAAACCTGCGTACATAGGGATGTGCGCATAAGTCCAAAAAATTTTGGAGTTTTTCTAGATGTGTGTCTGAACCAATTGACTCTTGGCCTCCCATATTCCTCCATATCACTCATATTTGACCCTCCATTACCCCTTTGGAGTGCTATTTAAGAAACCGCTTGGATACATTGAAGGGGAGGAATTGAAGAGCAGGGAAACTATAGTCCATTGTTGCCGTAACTTTGCCATACCTGAGTCTACATCCCTTTATCCCTTTGGAGCACTTTGTGTTCTTCCCAAGCTTTCCTTTTTCCTGTGAGATTGCTATAGAGAGATGGAGGATTGAGGTGGTGGAGGCCCAGGTGGAGGACTCAGTTTCTTCGGTTCGCAGACATGCCGACACAGGTTGTCACTTGTGTAATATCTGATTTGATTAATATATATCTTTTTCTATCCATTTAATGTGACATTGAATGAATATTGAATCCATGGATATGTTTAATTGTTTATACATTGATGAAAATATATGCTAGAGTAGATCTAGCATCATATTATATAGCATGCTTTCCTTTTTTACTGTTGTTGAGAGTGAATTGCTAAGTCAAGTGGGATTGGAAAAAGCTCAACAGGGATCTACTTCAATCGTCGGGAATAAGGTATGACCCATGATCCCTTAGTTTTAGATATTTGGTTTCTCTTGCATATAGGAAATGATTGATTTCTGCGATTTCTCTATTTGTTGTGGTACACCCCAAGCCATAGGAAGTTTCTCTCCGTAACAAAATTGGCGACCGTACTGGGGAGGTTCCTAGTTGTTTCTCTTTGGGGGGTTTTTGATATTCAATGTACTTGAATTGCTCTAATTTCTCTGTTTCTATGTCGGGTCTGGGGGCATGTTTTCCCAGTAGTGTCTTGAAGGAGTAAATTTTGTCTCATCTTGTCTATTTAACTTATTTTTCTCTCTTTTTCTTCCTGTACATGGGTTTATCTTTCACAGTTATGTATACACGCGGGTTTTCCTAGAACAGTCACGTATGTACTTAGGTTTACTGAGAAGAGTCACGTATGCCTTGATTTTTTGCTTTATTTGAGGATTAAGTGTTTCTAGGTGATTTTGGATGATTGTTGAGTCTTCTTGGATGCTTCTGGAGTCTACATCTACCCTCTGTTTCTGAACATAGATTGTTTTTAATTTTAATTTTAGAAATGTTCTTGTCATTCATTTTCTACTTTTTTTTTTTGATATTAGTGCATTGGGTCTCTTTTACCTTGGTGCTTTTCTTGGATGCTTTTTGTGAGTGGTTGCAAATTCTGAGGGTTATAGTGTCATATTTTTTTGCTTTTATATCTCATTTAATTCAAAGATACAAAAATATGTTTCTTTTTGCATAGTTATGCATTGCTTGCATTTTGCATCAGCATGGTACTTGTATTAGGTTTGCTTGGTGAATCTTAGTCATATTTTCATATAGGAATGACTGTTTTTACATTTGAAGGAAAAATTTTGCACTTCACGTAGTAGCATACCTTATTTTTCATTCTACACAGTGCATTTACATTGATTGTTGCTTGTGCATTTTGATTCATGTTGTGCCATAACACCATAAGTTGCATGACCATTACCCTTTGAGTATAAAATCCAACTAAAATCAATGCTTAATAAAATGAATTACACTTTTTTATTTTCTAGGGTGCATCAACAAGATTAGGTTTTATGGTCTTCGAATAGTTCATTGTAAGTTAACTCTCCAAGACAACTAAACAAAACAATTAGGTGTCTGTCCAGGTGAGAGTGTGAAACCCTTGGTATAATTAGTGTTTCTTAGGATCCTCCTCTTACACGAGAGTTAAGAACAAGGCAGTGTGAGCAATTATGATTTGGATGACCCCTGATTGTGATTGATTAGCACTGGAGATATTTCCAGGATTGTATTCATATCTGGGGGCCTTTTAGGTATTGGCTGGTGCACCCCTGGGGTACCGGTTGTGCTTTCAGGATTCTAGATTTGCTACCCTTCCCATACGGTCAATATTGCCTATGACTATCCCCCTAAGCATTGATTATATTGAGGTGACCTTAGTTTCCTTACCTAGGTTATCGAGGGGGTATTTGCGGAAGTTATTCTGTAGGTGTCCTGGCCAGGTAAGGGTCGGATGACACAGTTTCTATATGCGTTGAAGCTGAGGGGCACTATAATTGGTTGCGAACCTCCACTTGTTGTGTATGGGAGTCTCAAGCCTCTCCTAGGTGAGAAATAGCTACTTCATTCAGGAGCTCACTTATCCTACCCTTGGTTTGCTTGTTGTTTGGCTTTATATTTTCTTAGGTGTATACTCTATGCACGCTAGTCTGCTTTGGATTGTGTAGCTAGATTGAGTCTTTTATTTTTATTTAAGTCATTGTGGATTCAGTGGTGGCACCTCGCTAGTCTAGTTGTTTAGCAGGAATTCTACCTTCCATGTCTCTTCCTCCTCTGGGAGAGAGTACCAGACAGTTCGTGCAGACTACTTCTCACTTTGATTCACACACCATGGGAGATCATGAGGATGAGATTCCAGATATGTCCTCCCCACCTCATGAGTTTGGGAAGGGTGATCCTACTAGCACATATGATCCACCACATGAACAACCTTCATGATCTGGTTATGATCCATCATTCATGGGTTGATGGTATTGGTTTCCAGGCGAGGAGACTCACTATGAACCCACAAGTACTAGTAATGTTAGATATGGCCTGCCTTATATCCTCGAGTGTGATCCAACATATCATGCTGAGTCAGAAGTTGACCCTGGAAGTACGCCTAGGGGCACTTACATTCCTTTCCATGCAGAGAGGTTTGGTGGCACTAGTCACATTGCACCTTCCATCCCTGTGGCGGAGGCATCATCACATGCTCATCTTAGGCCTAATGTTAGTAACCCTATTTGGATACCAGAATGGAGACGTGTGAAAATTAAGAACACCACTTACATTCCTTCACATGTCCCATTATCTTTGAACCCCATTCCTTCAAATGATTTTTTAACGACCCATCCTCCCCCTAATTTGCATGGGCCTTTGGGCCGAAATACTGCTACTAGCCACGTCCATCTTGTGACTGCTAACATTGTATTATCACAAAGCCAAGTTCCTCCTGTTGTGTCAATAGTTCTTGTACCTGTTTCTAGATCATCTCATGGACCAACTCATGGAGCTCCCCATATACCTAACTATGGACCATCTCATGGAACATCCCATGGAACACCTTATGGAGCTTCCCATGAACATTCTTATGGATCGTAGTATGGACAAAAATATCAACCGTATGGGTACGAGTATCAACAAGCCACTTACTCTTCTAATTATGGATTTGTAGCACCTCATAATCAAGGTATTCTGTATCACAATGATTCCATGCAGCCCATCATGGGTCATATGGGAGGATTTTATTATCCCACTTGCGAAGGCCATGGTGGGTATAGCAATCAACCTTATATGAATCAGCACTACCAGTGAGAATGGCATTGACCGACTCAACCTAGGCTCCCTTTCATTGCGACATTGAACTTACCTGATTTGTCGAGATTGATGAATGATCCCGTGTCTCATGATCCAGCATGGCCGGTAGTCCCTACCAAGCTTCCTTCGAACATTCCCAAGTTTGAAGGTAAGGCTAGTGAAAATACTGGTGAGCATGTCACCACTTTCCACCTTTGGTGCTCTTCTTATTCCTTACACAATGATTCTATCTGTTTGAGGCTATTTCAATGCACCCGTGAGTGAAATGGTACATAGAGTTACCGGGGGGGTTTATACTACGTTTGATGACATTGCCATGAATTTTCTTAATCATTTCCAGCTACCCGTACGTTACGATGTCGGTACCGAACTCTTGTTGACCTTTCAGCAAGACAAAGCCATGCATATTTTGAATCATATTCAAGAGTGGCGTAGAAGGAAATGATTAATTAAATCCTTTATAACCCTAGAGTTTCTTTTAGAATGGTTTCGCAAGTCATTGTTACCTTACATTGCGAAGGATGTTTCTACATTCAGAGTTCAAAATGAGAACCAAGCTATTTTCAGGGCTCAAGAGTTGGATTTGATCTATGCTCAATCTAGAATCTTGTATGAGATTATCCTTAATGCTCCAAGATCCAATTTTGACCCCAATATCAAACCTGGACCACATGCTTAAGGTATTGTTCACTCCATGAGTACCAAACCTGCAAACTCTGTTATGAAACAAGTGAGCTTGTTATCAATTAACCAGCCTGCATTGGGACAAGCTATGGTTTCGTCTCAACCTACCCAATTGGTGAGTGTACTCTCCATGCAAATGTCGAACCTGAAGGGAAACTAGCAACCTGGACAGAATAAAAAGAAAGGAAAAAATAATCAGAAGGGTGGGTATAAAAATGAAAATGGTAATAATAATGACAAGAACATGAATAATGTTGCGAGGGACAAGCAGCTGAAGCGTAAGGTGAATTTTCCTTGTAATTTGTGTAAGGACGATCACCTCTCTCACTTGTTCCCTCATATGGAGGATGCCTTGAAGTTCATATCACAGTGCCCAACTATGTTTAATAATCCTTTTCCTAATAATCAAAATATGAACTCAAGGACCATTGATCCTAGTTGTGCATCTGGTGGAAATATAAACCCGTTGGAGGTCGCTCCTAGTCATGGTTGCATATACATGGTGAGAGATACCAAAGTTGTGACACATGTGAAAGACTAGGGTTCGTCACATCCTGGCCTTACGAAAGAACCTGCTCCACCTGAGAACCCTTTGCCAATTGAAAAACCTATGGATAAACTTGAAGTTTCGCCTCACATTCCGAAGGGAGTATTGAAATGCTCAGGACAAAATTCTAATGCTCTAGCTGCCTAGAACTATTAAGTTGTCGAGGATTTGGGCCAAACTCCTTATGCAATGCTCGTATTATAAATGCTTCAGACTTATCCTCCACAGAGAAAGGCCTTATTGTCTACTCTTGGGGTTAGTGATGATAGCTCTTCTTTTGTTACCAAATTTGAAACCATGGTAGTATAGCCTCACTTACCTTACTACGTGTCTCTTTTGATTCATGTAGAGTGTCTCAACAACACCATCATGCGTACTATCATTGATGAAGGCGTTTCCACTTCCGTGATGTCTTTGTCTTGTTGGAAGGGTTTAGGTTCTCCCACATTGTCTCAATCCACCAACATGTTGACGAATTTCGATGGTAGGTCGTTTCGGCTGCATGATATAATTCCTTCTCTAGAGGTCCAATTGGGAGGGAAGACTGTCATGATCGAGGTTGAGGTGTTTGATGTGCCCCTTGACTACAAGCTTTTGCAGGGTAGTAATTGGATGTACAATATGCAAGCCATAGCTTCTTCCCTATTTCGAGTAGTTTGCTTTCCATTTAATGGGGAGATCGTTACTATTGATCAAAACTCATTCCATAATCCAAGTGTTAATGCATCATTGGGAGCTTCCATCTTGATTATCGATCATTCTTAGACGACAACCAAGAATGTGGGTGTCGGTATGTATCCTTCTCTTATGGGAACCTTTAGTTGTCCTGTGCTCGTTCTTATGATTGGTTATAGTCTTGGTGGGGCTTCATCCTCATCGAATTTGGTATATTTTTGCACTACTCATATGGAATATCCTTGGATTCTTCCTTCACCGAGTACTTTGAGTATTCCTATTGAGACAAACATGCCGTTGCCTACAACAATGGTGGCGTATCAAGTGAATCTTGATCATGTTGGAGAGCTTAGTCCTTCCTCTTCGCAGATGGATGAGGACGACCCTTATGTGCTGCCTACATGGGAAGTAGATTCATCTCACTCTCATGAATTCCCTGATGATTTTTTTCCGTCAGATGAAGCTATTCTTGAGGCCATGTCTTGGGTTGAGAAACCTTGGGAAGAGTTGCACCATCGATCATATTTCCTTCCTAAGCTTAATCATTTGGAGTTTGATGAATTTAGGGAGATTCTTAGCGAGAAGATTGGTAGCCCCGTGGTCCCATTAAGATCTCTTGGTTAGATGGCTGAAGGGAACATGGCTAACTTGTCACCAACAATTCCTATCAATATTTCTTGTGATCCTCGTAAGATTGAGAATGTCTACATTGGGGCAGGTTGTTTCCCCGATGATATCAAAGAGTATACCGAGTTGTTTAAGGAATTGTGTGATATTTTCGCTTGGTCATATGAAGAAATGCCAGGTATAGACCCTTATATTGTCAAAAACGAAATCAAAACCTATCTGGATGCAAAACTGGTTCGACTGCATTTGTGTGCCGTGAATCCTAAAAAATCACCCACAATTAAAGCTGAGATAGAGAAACTTCTCAAAGATGGTTTTATCTATCCTATTCCCTTGACAGAGCGGGTTTCGAATCCCGTTTCGGTGGATAAGAAGCAGAGAGAGATCTGAATATGCACTTATTTCTGTGATTTAAATCGAGCCTGTCCTAAAGATAACTTCCCTACACCATTTATTGATCAAATTTTGGATGTGTGTGGGAAGTGAGGTATTTTCTTTTATGGATGGAATTTCTGGATATAATCAGATACAAATTAAACCCAAGGATCAACACAAGACCGCATTTATTTGTCCTTGGGGAACTTTTGCATATTAGAAGATGCCCTTTGGCCTTAAAAATGCTGGAGCTACATTTCAGTGAGCCGTGACCTTAATATTTCATGATCTTAAGATGATTATTGAAGTATATTTGGATGATCTCGTTGCTCACTCTCATTTGAGAGTGCGTCATCCTTATCACTTGAGATTAGTGTTAGAAAGATTTTTTCATTATCAAGTTCATTTAAACCCTCATAAGTGCATCTTTTGCGTGATAGTTGGTCATTTACTAGGATTCATCATGTCTAAGGAGAGTATTAGAGTCGATCCCTTGAAGGTTGAAGAAATACTTCAATTGTCTTCCCCATGTAACATTCGACACCTTCAATGTTTACAAGGTATGGTGAACTTCTTCCAAAGGTTTGTGGTCAATTTTTCCAACTTGACTAAAGGCTTCATGCGTATGTTGAAGAAGTACACCCATTTTTATTGGGCCGAGTGATCCCAAGAGTCTTTCAATTCTCTTAAGCGAGCCTTAGTAACGACCCCCATGCGTAGTCCACCAGACTATAGCCGTGACTTCTTGATTTATGTGGCTATGTCTTAGGAGATAGTTGGTATGGTTTTGGTTCAAGAGGATGAGGAGCTCCATGAGCATGTCATATATTATTTGAGCCGAAACCATATTGATGTGAAACTTCACTATTCCAATGTAGAGAAGCTAGTCTTAGTGACCGTTCATGCCGTTCAACATTTGAGACATTACATTCCCCTTTTCTAAACTTTGGTCATAGCTCACATCAATACATTTCATTTCGTCCTCACTAGAAAGATGAATGGGGCAAAATATAATAAGTGGATTGTGATTTTGCAAGAGTTTGATCTCAAGTTCGTTTTAGCGAAGTCGAAGAAATCGTTAATCTTTGCTGAGTTCATATCATATTTCCCAAATTTGGAGGAAGAGGAGGTTTACGAGGATTCTTTTGTTGATGAGAATATATTCCTCATATCAATTGTGGACCCTTGGTACAGAGATATCATTATGTATTTGCAAACATTAAAGGTCCCCACTCACTTCTCATGGGATGAGCAACGACAACTACACCATGTAGCGAAGAACTACCTTATAGTGGATGATACTTTGTATCACCGTGGGGTGTATTCCATTTTACGTCATTGTTTAACTCATGATGAGGCTGAAGTCATGCTTAATGATTACCATGGAGGGGTGTGTGGCGGTCATTTATAAGGGTTTTCTACAGCCCAAAAAATATTGAGAGTGAGCTATTTTTGGCCATCTATCTTCAAAGATTGTGTTAATGTGGTCAAGAAGTGCCACCCTTGCCAGGTGTTTGCACATAATATGCACTCATGTCCTACCCTTTTGCATCATATTTTCACCATCAGTCCCTTCACCAAGTGGGGTCTTGACTTTATGGATTACAACCCAGCTTCGGTTCGGGGGCACCATCATATTATTGTAGCTATCGATTACTTCACGAAATGGGAAGAGGCTATGCCTATAGTTAAATATGATGGTGAGACAGTCGTGCATTTTGTATTTAACTAGATTATCAACTGGTCCAACATTCTGAAAGAGCTTGTCACTGACCATGGTAGGCACTTTCAGAAAAAAATGATGGAAGAGATGGATTCCAAGTTAGGGTATAAGCAAGAGCACTCTTCTTCTTATTACCCTTAAGCGAATGGACAGGTTGAAGTAGTGAACAATTCACTTAAGTGTATTCTCCAACGAACCATCACACAAAGCAAGAATAATTGGCATATCATGTTGTATCTTTCTTTGCAGGCCTATAGAACCGCAGTTAAGACTACCACCAGTTTTTCTCCCTATCAGCTTGTGAATGGGGTGGAGTCTGTATTACCGGTTGAATGCAAAATCCCTTCTCTGAAGCTAGCTGTGGAGATTTTACCAGACACTTCCACATTGGAAGAATGTTTGGTACAATTAGAGAAGCTTGATGAGTAGCACCGAGATGCCTTAGTGGCTCTAGAGGTTAACAAGTTTCATGTCAAGGTCCAATATGATAAGTCTATATGTCCTAGGAGGTTTAGTAAAGGTGACTTGGTCCTTTTATGGGATCAAGAAGGATCCCTTGGGGGAAGGAAAGTTTAATCCCATGTGGCATGCTCCTTACATGGTTAAACATGTCTTAGAGAAAGGCACCTATGAGTTGGTTGATTATGAAGGGACAACCTTGGTGGAGCCTAGAAATGGGCTCTATCTCAAAAAATACTATGCATGATCTTTATCTAGGGCTAATTTTTGTATATTATTGTACAATTTTGCATTGCATAGTTAGGTTTTCTTATGGTGATCGGGTTTGTTGATTAGATTTCATTTTTTATGGAAGAATTCGATGTAATATTCTGTTTACATAGGATTCTCTAATGGTGCTAGCCATCACACTCAAAACTCTGCTTCGGCTGCTTCGGTGATCTATACTCCTACAAGTCAAGTATTATCTTTAGGAGGTGTATGTTTGCGACCTTCGTTAAACAATAATGTTGAATTTAGTGCCATTATTGAGTTATTGCATGATGCCATTTTGCATGGTGTTTATTCTCTTGAGGTACATCTTGATTCGTAGTTAGTGGTTTCACAACTTAATGGCTTGTATCGTATTAGGGATCCAACATTATTACGAATATTCTTACGTGTTAGATTGCTAGAATGACAATTTGAGAGTATAACATACATTCATGTTCCAAGAAATTTTAATCAAGTTGCTGCCTCATATGCTAACTATGTGTTAGATAGGAATTTGTTTCACAGACCATAAGCATATCACAAACATATTTTACACACATGTAAATAAAATAAAATCGATCATCATAAAAGTATTTTCATTAACTTCAAAAAGTGACGTCATAATATATAAGTGTCATATACAAAATTGGGGCTTCTGAGCCACCAAAATATACTACACGGTCATACAAAAATGAGTACACTCAGGTCTCTAAGCCTAAGGAGGAGGAGGGTGTTGGTCATGATAGCACACTACAGCTCTAGCTAGTCGTTGAAATAGTTGAACCCATGCTCGTGGTACTCTAACCACCTGGCACTGCATGGCCTTAGGCAAGTCCTCAACTTGTGCCATGGGTACTCTATGTATCAATCGAACCAAGTTTGTGTGAATTCTTTGGAGTGTCCGCTCCACATCCGCACCCATAATCTCATCCCCTCTTCCCCTCCATCGATGACAAGGGAAACCATCCGACCGTCGTAGTCCTACATCTACATATACATGACAGATTGTCACTATGTGTCATCACACCAAAAACACGTCTTTTGATTTCATATATCAAAAAACACAAAAACAAATTATAATTCAAAATTAAAATTGGGTTTGGGATTCTTTACCTATGTCTTCATAAGCCGCTCTTGTAGGTAGGGGCATGTCTAGATCACCACGGAAGTCAATCCCTGCATAGGAACAGTCATCTATGGAAATTAGCTGTCCCCACCACCATGGAAAGCACTATGTTGGGTAGGGCTTAGCCACCCGCCACCTCCTAGTATACACATGAAATTATCTCAATGCCACTGAGATGGATCTCAAACTCCATGTGGAGCAATGTCTACCCTAGGGCTTATCCATGGCACCCTCTCAAAGAAGAATGTGCTCAGTATGCTGCCAAACTTGAAGTTCCACACCTGACCCATCTTGCAGTCACTGAGTTGTTGTTTCATGTTGCTCAGCAGTGTAGTACTCCATTCATATATTTTAGGTCGCATACACTCTACCACATAGAACATCATTGGCCGTGAGGCCTGGTGGAGTGAAGCCAAACCTGCAATCCTACCCAAGTCCAAAAGTATGGCTTTTAGCCCCAGAATCTGAATAGACTTTGTCGGGATTTGAATCCCAACCTTCTCAGTATCTAGAAGACAGTACATAGCTATGTACTCATCTATGGTCAGCCCGCCTCCTGGCCCACGGGATGGGAGGTTCACCACCTCCCCTCGTCAGGACAAACCTATGATGAAATATATGTCCTCAACCTCAATGCTGAGTGACATCCCATCTATATGAAATGTTTCATACTCTAGATCCCAATAATCTACCAGCAGCTAGAGTAGTCTTGGTTTGTCCCTCAAGCTTCCAAGACACCAAAACTTGTATAAGCCACATGCCCATAATGCTTGTTGAGCCATGAGATCAGCTTGAACATCTTCCTCAAAATCACCATGTTCTCTCTCTTGCCACTCTAGTACCATCCTGCACAAAAAAACAAGTTTTTTATCAGTATTTTCCCATTAAATCCTTGTTCGCAGCCCTATACGTGACTTTTTGCGAAACAACCATGTATTTACATAGGTTTCGGTGCATTTTCCACATATGGTGAGCCTTATACGTGGAAAAAAGCCCTATTTTTGCGTGGGCCAAAATGCTCAATTTAGGATGTCTCAAAAAACTAAATTGACCATGAAAATTTAAAAAATTTGCATCAAAATGAAAGAGAGGAGCATGAGAGTCTACCTGGATTAAACGAGGAGGGATTCCACCGAACGATGCTCCCAGAATTTGCTTCTGAAGTTCTGAGCTCAAATGCACTATGTTGGGTAAACCATTCAAATGGTATGAAAATTTTTAAATTTTTCACTATTTATAGAAAAGTTTTGAAATTTTAACCCACTTTCTATAGTTTTTTACCATTTCTGATAGTTTTTGGACCATTTGAACTAATTTTCTGTTGTAGGAGCCCATTTTGAGTGCGGTTTGACCCCAATTTCGACAAGTTTGTGCCTATTGCATGTATTATATCTAAAATGGCATATAGGTTAGGTTTCCATATCCACTTTCATTTTTCATGACCTTATGACCGTTCCATCTTAACCTTATGTACAAACCCATTCTATCTTGTCACAGAACCTTCTTGCTACTTTTAGAAGTGACATGATACGAATGGTAGAGCTTTCCCATACATGGGTACCCTAGTTAGATCCTGTTTTGCATTTGGTTCCCATGCTGACATTTCTCCTTTCAGGTGTGGGAGTCCTTCGTATAGTACCTCCATGGCTTTGAGAAAGGGCTTCATACTCCTCTTGAAATCTATGCTGGCCATTTCCCTGGGACTCCCTTATATATGTCAAGTTGTAATTGCATTATCATGAGTTTTGCTTGCCTTATTGAGCCTTATGTCGGCTTTCCTAATTTTGATTATCAGCCATATAGACTGAGCTTGTCTCATGTCTAGCCAAGCAGAGGCTTTTTATATATCTTTTGCAGCTTGATTCCCCATTTTTACTGGGAGGAGACTTTCCCCCGAGTGTCGTTATCTTGCACATGTTTCCTTGCATTGACCATAGGTATGTTCCACTGCTTGGAACTATCTTGTTTGACCCTTTCCACTCGTCTTCTCCTAGATTTGTAACTATAAAGCACTTTTATTCTTTTTCAAGATTTTCAAAATATCTGAAAAATTCCAAAAAAAAACCAAAAAACCAAAAATCTAGACAGGAAAATATGTTATCTTTGGCAATAGTCAAGTCGTGTCGCCTTCAAATAGAACATTGTATATCACATCCGTTGGTTGGGTTAATAGTTTGACTTTAGGAGTTGTACTCGTTTCTCTGAGTTTATCTCCACCGACTGGTTAAGCTTCCAGTCCCTATGGATCCTCTGTTGATGCCTCCTATGTCGCAGAGATGTCCCAGTTTTTCATATCGAGTCTATGCTACCTACATTCAGTCACCATTCACCTTTATGCTCTTGTTTGAAGGAAATTGAAGCCTGAGTCAGTCATTCCTTAGTTGTCTTGACTTTGCATGTCAGTCATTCCTGATATTATTATTGGTTCATGCACATCTTGTTTGAGTCCTTCCACATTATATAGAATTGTTGAGTACCTCATGTTGGTTGATGGAGGATTCCTTAATTCCCTCCTTCCAGCGGATTCCATCCCATCGACTTCAGATCATTTATTATGGGATAGGATTCTAGAGTCATTTGAGTGCCTTAAAACTTATAGTCATTAGTGGTAGGTTCTCTCGCCATCGACAGTTTTTGGAATACATCAATGCCCCCTGATCGATGGATTCTTTCAAGTGTTCGACCTCAACACATCTATTCACACTTGTTAGATTGCACTCTAGTACCTTGATTCCCATTCTCATTATCGGTGGGTGATCTCATGTCTGTTAAGGATATAAATCAATGACCGGTAATCAGACGATGAACTACTATGTTTGACCTCGACACCTCTATTCACATAGTAGGACATGTACTCATAGCGGTTTTTGTAGAATACTTTCCAAATTGCTGAAATTCCACATATGCTACCTCCTTTATTGTGCCAATGTTCATGAGATTTCAGCTCTCGTGATTTGATTCCAGTGTATGTCAGATATCTTCAGCCATTATGGAGATCTTGATCCATTGTATATATTCAACTTCTATGGAGATATTGATCCTTTGCATGTCTTCATCATGGAGATTCTGATCTATTATATATTGTATGTGGCGATGACCACACATGTCACATGTTGTATATCATTCCTATTCATGGCCATTGTAATCTTATGTATATGGGACTGCTATATGTATTTGCAATAATGTGCAGAGATTGATTATTGTACTGATGGATGGCTGGTTCTTCCACCTGGTTCTTCATCACTCACTTCTGGGATGGATTTATAATGTGTTTCAGCCATGATGTTACCCCTCTGACCTCACACATTAGGGGGCATCTGTTACAGCTGATTTTACCACACATGGTTGATCACACATTTATGGCCTTCCCTGTCCCTCTACAGATTCTTTGGACCCCATGGACCAATATTCATTAGAGGAAATTTGAGGTCTAAAATGGGCCTCCTAAGGAAAACAATAAAATAATAGTTAAAATAATAAAATAATAGTTATTAATTTTGGAGGAAGAATGAAAAAAACAACTTTTTGTGTTGGTATTTTCGACATATCTCGTTGTGTGTTTACTCAAATTCTGAGTGGGAGAGCTCATTGGATGCAGAATTTAATTCTACATCCAACCAGTACCCACACTACATATTTTTGATGGACCCTGCTACCCAAAAACAAGAAATACCTGGAAAAATGTGATCATGATGTCATCACCACATTTTTTCAGGTATTTCATGTCATCATTACTTTTTTTAGGTATTTCTTATTTTTGGGGTAGAAAGGTCTATCAAAAGTATGCAGTGTGGGTACTCATTGGATGCAGAATTAAATTCCACATTCAATGAGCTCTCCCGATTGAAATTTGAGTAAAAACACAGGGAGATATGTCGAAAATACGAACAAAAAAAGTAGTTTTCTTTTATGACAAATATGTCAACAACCATTATGGTTGACTCATTTTATTGAAATTATATTGGTTCTTGAATTCCAACTTACAAAATTTATTGTTGACGTGTTTTCTTATAAGGCCAAATTTAGACCCCAAATTTCCTCTAATGGTACCTTTGATGTTTCCAATATCATCGCTAAAAATACATGTTATTTGCTATACGCGACTTTTACTCCCTTTCTCGCGTATATACGTGGATATTGACCTCAAAGTCACATACACCAGGATGTGTGCATAAGTCCAAATATTTTTGGAGTTTTCCTTGATGTGTGTCTGAACCAATTCAGTCTTGGCCTTCCATATGCCTCGAGATTGTTCGGATTTGACCCTCCATTACCCCTTTGGAGTGCTATATAAAGAACCCCTTGGATACATTGAAGGGGAGGAATTGAAGAGTAAGGAAACTTTAGTTCATTGTTTTTTTAGATTTCTTATACTTGAGTTTGCATCCCTTTGTCCCTTTGGAGCACTTTGTGTTCTTCCAAAGCTTGCCTTTTCTTGTGAGCTTGCTATTGAGAGATGGAGGATTGAGGTGGTGGAGGACTAGGTGGAGGACTCAGTTTCTCTGGTTTGTAGACATGCCAAAAAAGGTTGTCACTTGTGTAATATTTGATTTGATTAATAGAAATATCTTTTCCTATCCATTTATTGTGCAATTGAATGAATATTGAATCCATGGATATGTTTAATTGTTTATACATTGATGAATGTATATGCTAGAGTAGATCTAACATCATATTATATAGCATGCTTGCCTTGTTTACTGTTGTTGAGAGTGAATTTATAAAGCAATAGGGATGGGAAAAATCTCAATGAGGATCTACTTCAACCGTCCATAATAAGGTACGACCCATGATCCCTTAGTGTTACATATTTGGTTTCTCTTGCATATAGGAAAGGATTGATTTCTGTGATTTCTCTGTCTATTGTGGTACACCCCAAGCCATAGGAAGTTTCTCTCCATAACACACTTGTTCAAACTTAACTCTTATACCTTCCTCTTCCATTGACTCGGATCTACCTTTCCTTGTCGCAAATTCCTCTTCTATGCGCTTGCGCTTCTTCCTTTACCTGTTTCTCTCCGTCACGCGCCTGTTTTGTCTTTCTTGCACGTCGGATTCTTCCTTGTGCACTTTTACTGGCCCAATAAATGTAGTCTCATCATAATTTACAGGGATAACCATATCATGAACATCTTCCTGAAGATTGATTAAAACCCAATAAGATTGTTTTTAACACAACCTAAATATTTAAACTATTACGTGATTTCCCCTTCCTCCTCTCCAGCCACTATTAATCATTTGTGAGTATTATGAATGGGCTTGGAGATCAAGATGGACTTATCTTTGTAATGTTAATATAGCCTAGAAATAACATTTTTTTGTTACGAGTGAAGTGATGCAGACACTAAGTTATCATGGATAGAGTATGATATCCTGAGATCACATATCCAAACTATTTTCTCATTTGTATTACTTTTTTCTTCACATTTGTTTCCTTGTGACATCAACATAGTCTATTTTGTAGTTATTGATTTCATATGAAGCTGCAATTTTCTTTAATATAACATTTCCAAAAGGGTAAAGGATCTCAAAAGGTATCAACTATGAAATTTTTTGATGTAATATTCTAATTTCAAATATAATGAAATTCTTATTAGTCTCATCAGCTTATGTATTTGAGATATTTGTACATTTTTGAAATCATACAATGTTATATTTAAATGTTAATGGTGTTTATGGATCCTCTTTCACTGTTGCTTTTACTTAGCTCTGTTGTGCTTAATGATTTTGGCAATGCACTACATTTTTATAATATCATACGGATTCCCACTCATATCACTTTAATATATGCAAGTGATTTTTTATGTATTGGTAGAACCAATAGATGTGAGAAGGATGTTGACTATAATCATACAAAGTTTGTTGACATAAGAATATCTAAAAAATGTTGATTTGTGCTGGAATTAGTATTTATACTGAGATGGAGGGGTGAATCAATATAAAGCGCAAATTACTCAATTTTTACTAACAAATTATACTTCAAAAGTTTTCCCGCCAAAATAGTGAAATGCACAAATGCACAAAGAATATGTAAAACAAATATGTATATATGTATATATAAAATTAATTACATAGATAAAAGACACCAATATACAAATGTGATAACAAAATCACTCAAACATATATATTATTGGGAAACCAATACCACATGCAAGCACCAAGTTACTGATTACAAACACCAACTTGTAAGGACTTCAATATTCTACGCAAGAAACAACTTGCTCGCTTTAGGCACCAACCTAAATGTGTATCAGTCCTTTTGTGCAAGCACCAACTTATAGTATTAAGGAACCAACCTGAATGGAGGATACGATATCCTCTTCTTGTTCTTCAATCCAATTGAAAGGAATCTCCAACTCCCTATTTTGTACTCTCCAGCACCAACTCAAAGGAAGCTACAACTTCTTGTCCTTGACCCTTCCTGCCACCCTGAAATAAAGATAAATTATAACCGAACTGTAAATTTTGTGCTATGTGATCTACATCTTCTTTGATATATGATCTATCTCTATTGCACTAATATATGTGATCTGTGACTTCAATTTCAAACTACGTCTCCTAGAATAAGCACTAGCAATACTTAACAACATGCGCGATCTAGGTGATATGTGATCTAGGAATTCTATGCAACTTCAACAATTTGTAAGATCTATTATTGGTGACCCCTATGCAACTTTAACAATTTGTAAGATATGTGGCCTGCGATATACACCTTCTACAATATGTAATGTCAACAATTTGCAACTTTTGTGATCTACGTGATCTGCGACTTCTATGCAACTTCAATATCTGTGATTTGTGACTCTATATAAAAAATATGCTAATTGGTGTTTCTTTGTGATCTACTCCAACATGACTTAAAATTGATCTTACTCCAACTGCATATTAATTGCACTATCAGATCTACACATTTTCTGCACATTTAGATTTGCACAATCATACTTATGTACAGATCATCCTTATCTTCTAATCCACGGAATATTTATCTTTGTATTCTTATATCTCCATACCTACTTGGATGGATGCCAAAATGGAAATGTCACCTCCTTTATTTATATGAGTGATAAATCACTTCACGGGATAGATCAAAAGCTTTATTACACAAGGTTGACTAACACTAGTGACATATTTAAGGGTTAAGCGAAAGGTTATTGTGTAAGGTCGACGTACATAAAAGATACTTTTGTGGGTTAACACAATATTTTGACATCAATGACAACTTTATTCTAACAATTTTCTCTTCTTCCATCCTTTCAAATCTGAATAGGTCATCTCATAGGAGGGATGTCTTAGATCACTAACCTTTCTTCTTATTTTATACTACTTGTCTCATTAATTGTCATATTAGTTCTTGTTTGACTCCAGTTTGGATCACACTTTCAATAATATGTTAGCAATATCTAAACACAGTATCATCTGTCACCTCCACCTCGTTTATCATATTATGGATGTTATTCCTAGGTCATGACTTCTTCAAATTGTCTCTAGTGCCCTCTTCCTTCACCAAAGGTGTGGTGACATCGTATAGTGAGCATATCACCAACATAAACATTCTAATTACAAGGGTGCACCTCGTATGCCATGTTTTTTCATTAAACATGCCAAAATTAAATAATTGTATCAAGTGGAAAAGGAAAGTGGTACTTAATGTTAAAGTATTGCAACTTTAGAAGATATTCTATTGTACTTTTGTTGTACTCTCCTTCAGAAATGTTACTCCTCCATTCGGAGATGTCCTTAATGTAATTGGTCATGTAAAAGTCATGAGGTAAACCCTTCATTGTAAGTTGGGGAAATAGTACCCACAAAAGTAATATATAAAATGTATTTTGAGTCTCCTTAGGTAGGTCGACCCTAATTAGAGAACTTGGATGACCTAGTCAGTTATTCAAGTCACTCACCTGATGAATATAAATAGGTGAGGCACCTCTCTCATTCTCACACACTTTACATTCAAGAATTGTGCAAGAGAGAGAGCCACGAAGAGAGAGAGAGAGAGAGAGAGAGAGAGAGAGAGAGAGAGTATAATGCAGAAGAGGAGTTTCTATTCTTGTTATTAGGGTGCTACATTTTACTTGGTCGAATTCTATGTAGAGGAAGTTTTGTTAGCTTTTCTCCCCCATGAGGGGTTCCTAGGATAAATCTCTGTGTTCTTTTGTGTTGTTGTACTTGTATTTCTTTTAGTGATTCTTTGCTTATCGTTATGATGTTACGATGTTAAATGTTTTACATCTTGTATAACCATTGAAAATATAACATGGTATTATATCTAGGTTGAAACAAGTCTTTATGTAGTGGAAATACTGCTACAACTACAACTAATGGATATTAGAGTTTCATGCCTAAAAAACCCTAGAAGGAAAAAACTAGTCATCTTTCCATTTTTGCTATAACTGAAGTTTTTAGAAGTCTAATGAGCTTAGAAGAGTCGAGAACTTCTATGCATGGAAGTATAAAGTGATTCTCATACTTGAAGAAGCATGACATGGAGAACTATGTCAAAGATGAAGCTACATATCTAGAAGGAGATGATGTCAAAGAAAAACAAAAGAAGGACCTAGTAAAAACAAAGATGAGTATTTTCATCTCCACTGGATATCACATGTATCATCCTTGAAGACTCCCAAGGATATGTTCGATGCAATGAACAACTTGTACGAAAATGACCTTGAGAACTCAAGGATGTGAAGATACAAATGGAAGAAAACATTCAAAGTTACTTCATAAGGAGATATTAGCTCAAGGAGAAATCACAAGCCATCAGAGACAATGTCAAGGAAGTAGAGGCATACATTAGAACTTTGAATGGTATTCCAATTTCAGTCAATGGATTTATTCTAGTAGGAAGATCATATATGGAGGAATGCACGTAAGAAGAATATTGATTGATGGAAAAATAAGAATAGATGGATGAATATGGAAATCAAGCCTTAAAAACTCATGCCAAAAAGAGAAATAACAAGAAGGAAGAACATTCCCGCAAAGAATGGAAGCATACTTTGTGAAATATGTCCCAAGAAGGAATAATTAAAGGATGATATGATATAGAAGTACCAACCAATCATATAGAATGATATTTGGATATGAGTTCAAGACATGAAGGGAAGTAAATCTAAAAGATCAAGTATACAACAGATCGAAGTATCAAAAGATACAAATCAAGGTTCGTGGTTTCTATCAGAAAGAGAAGTTGATTATGGAAATACATTGCTCTAGGGGATAGACACACATCTTTAGTGGAGGATATTACACTATACAATTGGTGTAATCAAAGTAGAATAATAGATTGAGTAGCCTATATGGTTTGAGACTCTCTATAGAAAACCACCTATGCACAAAATGATTTGTACAAGCTTAGTAGGCACTTGTGGGATAGAACATACAGTTACATGAGAAGCTTGATAATCAACTAGATTTATGGAGATCCCAACCTTTACTACAAGGTTTAATATAGAATCCAATAAATTTCAGTATGGAGGATGTTGATATCCAATGCCCTTGACAGGTGACATAGATGGATACCAAAAATATTAATAGCAGAGGAGGCTACCTGTCACTCTAATGTCCTGGTGAAAAGAGTACAAGATGTAAAGGGAGGATGGTGCTCCAACTAAGAGGGAGTGATTACGGTAGATATCAGAGTTCAAGAATCTTAACATGATGATGAGACACATAAGATAGTTTCCTTATGTAGGAAAAATATGAAGATAAAATGGTGTGGTACCTAAAGGGTACAATTAAGTATGGTATCATATATGCGAGATACCAGAGGATGTTCCTGTAGAGAGATAATGAATTTGATTGGGTTGGCAGTGATACAAACAAAAATATCACTCCAACATGATGAACAAAGCAGACTAGTGTTTCTATTAGTGCAACCAAGGATGAATATATTGCATCTTAGAAGAAAATAAGGAAATATTCCTCAAGTAATGAGGAATATGATACATAATAATTCTATCAATGAAGATGAATATCATACTCTTATCCATTTCAACATTGTATAAGAAGGGATGCATTGGTAGGACACACAGATTCAACACCAATACATAGTTCTATGTGATTTGTGGTGTAAGAATATTTGATCAGTATTTTTTATCCACTACAACAAATTTGACTTTTAGGGGAGGTTGTCTTCTTCCTCCAAAAGTCACTTTTGGGGGTAGTTTTGGCTTTGGAGGAAGTCTTTACAAAACCACCCCTAATAGCACTGATGCTAAAAGTTTTGACTTTTAGGGGTGGTTCTGGAAGAAATAAAAAATACCCCTAAAAGTGAATTTTGGGCACGGTTCTAAACCCCCCCAAAAGTGACCTTTGCGAGCGATTCTACCCCCACCCCCACCCCAAAAGTGATTTTTAAGGGAGGTTCTAAACCCCCCTCATAGACACCTATGGGGGAGGTTCCAACCCCCCCCCCCAAAAAAAAAAATTCCTTTTACAAACCTTTGGGGGAAGTTACAAATCCCCCTTGTAGGTACCTATGGGGGTGGTTACAAACCCTCCTCGTAGGTACCTACAGAGGTGTTTTCAAACCCCCCTCATAGGTACCTACATGAGAGGTTCAACCCTTCCTAAAATTATTTATTACAAAAATTTGGGGACGGTTATAAACCCCTCTCATAGGTACCTATAGAGGCGGTTCGAAACCTCCTCTAAAATTCTTTACAAACCTTTGGGGATGTTAACACCTCCACCTAGAAGAGGGTCAAAGAAACCATGATAAAGAAGAAATAATAGTTGCTTGCAAACTTTGGTTAAATATAATGGTGTGAAAGTGTAATAATGGGCACGTAAGCAATGAATTATCACGGGATCCAACGGTGGAAAGTGAGGAAATGGAGATTGGCGGCTTATAATGTGTTCGCTTTATGAAGATGCGAGGAGAATAAATACATACGGGGGTATTCAACGAGATATGAAGATCAACGGTCACAAATCTAGCCCGACAAATCTACGATCATCGTGAAGTCCGCTCCGTCAACTTGCACGTTCAATAAAATGGAGAAGCTCAACGGAATGGGTACGTGTAGGCTCATCCAATGGTTGGAAATAAAGGGAAAGTGCATCGATGGTTGTTAACGGATCTGGAGGAGGGAGTTGCATGATGATTGGAAGCAAAAAGTGGTAGCGAAATGGAAACCACAGTACACATGGCAGTTTGTAGTGCATTCCGCGGGCAAAAGCAGTTTGGCGGAAACCGCCAAAGGGGGCCTTTGGAGTGGGCTCCTATATAAATAAAGTTGACTTGTTCAAAGAACTATTTTTATTTGTGCCAGTTGAATGAAAAGGACTGCTTGATCGCCACCCTTTAATAGTCAAACTCGAAATATATACGGCCACAGTAACAGGTAAGTCCTGAATACCCAAAATTCATCCGTCGAATTGCCGTTGTTTTCTGTATTATGGATAAAGGGAAAGATTTACAAGGGTTTAACCGTATTTTGGACTAGAGAGAAGAATATCTGGTTGACATGGATAGAGGAGTATATGATCCTTTCTTATCTGTGGGAAGTGTATCTATTATCAAAGAAAGGTTATGGCGATACAATTCGCAAGGCAATGACATTTTAAATGCATGTAAATCGTTTCTGTATCATTTTGTTGTTGAGCATACCCTGCATTTTCCCGAGTTTGCCGAGTGGTGTTCAGTTAACTATTCTTCTTCTCAGAGATTTATTGTAAGTCATTCTAAGTCTAGGATACTGTGTAAAATTCATGCCAAGGTCATCCATGAAAACTTGAACTTGCCTGAAAATTACCCCGATAGTTGTGAGCCTGTAAATGAGTCCGTTTTAGTTGAAGTGTACAAAAAATTGTGAAACTGAGGTTCGTTGCAAATTATTTTCTAGCATTTTGAATGAGGGTCAGTCACTAGATGGTATTTTTCTGCCATATCCTATTCACATTTTCAGAGATGAAGTTCAATTAGTTGTGTCCTTAGTCTGTCAAGTCTTGGGTCTAGATGACAACTATCATGTCAATGAAGTCATCTTGGGATTCCTATTAAAAATGAGTTCAATGAGTCCTGAGTCTCAGTTAGTTCATGTCTTCAGTTTAGACAAGTATCTAGCAGAAGCTATACATCTCAAATTGAGTGAGTTTCCAAAAGCCAGGTTTTTTAAGTTTCAAACTTATTTGTTGAACATGTTACTATGTTCGAATGTCACCGAATTGCAGTTCTTAAGTACCATATTCTCTTCAGATTTGCCCAAGCAAATCAACATCTTTGAATTTGCAAATTCTATCATGTTAGAAATATACAAGATGTTGTTTGATGAAGTGTTACCCTGGGTATTGGAAGAAATGAAAAGCATGATGCAATCCTCACCTGAGGATAGGGTCAGAGATTGGTTTTTGTATAATGATTTCACCGTTTTGAGAATATATGGTTTTACTGGAGAGCCTTATAGGCTACCTGCTTTTCTTACTCCAAGAGTTTTTTCATTGGAGTATATGAGATAGAGAGTGCATGCAGAAGAAGAACACTTTGGGGATTTTAAGAAATCTTCCAACATCAAGTTCCCTCTTAAAGTTGGCTCTTTTATTTTTAAAAATAAAGGTGCTCTGGGGTTCATAGAGAAATTGTTGGAAAGCATGGATTTTCAAAGAGAGCAAAGGATAAATTATGACCCCTATCATATAATTTCCCTAAGAAAACAAGCTAAATAAAATAATCCATTTGACCACCAGGTTGTTGAAGGTCTGGATGAAATAGCCAATTTGTTTCACTTTATGGAAATTCCATGATCTGATCAAAATACAAGCAGTAGACCGGTTGCAGTATCTCAAGTGACAAATGTTTCTAATATTTTAGTTAAAAGAAGTCTTTCTGGAGTTGAAAGTATGCAGATAGATGACGATGGTTCACATAAAAAGGCCAAGTTGTTTCAAGATGATAAAGTCTTAAGTGAAATTATTTTAGATGATTTAAAAAGAGTTGCTTTGGTTCCTACAAAGTCTGTACAGGTGAGTCAATTTTCTTTTGAAGGTATAGATAATACATAATCAGGCCCAGTTTTCAAGTCTAAAGAAGAGCTCATGACTAGTTATGTGGAGAAGCAAAAGCAATCCCTAGAAGAAACAAGGAATCTACTCCCACGGGTGAGAAGTTTAAAAAATCCAAAAACTTCCTTGATTTCTACCCCGAACGTAGAAATAAATACTTTTAAATTGGCCATGGTAAGTGATAAGAAGATGTTAGAAATGGAAGTGAGGTTAGACAAGATCAGTGTACCAGATAAAATATAGTTACATAAACAAACGGGAGACATTATTTATTCAAATTTATTGCATGCTATGGTGAGAGTTAATAAATTACAAGTTTTGGTAGGCAAATTGAAAGTTTAGTTAAAACATGAGAAAGTTGAAAATAAGGCTAATTCCATTCAAATAAAAAATCTACAAGTAGACATCATAAGCTCAGGAAATGAAACAGGTAACACCTAGGCAATCAAAAGACTCCTAGAAGAAAAAGACAATGCCCACCAGGTATTGAAGAAAAGGCTGAAGATCCCAAGTACAGAACATGTTCAATCATCTGAATTATTAGCATTACAAGAGGAAAAGGACAGGATTCATCAGGATATGATGGAGTATAAAGGAAAGACTGTAAAATTACAAGAAGAAAAGGATAAGTGGCAAGCAGAATGGAATGAGTTAATAGCACAGATTTCACTGCTGAAAAGGGATCAAAACGACGAAAAAGAAATCATGGAGGAACTAATGAGCTAGACTCCCACTGATGAGGACTTAACTATTGTGAATATTGAAAAACCTTTAAATGATTTTTCTGCAGATGACTTACTAGTGCCCATGTCCCAAGTTAGCCTAAAAGATGAAGAGATAAAAGAATTAAAGGAGGAAAATGAAAAAGTCAAATTTGTGCTAGCTAAAGTAACTGAAAATAAGAATAAGATATTCCAAGATAAAAGTCAGCTACAGAAGAAATTTAATGAATTGAAAGAAAGGAACATAGGAAAGGGTCCTCTCCAAGGAGAAAATCACATAATTTGGGATACATTATCTGTAGAAATTACTAAGTTCAGGCAGCATTTGAACTTCATTGATGATCAAAGCATATCGATCAATTTGGCCAACCAAAGACTGAAGTTAGTAAATGAAACTATGGAGAGGAAACCCCTCGGAACAGCTCAGAATGCATTAAATTTCTTAAATTCATTAACATACCAAAAATTACATGACATAGGAGTCAAAGACAGAGTGGCAATGGCACTGTGGGAAAAAAGGTTTATTCATAAACACCATCTAATGAAGATAGTACAAGACAAAGCTGATGAAATGATCTCACAAGTTAATGACTTCAAACAAGATTTTAAAGAATTATTTGAAGATGGACTTCCTTCCTTTTGGGATGAAGAGGGACGAATGTTTTCTCAAGAGCATTATCACAGCCTGTTGGTACGAAGCCGTATGGATCATTCTAAATTTGACGATTTCGAAAAAGGGATGACAGGGAAAGTCATCATAGATAAGCTGAGAGAAGATTTTGAGATATTATAGAAATTCATAATCATCAGGGGAGGGTTGCTGAAAGTGTCTTATGAATCCTACATGGATCTGGAGGTGTCTATTTAGGAGATGATTGAGTATGATATTCCAAGCGTGAATCAATGGAGAGCCATAGAAAGATTTGGAAAGACAAAGTACATCCTCCATTCATGAAAACAGGTGTTGCGCGCTGAGGAGCTGCTTAGATGGGCCTGGTTACCGAGTTGATTTTAATTTAATAATCTATTAGGATCGAAGAAAGTAGTTTGTTCCTAGGAGTTAGGAATATAGTTACAAGACTTTGATTAAGCAGGTTATTCAGTTATAAATATTCTTGGAAGAAAAAATCATTTTATCTATATAATTGCATTTATTTTATGTGATGGGGGTTGGAACCCATCTTGTTGATGAATGTTTTCTGAAGACATATATTTTTGAATAACAAAGCTGAATGCATGCGGTTATCAAAGATTCTTGTGTTGTTTACATTATAGTCTGTATTTCCCTTCCTTTGTGATTGTTTTTCCAGTGTTACACCCCATTTTGTTTTCTTCGGATCTGAAACATAGTGTTAAATGGTTGGAATTCATATTGTTTATGCTCTGATCATTGTTTCAGATATTCTATGAATATTTATGCTAAAGTTGATATATAACTCATCTTTTGATGCTCTGTATTGATGGACTGCCCATTATCTCTTCTACCCCACCTGAAAATTAAATGAACGACTGTGATTGAACGGTTATCTTGCCTTTGATAAAATATCACGCATATGTCTTTGTGATATCTTTATGTATATGTGACTCCATTTCCCAATGGTTATGTGTATCATTTCAACCATTTATATAATCCTTGAGTGTTGATTTATATCTGGCCTTGTTAAATCTGTATTTGAGAGATCCCTCTCTGGAAAGAAAATCCAGTTTCTTTCTAAAGTGGTTTTTGCTGTTACCTTGGGATTTACCTTTCACAACCTGGGTACATTCTGAGTGCTAACAGGGGGCGGTTATAAAACGCCCTCGTAGGTACCTACAGGGGCGATTCAAAACCCCCCTTAAAAGCCTTCATTAAAAAACTTTTGGGGCAATTATAAACCCCCCTCGTAGGTACCTATAGAGGCGGTTCAACCCCCCCCTAAAAATATTTACAAGCCTTTGGGGGTGGTTATAAACCCCCCTCATAGGTACCTATAAAGGCGGTTCAAAAACCCCCCTAAAACTCTTTACAAACATTTGGGGGTGGTTATAAACCCCCCGTGTAGGTACCTACGGAGGGGGTTCAAAACCCCCACTAAAACTCTTTAAAAACCTTTTGGGGTTTTGAACCCCCCTCGTAGTGACATGTGAAGTCAGTTTAGAACCCCCCTTGTAGCCATAATAAATCATAATAAAATATATTTTATTTAAAATATCAATATTGAAATATCATTAGGGAACAAAGGAATCAAACCTTCAATCTCCTTCTTGTAAAGAAGGAACTCTTCCATTGATCTAGAACCATTTAAGAATTGGGGAAAGGGGAAATATTAACACTGATATTGCATCATTTGTAATTCTAAGAACATACTAATAATCCCAACATTGTTTCTAACTCAAGAGACCTAAGAAAGTAGTTTGAATGAAGGAACAAAGAGCCAACTAAGGATTCCTCTTGTGAATTGTATCTAAGTAAACAAATGATAGACCCTTTGTTTAAACGAGGCAATCCTCAAAATACACTATAGACGTAGGAGATGAGTTTCAAATACAACCCAAACAATGCAATGGGGAATGATTCACATGCAATCAATCATAGTTCTAGAGCATAGAATAGTCTACACCCATGAAAGAAAAAGTGTGAAAGTCCAAGGAAGATAAGTTGAGTTCTGATTATACTTTCATTGAATAGTCTTCCCTCATGAAAGTAGGAGTGAAATAATACAAACTTTCAAGCCAAAAATTTTTAGATCATCATTTTATTTCTAGAACTTTTTTTGGGTTTATCAGTATATTTGAGTCTATTGGCTAGTGGAAACATTGGATTACAAAAACAGAGTTGTAGACCATCTTTATTCTAGGGTTTAAAACCCTTTTTTAGTTCAATTTTTTCCTTGGGTCCTTTTAGTGAATTATTTGAAGACTTTAAGAAGGATTCCTTTTTGTTGTTCTTAGACCCGATGGCCCTGCTTTATGGTTTAACTATGCATCTTGCATATTGGGCCTTACTAGTTTTAAGATGTGATGATATTATTTTAACCATACCACATTTGGAGATGTTTGTTATGTCCCATGAGTTGGTGGCTTTAGAGTGTATGCTTATGTTTATTGTGATACAAACCATACTTCTTTACTATTGAAGTTGGTTCAAAGTGCCATTGATAGGACTATGACCACTTGGTCTCCAAGGTGTTAGAATAATCAAACCCATAGTATTACCCACTTAGACATTAATTCATTTATTTTTGTCTTATTTGCCTAGTCCATGAGTCCCACCATGTGCAAGTTGCTAATTGCCTATCCATAGAGGTCAAACTTGCCATCTTTGACTCATGTAGCGCTTGGAAAAGCCTTAGGAATCAAATCTGCTTTATTCCTAGCCTCCTAGGCACCCTTCTGCTTTTTCTGCTTTGTTGACTGCTTTTTCAATTTTTAAAGCACATAAGGAAAGCAAGACTAGGTGAGGTGAACTTGTTTTATTCCCCTTTCATCCTCCACTCTTTCCTCCATGCAAAAGCATCTATGAGCTGCCATTCCACCACTCATTAGCTTTCCCATGCACCCTTGCCAATTCGTGAGCCTCATGACAGATTTGGGATCAGCTTTTTACACCTATGGGGGATTTGCCTATTTTGGGTAAGCCTGCTTTATGCTAGATTTGGATGCTTCCTCATGAATTCTATTTCTTCATGTATTCTATTTATTCAGCAGCCTATGTTATTACAGGGTTGTCTATTGTACACTGAGTTAATATAATTTTGTGTTACAGCTCCATTTTTAGTCTCCATTGTTGACAATTTGCATGATCGATTGTAATTTGTTGTGAGTGAAATTAATA